>MNCL01000066.1:600000-913954 GCA_001932985.1 Proctacanthus coquilletti
AAATAATTACCGAACAAAAGCTACGATCAGTGAAAGTTCAATTACCCAGTACTTTATCTGACGAGCTGTTTGTATTTCTACAAATAAAGTGTTCGTTGTGTAAAAAAAGCGCGGTCAAGATTCGAATATTTAAAGCTTGCATTGCATTAAGGAAATATAAAATTGTATTTTTGAGAGAGAAATACTAATTGTTGAGCCAACTCAACAATTGAAGGCTTGAATACATCTGTGATCGTGACGTTTTTAATTAAAGTTTTATAAGTCGTGATTTTAAGATAAATAGAAAAGTTTACAAACCGAAACCGGAGTTCAAAATGTCGTTCGAACAACATACAAACCAGATGGCGGTTGCCGGAGACATTCTGGATGACTTCGTCATCGTCTTTCGAGACATGATCAAGCGGGTAATTATTAAGAAGAATCATTATGTCACTGTCCAAATTTTGTGAATTCCCCGACGCTATCATTTTCTCGGGATTTTTCGCCTTTTACTTATTTCCTAGTTCGGCATTATCACCAACACAATGGAAACCTTTCGTATCGCCGACACATCAAAGTGCCGCACACTTATCTGGTACGTTGGTAACGGTGGTGTCGAGGGCACATGGCAACAAGCGTTTTCGGCGCTATTTTGAGACGACGTACTATATATAATATATCGTGGCGACATACGGTGCTAGGTAGACACCAGCATAACTCGGGCCTAGAATCGACTCTTATATAATCTAATGTGGCAGCTGCTACAAGAGTGGCTAGCCAGCGACAGCCGTAGGTGAAATTGGAATGCAGTTTCTGTGCGCCCAATAAGCTAGCGAATTATCGAAACCACCTTTCACTTGCACTCGTATCATATCCCGAACAATCAAAATTACTTTCTAAATGTCAAGGAGGTGATTTTGTTTTTCTAATCTATAGAAGATTTTTTTACATTTAAAAAAACATATTTTGAAGTTATATGTTTGCAAAATTGAAAACAAGTTTTTCTTTTGGTTTTTATAGGAGCTTATTTTTTATTGAGAATATTGAGATAACTTTTTAACTTTTTTTTTTGTTTTAGTAGAATAGAAAAAAGGGTATGCACGTGTTAAAAATTGACCCATAGGTTTTTATTGCTTTAACAAAAACAAGTTTTTTTTATTTAAAACTATGCCATGCATTCAAAAACTACTCTTACAAATATATTCTTGGAAATGAGTATTACAACATCAAAAAGTATTTGATTCAAAAGTATTAAATATTTTTAATATTTTCATATACTGTTTAATATTACGCAGTTAATTACTATCGGTTTTTAATTCTCTGACATCTCTGGGTTTTCTTAAATACTTGTAGATGCACAAACATTTGAATATGCGCTCATTAGATGGCGAAATTCAGTAAAAGTAGTGCATTTAAACAGTTTAATATACAATCATGTAGAAGAACGTAAACTATTTTATAATTAAACATATGAAATGGAAAATTGTAAAATGAATTATAAAATATGTTTTTTTTTTTACTTCGGGCTTTTCTCTTTAAACAATGTTAAAGAGTAGTTTTTTTGGCCAGGCTTTCATTTCTTCAAAGAACTTAGATATTTTTCACCTTCAGTCGTTATTTTGATGTGTATGAAATTTAAATTAGATTACCTTTAAATGTTGTTTGCATTAATCAATCTTATTAATTAATCCAGAACATTTTACTTTCTTATCCCTCTGAAAAGCCACCTGCGTTTTGCACAGCTCGGATTCATCTGTTACATCTCTAATGAGGTTTTTAAAAGAAAAATCCAGATAGCCACACGAGTTTCAAATTATGACCCCATTTATTGACGTCAACAGTTTTAGATCGCTTTGCATTCTGATTTTGAAATCAATGCATGTCAATTAATTGTTTGTTGTCACTGATTTTGATAGACATTAATTTTTTAATAACGTCGCATAAATACGAGCATTCGACGGCCAAGGTGATGTCAAACAACACATGTTTTTATTTTCCTATTATCGTGATAAAATCGTACGCAATTTGTGAATGCAGTTGATTTTTGTTACCATAAAAATGCCGGACGGGTGGGCAAACTTTGTTTTATTTTTATATTATGAAAACCAGAAGGCCAAGACGCGTCGCGATCACATGATGGTAAAATTTATTTATATATATATTAATTGCCTTTTGTATTTCAAAGTACTGAACACTCTGCAAACATTCATGTATATTATGTATCTGACGACCAGAAAAATCTGGTATGGCTGCCAAAAAAGCATGTGACCCCTCCAGACATCGGAGCGATGAAGTTTGAACGGCAAATAATCAATTAGGTTTTCATTTTGAGCTGTTCCAAGGAACGGGTTTTTGGCGATAACTATGACTTGTTGTCTGGACTAATTGTCTTATGCAATCTTTGTTGAGCTTATCGGGTTAAACCTTACACTTCGTACCGAAATTTCAGTTAGTGTTAAAAATTAGGCAAACGTTTCATCTTAAGAAGGTCAATAACACCATGTTCAATGCCAAACTTCTACTTATATATTTTATTAGAGGAAACCCTATATAATTCGCGTTAGAAGAGATAATATTTTAAAGAAGAAATTAAAAAAAAAAAAACCGTTTATTGGTTAAGAAGAAGGAATGTAATAACGTCTTTGTTCAGTCATTTTTAATCTTTTATACCAGTTTCAAAATCATTAGGGATTTCTACAGGGTTTTTTTGCCAAGAAACTCCATGCAGATAACTGCGAAGGTTAATGGTTCAACAACCCTGCAGGAAATGTAAATTATGCTAGGTAAGGCCAAACAACGCAAAAATCTTAATAATCTTATTTTACTTTTTTAACTGAGTAGTTATTGCGATCCAGTGTACTAAATGTTGCGCATATTAATCGTAGCTCTTCAATTCTGGCTATATCTGGCATTTAGTAGTTTTACATGTGCCAGTAGGCACTTCATGAATAGTTTTTATGAAGCAATTCGTTGTTTGAGGCTTAAAAAATGCTATTTAATCTTTTTTCGGGCATAATAAAGGACGAAGTTATGAGCAAAAATACTTTTATATTTTACCTAGCGCAATAAATACAAAGTAAAACTATTGGATTTGTATGATATGGTGATAACCTACTATCAATATAACAATTCTAAAATGAGGTCTCTAAATTTCAATTATGATTGTGTGGAATGCAATAAAAATGTTTAAGTAAAAATAGCTTTCTAATTTCAATGTAGTCAGTGTAAATCATAGATATCTTTTAAGGTAACTGCACTAAGAAGGTTAACTGAAGAAACATTGAATCAGATTTAATATCGTAATAATATTGTTTTAATATTTCACATTTACGACTTTTTTCATTCTTTTAATGGTTTGGCTTTCATGCGTTCCTCTTATCAAATTATGTGTGAATATTTGAGGATCTCGTTCGTATGTAGGCCAATTGAAATTAATCTTAAGTAGACGTTTATTCACCGGCGGGGAATGTCAAAATTTAAAAGATTTTACTCGTTTTTCGCCTCTAAAGATAAAGTTTGTTAGTAAATATTACGTTAAAGAGATTTTTTTTAAATCGGCACACTATTACTTTTCGATGAGAAAAAACGAAGACTTTATTTTTTGAGAACCTTCTTTTATTTTAATACCTTTGGTAATCTGAGAGTATATAGCAACCCATGAATTCGAAATTTTTCTTGTAGGTGTTATTTTTAACGCAAAATAATAAATAATACCCCTTTTAGAAGTAAACTCCAAATTAACCTTGATAAAAAAATTCCTTACACTTTTAACCATTTATCCGTAGAGTGTTTACTTTTTAAATACTTTTCACGGGATTTCATGAAATGAAGCGCAAATGAAGCGCGCGTGGATTCATACGAGATAAGCCAAATATCAAATAAAAAATTCGGCACCAGAATGCTTCAACGCTGTCATCCTGATGGGAGAAAATAGGAACAACAACAGAAAGAGCATCTCAAAGACTTTAGATTGAACCACGTGCTAGAGATTTGTGAAATGTCCACACTCACCTTTTTCTTTGGCGTTCTTACAATTTTCTATTGATCTTTTTTGGCGTGTGATGTTCATTATGAAATATTTCTTTGCAGAAAAATTTTTCGAGGGGCACTTTTTGGAAATAAATAAAAATAAAAACACGCAAAATGAAAATACATGTTTTTTTAGATTTTGTTCAGGGTGAAGCTTGTTACAAGATTCATTATATACTACTCAAGTGGTTTTATTTAAATTCGGTGTATATAAACAGTGTACACCACTGTTGACATAGATTATATATTCACTGTCTTGATACGCATTACGATATAAATAAATACTTCCGTACACATTCTAGGTTCTAGGTCTATTAGTTCTATTATTTCCTTATGTAAAGAGCGCGTCCAAAGTTTATTTGATACTAAGGAGCATTTCTTAAGGTACCAAGATCATGAGAACAGACTTGTCCTCGTCAATAGACGTATATATAGAGACTATTGAGTCACTAGCTTAATTGGCAAATAACATATCAAGCTGGTTGCACTGTATTTATTGAATAGTTTTAGTGCTAACATGCGATAACATTGATTAAGTAGTCCGAAAATGCAATCTTGCATAACCGGATTTCAGTTTCAGTAGGTTTCATATATAATAATTTAAATAAATGAAAATTCTTTTAAATTAGTGCATAGAGTCAATCTTGAAGTATAATTTTTCCTATGAAATTTTCACAGCATTGCTATCGCTTTTACCTTGACCCACAATATGTAGGAATACAAGTGAGATTATTATGCAAGTGGACTGTTATCATGAATGTAAAATAGATTGCACATTTATGGGAAGTATTTCTATCAAAATCGATCGATAGTTTTCACAGCCTCTTGTGAATCTCTAAGTAGCTCTGACAACGAAACCTAATTTCTGTACTATTAGTTCAAAATGAGGAATTTTGGGAAAGGTTTGCATACAAATCACACAGAGTTTGTCAGCACCATGGTGGAGAATTATATGACTGTCTTTTGCAAACCCTTAACAATCTAGTTGCAAATAAGTGTACGCATTATCTGGGCTTATTTTTATAATAAAATAATAAAATTATTATTTTTCTTGCAGTACCTCGACATCGGGGAGGATTTGAACGTACCTGATGACTTCACACAAAGTGAAATGCAAAGTGGTATGTGGTGGAGACATTTAGCTGCAGGTGGGATAGCAGGTGCAGTCTCCCGTACATGTACTGCCCCGTTAGATAGAATAAAAGTATTTTTGCAGGTGTGTTTTATCTGCGTAGATTTTCATAAATGCATGGATCTAATAAAGTATTTTATTATCCTCCTATAGGTTCAAACCAAAAAGACTAAAATCTCAGATTGCTTTAAGTATATGATAAAGGAAGGTGGTGTTAGAAGTTTTTGGCGTGGAAATGGGATAAATGTGCTAAAAATTGCTCCAGAATCAGCTATTAAATTTGCCGCTTATGAAAAAGTAAAACGATTAATTCGTGGAAATGAAAAGCGTCAAATGACAATATACGAGAGATTCCTAGCTGGTGCTTGTGCTGGGGGTGTTAGCCAAACTGTCATATATCCACTGGAGGTGCTAAAGACAAGATTGGCACTCCGAAAAACTGGCCAATACCATGGTATTTTAGACGCTGCTATCAAAATTTACACTAAGGAAGGCGTTAGAAGTTTTTACCGCGGCTACATTCCAAATATGTTGGGAATTGTTCCATATGCTGGAATAGACTTGGCTGTATATGAAACATTGAAGAAGAAATACATTAGCACTTACAACACAGAGCAACCCAGTTTTTTGCTTCTCTTAGCATGCGGAAGCGCTTCTAGCACTCTTGGCCAAGTGTGCTCTTATCCCTTAGCTTTAATTAGGACGCGACTTCAAGCACAAGGTAGGGTTTTTTTCATCTTTTTTAGTATATACCTTGAGGAATAATGCGGCGTTGTAATAATGTAGTGCATTTACGTGGCATATTTTCAGTAGTGATACTATTTGCAATTTTGGCTTTAGAATTTTTTCACTAACTTCTTTTCTTTATACTTTCAGTGGTCGTAAGCAAGGCAAGTCAGATTGACACTAGTATGGTAAATGTCTTCAAGCGTATCATCAGTACTGAGGGAGTAAGCGGACTTTATCGTGGCATCACGCCTAATTTCATAAAGGTTTTACCAGCTGTGTCCATTAGCTATGTTGTGTACGAATATTCAAGTCGAGCCCTTGGTGTTAACATGACGTGATGTAAATGCTCTCTAGCTTTAAGACTACGATTAAGTGATATTTATTTTATTTTATTGATGGTAACTAAGAAATTTTACACTTAATAAAAGTTAGGCGAACTGGAATCTGGACCCGGAATCAGTAAATGCATATTAAACTTTCGGTTCCACTTGTTTTGACATGTATTCGCACCGGTCTTGAGGAGCATTTTATCAATGAAATAATGTCAGCGTACATTCAGAGCATATATAATGAACTATATAATGATGTATTTCTAAAAGTCTTTCTCGACACAAATTCTCTTATTTCGTATTTTTTTTTTTTTTTTTTTAAATTTCCTTATATGCACTGCATCCCAAGCAAGTGACAAGCTTAAGTAGACGCCTTCGAGACTTGACAAGGTGTGGGATCGTGCTCACTCCATTTAAGGTCCTTTTGTATTACGTTTCGTAGGAGTATAGTCGATTAGACTGTTTTCATAGGGCATTTAATGCAATCGTCTTCTTATGTGAATGAGCAAATTAGAATATTTTAGAGAAATTTGTAAAGTGATCTATTTTGTAAATTGAGTTATTTATAAAGAGGCTGTTGTAGGCTGTTAAGATATTTTCACATGAAAACATGTGAAAACATCATACACCAAACATCCACATTGATTTAGTTATCGCAGATTTAAAAAAAAAAACAAAAGAAACAAACATTCGTATTTCAATTTGGCTGCCTCTTTTGAATAAATTCCCTTTTTACGAATATTTTGTGTTTTTTCTATATTTTTGTTTTATTTTTTCTTTTGGTTTTGTAGCCATTTTTTTCAGGAATTTGTTGCAGTTTTTCTTTTCTTTTGAAGATATGGATTGGTAAAACAAAAACATGTATTTAAGTTGAAAATAAATATTTAAGTAGTGAACGATTAAAAATACAATTCTACGTTTAACAATTTCTTGATAGATTCCATTTGTTGAGTTTCATGTAATTTACAAACGCGGGAAAATAATTAATTTGTAGACAATTTCTCTTTTTTAAAATTCGATTTGTGGGAGGAAAATAGGGAAGTGTTTCTTCATTTTCATGTCATATTGGCAAACAAAATTCGGGAATATAATATTTTGGATACTGAGAATCCTGGATTTCAAAACTGATATTGTAAATTATTATGTTTTATTTACAATTGGATAAATGTAGGAAACTTAATGTTAACGGAACTAAAAATTCGTAAAAGTTTATTAGTAATTTTAGCCGTCCAATTCCTGGGAACTTAACAATATTAAGAAATAAACACGTATAATGTGGAATTGTACCCTTTTGATAGGTCACTTCTCATTTGTGAATCGTTTATTTCTGATTATCGTTCGACACCATTTGGATTTATATTTATTTAGTTATGTTTTTTACATTTGATACCAGTGGGCATGTCTAAAAATAGCAAGGATTCCAGTTAATTTTTATTGTTTAGTAAAAGGAAATGTGATCGGTAGGAATTCCGTGATATTAAATGAAAAAAAATTGTAAACTTACTTTCTGGCGTGATACTTCACTAAACAGATATCAGTTAAACCAGCAGCAGCAATACATCAGACACAAGAAATCATTACTTCCCGTTAGAGTAATTTGTATTTCATAATTCTGGCGATCGGATTGATTAAAAGAGTGGAAAACTGACTGAATTAAGAAGCCACCGTATTTTTGTTTCGAGAAAAATGATATAAAATATTTGTATTACGAAAATTAACAATTACAGTGCTCTTTGGAAAATTCATCTTTAGATGTTCATAAGTTAACAATGTCTAGTCTGAAGAGCTTAATGTTATACTTAAGATTACAAAAAATAATTGTTCGTTGAGAAAAAGAAAATATTTTTAGCATGTTTTTCCTGCTATCTCTGTCAAATTCGCTAAGCTCTATCATAAGTTTTGATGGTATTTTTTGTTCACTTGCATTTGGCTGAAATTCATTGACTGTGTGTGGCGAAAGACGCTTGTGGTTAACTTTATAGAAATCGCCATTTCCAGTTATCTATCCATTTCGAGTGTAAAATGAAATTACTGTGAGATATACATACATATGCTATACGTAGTTCTTAGAGAACTGCCTACAGGGAGCATAAAGCTTAAAGTCATTTCAAAGATATTAACCCGAAAAGGCCTAAGCAAATCAAAAAAAGTGTTATATGGATGCTAAACATAAACTTAATGATACCTATACAAAATCTGTTGTTCAAAGTTAAAATCATATATATTTTTATTAGGTATGCGTTTAATAAAATTACTCTTAGGTATTTTATATTCTAATTGAAATTCGACCTTTTAGGAAAATTTAAAAAACAAATGCAATCTTTACATTTTTCCCGATCTTGAAATTTAGCTGTTCTATACAATTGTTCGTTTATATTGAACTTTTCAAGGTTAATCTGTGAACTTTGCGATAAATAAATTATCCTTGCAAATGGTATTTTCTGGTTTTATTTACTTTTTTGTTATATTATTATTTGAAATAAGACAAATTAAAGTTGTGATGAAGTTTACTTTAGCAATTAGACTCACTTCGTCTTGCATCTAGCCATGGACAAAAGTATATATGAATGGTTTTATTATGGAGGTTAGTGTGATTTAAATTTAATTAAATGGCAAACGGAAAAACGGTGAGAATTACACTATTGAAAATTTGGCGATTAGAACAGAGAATTTTTGTAGAACTAAGGATTCGAGGCTAGATTTTAGAAGCACATACAATTAAATCTGTATAGTATTGATACAATGGACAATATGAAAGCTTATTTAAAAAATAAGTTCAGGTTAGTTTCTATGTAAAAAAGGTCTTGGATAAAATAAAGAAATAAAGAGAAAGTCTGGAGACGTTAGCTTCATTGATTGCTTTGCAAAAATGGACTAATCCAACGTATGGTGTAGACAATTTATTTGTTTTTTTTTTTTTTTAAATTTGAAATTTAACTTTACTTGTCATTTTAATTTTCCTTTTAACGGAACACACTCCGTTTCCGTAGATACTTTAAAAAGGAAGAATCCACACTATTCTTATAAGCAAAACAATTTAAATCAACAACATTCTAAACTCCAAAAGTGTTTAAAACATTAAACATTTCAATTACAGCGACCGTGAAGAGATTTCGACGTATTTTCTATAATTTTTTTTAGAACGAAGTGGTAAGGAAACAATTTGTTTTTACATTCAAGGACAGGCCGTAGCTAGAGGCTCTGAGTGAGACCCTGGGCAGCAGATGATCGAGGGTCCTTTATCTGCACTTCTTTTAATACGATTTCGTAAAAAATATCCTTCTTGTGCGAAGGTCCCCTATGTTCGGGGGCCTTGGAACATTGCCCCGGCGGTAGCTACAGCCCTGTTTACGGATTTTGTGTTAGAAATGGAAATCCATCCAAAAACTTTTTCTAGCTTTCTCTAATCAATTTTAATTATGTATTTGCTTAATTTTCTAATTTTAAGTTCTAGAGCAACTAAAATCTTGACCAAACGAAATTGTTGCATGTTTTGTAAGCCACTGGCGCATGTTGTAGGAGAATAGGGAGAAAAATTGGGTTCATTTCCTGGCACAGATTGGTTTCTGTCGAGTGTCAAATGCCTAAAAATGTCTTGATTTTTCGTGGTTGTAGCAAAGGATGAAAACTCCCGTTTACCCGGGGTTTACTTACGTGATAGTTTCAGGTTTAATTTGGGTTTCTAGCTCGAGTACGCACTACTGGAAAACTCACCAGATATCCAGACCCGTGTTGCTAGTGTCGAGGCAGATGTAGAAATGTTGCAGAAATTTTCTAGCGAAATTTCCTAGTTTAATTTATATGGCTTACAATTTTATCTTCATTTGATGACCTGTTGTACCTAGAACTCCTCCGAGAAAAGTGTTTCGAGAGAGCCATGGAGTTAGGATTAAGAGCAGCAACCATTTTTTTTTCAAATTTGTCGCATATTTCTTACACGATAAAAACTTTATGCTATGTCACACGCAGTTTGCTGCCTTGCTAAACAACACTAAATGGTCCAGAACAATTATGCAGAAGATCGTTTCTACATAAATTAAATAAGTGTGTGAAAGGCTTGAAAGGCATTATGATGCTCCGTTCTATAGAATCCTTTATTCAGCTCATACATTTGCGTTCAGAATTTTTCAGAGATTGGTTTTTTATTTGGCATTGCTACAAGCAACTCCCTTAAGTTTAAATGGGGAAAAGAGGGAAATTCCTAGTCTATATTTTTATTGGGAGCTTTCTCCAGGTGGTGGCCTTGTATTGATTCTTTGCCAACATTTGCAAATAAAAGTTGAATAGAATATTTTTACAGCGGGTCGGAATATACATTACATTAAATTATTAATTTATAATTCCGTTTTTAAACGAATTGAAGCGTAAACATCTTTTGCTGGTAATAAATTGCATAGTCTTAAATGTTTAACCTAACCCATTTAATTACATCAAATAATAAAAACGAGGTCTGTAAGGGATTTTTCCAATATTCTGTTTTTCACTTTTTCACAACAAACTACTTGTTTTTTGTTTTTAAGTTCCATTATATTTACTCACCTTTTGTTTAAAGTTTTTTAAATTTTAGTTGAATTCAGAAATATGTTTTGAAAAAGCCCCAACATTTTTTAAATTGTTATTTTCATCAGCTCGGTATTCATGCGTTTGTTACAGTCTTCAATCTCCGAGTTTTGGATGCTCAACGGAAAGAACTAAAATTCGACATGGTTGTAATTTAGATACAGATGTTATAATTTTTGCAGTTCAAACGATCATTAAAAAAACTTTTGTTACAAGCCTATACAGAAAAAAATTCATAAAACGTTTTCAATTTTTATACTTTCCGTGTTGGCTTTAAAAATCAACTTTCTAGACCACATTAAAGAGCTGGATGAGCTTAATTCAAAAAAGTATCACGAGCGGATGATTAATTGAAAATAAATGTATTTAAAAGCTTTGAACCGTTCGTTTAAAATCGATAAATTTTCAATTATCTTTAAAATCTTTGAAATCCTATTGCTAAATTTAGAAAACCTGATACAAAACTCAGATTTTGATTTATCTAAAAACACTTTTCTTTAAAAAAAATTTACATTAAGAAAATTAAACTCGTTTTTATTTTGTGAGAGGATTTATACAAGTTGCAGATATTTTTAAGAATTATTGTATTTCGAAAACAATGAATTTATCCCTTCACTTTCCGATGATGTAGAAATAACAAAAAAATTGATAAAACATTTACATGGTACTTTTTTCGCTCAACCAAAAATTTGAAACAAATCTTTAAAAGATTTTTTGCTTCAAAATGAGGCTATATTTATTTTACAATCCACTGAAAAATTTCAGTAGAATTTGTTAAAATTTCTGCGTGTGTTATTAATTTTATTGCATATACTTTTTATATTCATGAAATTCGTTACTTTCTCAGAGCTCAGAGCATTTGAGCACAAATTGGGAATTAATCAAAATGCAAATGGATATGAAGACACGGAGTAAGTACTATAATTTTATCATTTGTTTTTATTCTAAAATTAATAAGTTACCTAAATCAACTTTGTAGATCACAGAAACAAGTAAAGCGTGCCTTCTTCGTAACAATTTATTCCACGTGCCCTTTTTTAATGAGTAGAAAAGTAAAAGAATTCGTCGCACGGGTTTAATGTTCAACTGAAACAAGGGAAATGAGATAAATATCTAATTTATTTGAGTTTATTACAATCCTCAAAAAGAAATTATCGCCAAATTTCGCAGCTGTTGTGCGAGTTTCCAATTTATTTACATTGTCACGAATGTACCTATGATTACTTTCACAATTCATAACTTTTTAATTGGTTTCACCCCGATTAAAGAATTTCTGGGGATCTAAATGAGTTGTCGTGGAATTCTTAGCCTTAGAAAGCCCCATAACAACTGCAAAGATAAACACCGCTCTAATTTGCTAATTTCTTATGAGGGGAAAACAATTGAGCGGGGTTGGGCCCGCTGCTAATCCGAGATGATAAAATTAAGGCTGGGTTCGGCCTAAATAAGCCCTTGTTCAGAACCAATGATAAAAATCTTTCCGAAGTGGGTATTGCATGTGACGCCGGCATAAAAATTTTACACGGCAGCTAGAAACAAGTAAAATATAGGCTTACAAGTGAATATTTGTAAATTATGTTCCCATTGAACTGCTTTCATGAACTGGAGGAAACAAACAAATTATGGGGCCACTGGATTGTTGTACTTAATTGTCATGAAAATTGAGAACTCATAGTTCACTTTTACAACCGTTTTTGCCTGCCGATTTGCGCACCATAAATAGAGTTAATAAATACCTGGAAAAATTTACAGTTTAGTTATTTTACTTTGTTTTATCTTACTTGTCATTTCTTTAGATAATTTTAAATAAGGAAACAAACAAAACGGAATCTAAACACAATTTGTGAAAGCAACATGAAACAATCATTTTTGTTTAAATTATTAGATTTTTATTTGATTTAAGAATTTCAGTTTTTAGTTAACGAGCGTAAGCTACTTAGTTAAAAAAGGAAATTATAATTTCGACAAGTTTTAGTAATTCTATTTAATTTTTTTGTCTATTCTCATCTCCGTATTACTGTGAGATTTCTTAGAATGTAGGGTCCAATTGACCCATGTCGAAATAAAGAATATTAAGGTAATATTCTGAAAGTTTTAGATTTCTATGTGGATAAAACTTCACCCAAGGATGGGGCTCTCGCCTTTTGAAATTTCAAAGGATCTGACGATAAAATCGAAGTTCGGAGCGTTTTAGTTTCTACATAGTCCATGAAATGAAATTGTCATGCCAAGTTGGAAGAGGGTTTAGATTTTTTTTTAATAAAAACCATTAGAGATTTTTAAGGAACTGTTGTTTTGTAATAAAATGTTTAACAGTGTTCTTAAATTTTATTGAAAAGTATTAAATTATTGTCATATAACATGATTGCAGTAAGTAGACTCGTTTAAAGCAACTAAATAATTACCATAATATGTGAAATTCTCTTGATGCCGGCCGTTCAATTTTTCAAGATTTTGTTCTACACAAAATTTGCTCGTTTTGCTAATAAAATGTGGAAGAAACTATAAGAAAAATATAAAATAGTGCTTCTACCAATGGCAATTATAACCCAATAGGTTAAACAGCTTTTTGTAACCATTGATTTGAAAAATACGTTTTTGACAAAAATAAATCTCAATACTCAATTTTTATGCGATCAACTTAAAAGCTTGTAGAGTATATTTTTTAAATGGCCTACTTTACGAAAAGTAAAGAGCATTTTTTAAAAATTCAATTAAAAGTATTTAGTAAAGCAAGAAACGTAAAATACACGAACATTTTTCAAAAATTAGTGATATGAAAATAAATGAGTATATTGCAAAAATACCAGCTGTTTATCAGCGGCTTCACCCTCTCGCCTTGTCTCCATCGCCTAGACACTGTTCACGCAATAAATATAACAATTCGGCCTCAATTCTTTCACTCTATGTACTCGGAAAGATGAGAGAAATAAACATTTCATAAAATTAAAAAAAACCTACTTATCCTGTCTTATTTTTCATTTCTCTGGTGAAAATGCCTTATGTCTCAGACACTGTCTCCACCCTCGCAGCCAAAAAGACTCACCTTCCTGACAGAAAGTTAAATCTATCTTCTTCCTAAGAAATTAGGAGTTTTCATTGTTTTTCAGTGTTTAAAAAAAAACTTATTAATAAGTTATATTTTTGGTTATTGTCACTTATATTCCTTTAAGATATGAGAATATGAAGGTGTGCATCGTTTTTCAAAACAATTATATTAAAAACCAAGGAAAATAAGGAAGCATCCATACTGAACTTACTTTGTAAACCTTAAGACCTTATTTAAGATCTTGAATTTTATTCAATCTTCTTTAATTCACGTGAGTGCACTAATTCTGCTGATTGCACTTTATGAGTTTCTGGTCATTTCCCAATTCAAATCTTTTATTTACAGTCATTTACTAAGTGTGTTATACGATGGATTTCAAATGGAGAGAAAATTCAAATAGTTTACATTGATTGTTCTTACTTAGATGCAATTTAATGGACTCATCCAAATAGAACCGTCTTCATTCTATCAGGTACCCAACCCATAAATGCTATGTCTTTTAATTGCAAAAGATCAGGGCTGGAAAAGCCATCCTATTACGAATGGCAGGAATTGGTATCCACATCGTCGACATTGGATTATCAAAATCAATAGATCCATTGTGCTGATATTGTGCCAGGCGTGGCATGTAAAAGAAGAGCGAAAAATGTGAAATAAATATTTGCCAGCTATTGGCGAAAATTTTTTTTTCATTTCTTTAAGCCACTTAAGGGAAGCTAGACAATAGGAGGAGGTTTGTTTGCTATTTTTAATAAGCGTCCGCCTTTTCATCGAGGCCCAGATGTACTTATCTCTGTGTATGTAGGTTAGCTGGCGTATGTCTTCTTCAGCCGGATAATATTGCTCTGAATATTTCTTGAGCTTTTTGCAGGATACCGTCATGGCATATCCTCCTGCTCCTCCTTCGCCCTTCTGTGACGGTATGGTGTAGGTGCCGAAGGTGAAAGGGGGACGGAATGGAAATCTGGAAACAAATTGATACAAAGGAAAACATCGAACTCATCTCATTGTTGTGGGTAGGAATTGCTTATTAAAACTTAATTCGGCTTCAACAAGCGGAATGTGGACGGGAGGGACGTAACTGGCAGTTGAAATTAAGCTGTTCCTGAGCAGTTGCCAGAGTTATTAATAGAGCTTGACGGTCTTCCAATTAAAAGACCCACCTCGGTTAGGGGCCCTACGGGTCCACTCGGTCAGGTTTGTCTGACTGTCCAACGATACTAGCCAACCACTAATACTAATTTATGAATTAAACGAGGACAGTGTCCCGACCGCAAATAAGGGTGAACAGGACAAGGACATACATCTCCTGGGACACGTTGTCCTTTCGTGAAACTTTAACCTATATTACTATATATAGTATAAGCAAGTGAGCTTCATCCATGAGGGTATCGGGAGCTGCTAGCGTTGGGGTACAGCTCTCAACTTTTAACCCAGTTGAAATCCTCTGCTTTGGCGGCAGGCATTTGCTGAAAAGTTCACGTAATTGGTTACAATGCCAAATGAAATCCTTCCACTTGAGTCTGGGTCTTTGGAATCAGCCAGGCGATTACTTCGTCCCCGTCCTCGTCCTCGTTCTCGTCTTTTCATCTTCAGTATACTGTCTCAGACTCAGGCCCAGTCAATAAGGGATGCTTCTTATTCGAGGACGGATTTTCGCCTGTTGCGTTCACTTTATGTTTTTTATGAGGCAATAAAAATTGTTATCGTTTGCTTCTCTCCTATGGGTTCGATTCTACCGACTTGGTGGTACATGTGTGCCGGGCTCATCGTTAATGCTTTGTTCTCTCCAGTTCAGTTTTCAAATGGATGTCAGGAAAATATTTTGCAATGAGTGGGAATGGATATAAATTTCATATTTTTTCCCTCTTATAGGGTGTGAAGGTGTTGTCACCTTTTTGCTCACATATATGTGACGAACGTGTATGATACACCAAAGGGATTACTGTACGTATGCGAAGTGTTCAGAAGATCAATTTGTGAGAGTTTCCTGTTTGTCGTTGGATTCTATCCATGCAATTATTTTGTTTTGCTGGCTTTTGTTAGAGAAAAAACTTCGAATCCCTTTACTTTCGTAAGCTATATAAAAACGTAAAAACATAACATCCTTTAAACTCAGTCAGATCCTGACCCACTGTGACAAACTTTCTCAATTCATTTTTCATTTCCGTTGAAAAATAAAAAAAAACTCATCCGCCACCAGAAGTTCAAGAAAAAAAGAGAAAATCTATAGACAGTAGTCCTTTGGTTAACCTTTCCTCGCGTCACGTCTTCTGTTAGTTGGATTAATTAAAAAGTTCGTCGAATTCTCATTACCTTAAAATGAAAGTATAGGGTGAATTTCAAAACTACAGAAGTGAATCTAATTTATCAAAAGAGTAAGTAACTAGATTGGGTCCTGTATGGATATCTTGCTAACAGAGAACGTTCTTCAATAATGCAAAGAACATTGCCACATTTTATAGAAATATTAATGATGACGTACTTTGAAAGGTTTGTTAAGAATATCTTTAGTTGTTGCTGTGGGTGGTTATAATTTTGTGAAATAATTAAAGGAAAAATATTTCAGATTTCCCAGAATGCGGGGGATTTCATATTCGAAGTAATTTGTTGTATCTAATTTTATCGATATTTGTTTTAGAGCAGCGAAAGATCGCATATACAATGATATTATATATACGTATAAATATAACAATATGATACTTATTGTTGGTTATAATAAAAACTATTTCTTAGAGTGGAAGGACGGAAGCCATCTAAATATATAATTATAAAAATTATTGGATTCTATGGAATGCTGCTGGTGCTTTGTATAATCAAACGAGCGTTTCTGGGTAACGAACATGTAATAAAAAGAAAAAAAAGTAAAGTGGGAAAGCCAATTTTACGCCGAGTTAATATCTTCAAGTTAAGAATTTCCCATTTGCCTGCTTATATTAATATAATATAATTATTTAATTTCTAGTAATAACACCAGTGCAAAAATACCCCTTGAATATTCATAATGTGTTTGGTATGGAGATATTGGACACTGTATAAACAGAAATATGACTGTGGGTCGATAATTGGGTTAGAGGCAAATCTACAGTTTTATCTTCCTTTTCCATTGATTTAATTATTACAGACATATACGTCGGTATAAAGGTATAAAATGGAATTAATTGATTTGTTCGAAGTTAGCACTCCAAGCATTTTTTTGGTATCGGTTTCAACTTTAAAGTCCAAAAACATCTCCTTTGAATTTGTTTCGAAAAAGTTTAATTAGAAAAAAAGAGGTATTGTAAAAAGAAATTGAGAAATCCACTCGCGAAGTGTTGAGTCTGAAATTTGTTTGTTCACATTAAGGGCTCTCTCGGGGGCGCGTCTGGTTACCTTAGGCCTACTTGTTTATACTCATCCCCTCATTTAAGCCGAGGATAAAAATTTCTGCTCATTTAATTTTCCTTGGAACGTCAATTACAGCAAATTGTCCTACGGGCTTTTTATATCTTTAGATATAAGTTTTCAACAAATGCCGTTCGACGTCCCGCGAATTTGGAACGCAGCGCGCGTTCACTAAGTCGGGGACTCCTTTACTGAATGAAATGTGCCCGGAGGCTGCCTGGATTTTGCAAGTGGAGGTCTCCAGTGTCCCGGAGAGCTTTCAGGATAAAATCTCCTGCCCGCCACCAGTTGCGCGTACGGGGCAAGGACGTTCTCCTTCTAAATTGAGCTGTTGCGCTTTTTAGAACACCGGGGACTTCCCCAGTAATACCCAGGGATATAAACACAGGGCTCGAACTTGGGGCTCTCGCTTGGTACATCGAAGGGCTATATCAAAGTCGTTAGCATTTTTCCTGTCAGTCTGATTATCGGCTCAGTTGCGTTCAAACGTGACCGAACCTGGAACACATATCCTTGTGTATAGGGAACCGTTACTCCCTTGTTGAAGCATATACAAACATATGTAAAAATATAAATTAAGTACAAAATTCAATCTGAAATACCCTCGGAAAGTTACAGTGTGGTTGTGAGTGGCGTATACTCGGTATAACACCATCGCACCTATTATACGTGATGTCTTCTATAGATGTGTAAAAGTGTGAAATCCCCTGGGTAAAGCGCTTTTCAACAGGTTGATTGGGTTCAGTTATTAATTTATTTTTGATAATATCGCATTTAAGTCATTCGCACTTATTATTCCCCCTCTGGGCAGACCCTTGTGGAACAACATATCAGTACCAAATATCAATTCCCGTGCAGGTGTAAGGACAAGCAGGTCGCTCAATTAATCTATATAATAAAGTCCTCTACCTTTTACAATTTATATAAATTATAATTACAGTGAAAGTTACAAAAATATAGTGGCTTTGGTGTACAGCTAGCTGGCTAGGTGATTGTTGAATATAACTTTAAAGTTCAAATTGTGCATAAAACTCGGGCTGGCTGCTGCCTGTCTGGATACCTGTTGGACCCGACAATAGACGAGCACCAACTTTTACCTGCTGCTGGCTGCGAAAATAACGTAAGTCCCCAATTTTTCAGCAATCTTTTATTCACAAAGGGAAATTTCGAGCTTGAAAATTTGCTTCCTGCCTTAAGGCTGCTATGGAAGGATGGTCTTCCATCATATAGATAATATTCGTACATGTGTAGTTTTGTCATATTGTCCCGTATCTTAAATTTAATCATATTTCATCATGCGAAATGAGTAGCTTTTAAGAATACTTGCGCAAAAAAATTGCGAAAATATAATCGAAAAAAGATGGCTTTAACGTTCCATAAATACTTCCCTTGCTTCAGATACATTCAAAATGGGGCATAATCGTTCGAAGGCAGATTGTTATTCTAAATACAATTTTAATAAGGCTCCAATATTCTTACCTTGTACAAAACACAATTGTTGGTACAACAAAAAGATTTTTTGTTTTATTTTTTTTTTCCGTAGAGAGAAGGGCAAGAAGATCCGCATAAAACTGAGGCCGAGAACAGTCGCCAAGTATGAAAACAGAGAGTTTTTGTAAAAGATTGTTTTGTTTGTAAAAATAAAATCAAACTATTTTACGAGCAATTATGAAAATCACTAGGCTTTTATTCTGATAGAATCGATAATCAATTTATAGAAAGAAGAATCACCAAAATCGGTCAAGAATTGCGACCTACACTATGTCATCATACGCACAGACCAACGGACACATGTTTATTTTTCAAAGGCAAATTTAAATCATAATAAATATTTTTAAAAATTAAAAAATGGTATAATTTCCTGGAGGAAGATCTGCCCTTTCCAAAGAGCTATATTAAAAGTTGATTACTTGTAAAATTACCCCTCGAGGCTGGCGCGCTAGACGATAATAAAGCACACATCCGCGAGTTAAGCAATATTCCACACTTCAAACAGTTTTCTCAAGATTTACAACTTACGTTGTTTCCAGGATTCGAATAATTTCAACGTGAAGCGCATTTCGTTATTGTCATTCATAAAAACTTAAAAGCAAGAAAGAAGTTTTTCTTTTAACGTACACAAGAAACTTCTTCGCGAAAAAGTGTCGAGGTATTTTCATAATTTTCGAAAAAGTTTAAGCGTAAAATAGTTTTATATTTTCATGTAGTTTAAATGAGTTCTTTCCTTGTTTTTAGAATACTTTCCAAATGCCTACAACCGTGTAAAAACTTTTTGTATTGGCATTATTTTTCTTAGCACTTTATTGCAAAGTTTGCGTACCTTCAACGTAACTTTTAATTCGAACGTCATGGTATCGATTTTCTTGTCTAGTTTAGTTTTCATATTAATTTTCGAAAAATTTCATGCATTGTTGGCATCGCAATACCTCCAGTATTCATTCTATTCTGCTTGCTAATTACCTTGAAATCAAATTTTTGTTCAGTAGAATAAAATTGAATAATTTCAAGTTTTACTTTTGCCATTTTATAAAATTAATTAAGCTCCCTTTACAGTCATTTAAAGCGAATTTTGCTTTCCTTATTATATAATATATACAGCGTTATATGTAATGTTAAACCAAATTAATTTCATTCACTTAAATACGAATTAGCTAACATTGAGGAACTAAGTTACTTATTTATTTGTTAGACCCCATACTGACTCAGTTTTATTTTTTAACTTATATTTCACTGAATATTTCATATCTACCATTTCTATTTTGAAAAGAAAGTTCTTGCATACAGGAAGTCTATTAGTAGTATGTTTTTAACAATTGAATTTAAATACTTTTATTATTTTAATGGCTTATATTAGTGTTGACATACCAAAATACTGCAAGAACAATTGATGCATTATATTCCGAAAGTAAGTAGTCCCAATGTCTTGTTTAATTACAATAAGTTTAGTTCTAATTATTCCACAAGAACTTAAATTCCCTTATTTATACTCTTTATATGAGAGAAGTTCCTCCCTTTATGGTATAGAAAATTTCTCAGACTGAATTTATTTATTTGTTAATTATACTAAAATATGAGATTAATTTAAGAGTGAGTTACGTAAAAAATACATCTGTTTTATTAATTGATAACTGTACTATTTCGTTGTGCCGTTTAATAATTAATTTTTTTAATGACAAAGTTGTAATTATTTGTAATTTAAATCTTATGATTCTTTTCACCTTTTACAATTAAAATTGACTCAATTTCTAAAGTTATTGAGAATAGCAGTGCAATTAGTCAATCATAATCTAAACAGTTTTATAGAAACAGTATTTCATAATTAAGGATAAAAGACTATTTAAAGTACACACAAATGATTTGAATTTTTTCGTTTCGATTTATATTACTTTCTTAGAGCATAAGAGAAAAACGAAAATGACCAATGAAGATTTTTCATTTATAAAATCTACTTTTTTGATGCATGGTTGTCACTACGATTTTTTTCTAGTAAAACCGTAAACGCTAAGTAAAATTACGTCTTATATGTTTGCACTAGAATTTTTGAGAAATGAAAGGATTATGATCTACTTAGTCAGATGCTTTAAGGGAATGTAGTGTTATGATCCAAACTATTAGACTTGAACCTTGTTCTGGCCTTACTTGAATCACATAAAGTAGGCTTAATTCACTGTAATAGTACCTGAAAAAAATTAACAGAACTAAAGTGATGTTTTAAAATTAGAGAAGCATTGACTTTTCTTAGTAAATATAAATATTTTTTGTTATTCATTGGGTATCTATCTCATTAACTCCTCTCAGTGCTTTGAAGACCAAACGGCATAGGTAAATATTTTTTATTTCACTAAAAATAATTTGGACAGGAATGACTTTCTTAAGCCATATTTTCTGTCATTAAAATTACAATAAAAGTTGAAAAAAATTATTTAACCCTTTCGTTAATGCGTTATAATCCTAATATTTGTTACTTATTTTCAGAGCCCCTGTTTTATTCCTTTCTGTTCTTCACTAAACATAACCATTTTTTCCAATTTACTCTGCTTCTAAATAATTTCTTTCCACTTGCCATTCATTGATTTTGCGCCGCGATTGAGCTTCTTTTAAAAAGGGGGGTTTCGATTTACTGCCTGCATATGCGGATTACAATGTAGAATTTTAGTTTCCATTATACTTAGTTCGAATATAGTATCTTAACTATTGTCACTCTTAAGCTTATTTTTAAAAGAAATTTAGTCCAATCAATGCTTCGATTTTCCCATTATACACCTTTAAATTAGGGCACAGATTTTCACAATAGCTTTGATGCTGTCCACGTGTAACGAGAAATCTGACAAAGTTTCTGTAAGTTTTATAAATAGACTCCCGATTATTCAGCTGAAATGCCTTCACCTCTCCGCGCAATAATATATACCTAACTGGTCCATAATCGCACATTTTCTATCCTAATTTGGTGTCTATTTCGTGCTTAAGTATTTGCTTCAGAATATCCGCCTGCTTCGGAAAATAACTTTCACACCATTTACAGGTCAAATACTGCGTCGTCGGGGAAAAAGTAAATTTTATGGAGAAAGTTAGAGAACGTACAGAATATTAATGAATAGCATAATAGGCGTTTCTGGCGAGTAGGTGGATATAGGCAGGCCTAAATTTCCGCTCTAGACATCTTTAGTCAGCAGATAAAGTGATATAATAAGAGTCTTCGAAAAACAGCGAAATGGAACGAATTAAACAAGTTCCTTATTCTGCATGGCTGGTAACTACTTTTGAGAGCTTGTTAATTTGTTTAATTCAAACAGAAGACCAAATCTTAATTACCTGCGTTGTAGATGGAATCCAGTAAAATATTTGGTTCCCAATCAAAATGTGCTGATTCAAAACCAAATTATTTTCATGTAGAGCTATTCGATGTAAATCTACCAGTGGAATTAGTGTTGAATTTGTAGTCCGTTGTATATCAGAGATTCGATTGAAATATATGTGAGCATGTGAACTAACAAAATTTTAGATAAAATGGAGAGGGATAAACCAACTGTGGAAACATAATAATTATGTTTGCATTAAGCGGTTTCAGTGCGAGTAGCGCCGATTGCAGTTTACCCGCAATTTCATGCTGGTTTGGATATTCCCGCAGCCGACAGAAGCTATAAAACATGCATTTTGAGTGTTTTCGATTTTGCGTTACTGAACACATTACAAAAACTCATTTTCACGTAATTAAACCTTAAGGACATAGTTAGTGTTCATTATCTCAAAGAACTAAACAGTTGCAGCCAGATAATAGATGGACGGGTGGTTCTCGTACACAGGGATCGTTTGAGCTCTATAATTTTAAATGGTGACACCAGACATCGAAGTTTCCAGAGAAGATTTAAATTTATATTTGAAAAAGATAACACTATAATAACCTTATATTTATGAACCGTAAATATTTTTCCTTAGCAAAAAAATTGAAGGAAAGTATAATTTGTTGTCTCAACATTAAAAGTACGAAATTAAGAAAGTTTATGGGAAACTTGTAAGACGTACCGTCAAGCTTATTATTATCGGAGTAAATTTGTTTAAAAACGTGTTGAACATTTTGAATAAAAGTGTTTCGCTCAAAATTTTGTTTATTTTGCGAACTTATTGATTTTTTATATTGTAATTAAATATAGAAATAAGAAACGGAAAACCAAGTAACGTCTTATAAGAGTACTAGAGTTGACTACTAGAATAGCCTTAAAACATGAGCAAATTTTACTCAAAAGAAATTAAAAACATAAAAAGTTGTTCCTAAAGTAGTAGGAGAAAATTAGTCCTTGTGATAATCGGTTTAATCGGTTCCTTATGTACGGGACTATGTTTTGGAAACAAGCATATAGTTAACTTTTGTTAAAATTTATTTCACGCTTATCCTTATTGAAATATGGTTTCTAAATATCTTCTTTAACTGCTTCTGCTATGATAACTTTTACTTTTAAGCAATATAAAAAATACAAGAATTAAATTTCCTTAATGAAAATAAATTTTAGAAATCTTTCAGAAAATCTTACCACGGCCTGTAATATTATGATACTGCAGATAAAAATGGCTGAATTAATTAAGCTGCTGTACTTATAATTTAATATTTTAACTTAAGTAAAAATCCCTATGAAACACGGAAATAGATAAACAGGTAAGCATTTTTATTAGGAAGATTTACAAATATTTTAAGTTTTGTTGTTGGTAAGTGTTTTTTGAAACAAACAGGATTTATTTTACTTTGCTAGTTTTGTTATTTATGAAGTAAAACGAACCTAAGAGCATTTGCAAATATGAGACACAATATGGAAATAAGCCAATATTTGTAGTTGATTCATTTTGTTTAAAGTCGCTAGCATCGAAATGGTGTACAGGAGTTGTCTGCAAAATTTGAGTCCTTGTTATAATATCCCACCTGTTTGTTTTCACCGCCTTAAATAGTACTTTTATGGCGATTTTGTTCGCAATAACATTTCCATCCAGTTCCATTCCACGACTCAGTGGCTGAGCTCGAAATCAATTTCTAAAAAGTAATGCCTTTTTTATAAGTCAGATTTGGATACGTTCGTACGTTGCGATTTAGGCAATTCATGCTGTATAGTGTTCTACTCGAATGGGGAATCTAGTTTCGCACCCGAGTCCCGGGACTCGATCCTGTCAAGACGGCTAGAATACCCGGGATGAATTTAAATCTTCGAAAAGCAAATCATCTCGTAAGGTGACTTAGAGGAATTAGGGATATACCTGATGAAATTTCTCTTCAAGTTTCATTTGGTTCGGCTAGATATTCTAACGTCAATTTTATCCTTCTTTTCCAGACAACACATAAATTCAAATTAATTTTGTGAAGCCTCAGACGCAACTCAGTCCTTGTACATATTGTTATATACTTACATATATTTTCCAAACTACTATCGAGGGATTCGGAGGCGTGAAGCGGCCCAATTATCTCTTACAATTCATCTTTCTCAAAGGTGAAACCTGTTCCTTCAGGATGAAATAGGAAACATCTTGAGCCTAACACTCAAATTTACACATATTATCTACAAAAAATGGCTTAGTATTCGTTAGTCAATTGATTTCCGAAAGGCGGAAAGGATTGAACACGTGAAGGAACTATCAAATTACGCTGGGTAAAATCGATCGAAAAAGATTTTCTTATCTTGAAGAAAAAGCATGAAGGTATTCGAATCGCCAGGGGTAGAAGCGTTTTTCCCAGGTAGCGTAAAAATTGGAGATTTATTTCTACGTGAGCTGTAAAAAAACCCGGAGATTGAGCCAGAACAAATTAAGTTTTTTCCACAGAGTTATGACTTCGAAGGTGATATTTCCTCAAAAGAGCTATTTCAATAAAACGTTATTCCAACTGCATGACAAAATTATTCAAATTGCAATCGTTGCTGAAATTCATGGCTATTTTATTTGAAAAGTATCGAACGATAAATTCTAGACTAAAAGTAAAGTAAAATAAAAGACATTATGCCATTCTAGAACTACCATTTAGATTAGATAAATTCAATTAAAAATGTGAAAATGTCAGAACCTTTAGGTCCTTGCGATGAAATCTATTTTTTACCCATGTGGGTACGCAAATTAATCTCGAGCAGGTGGGAAAAACTCACACGTGTTGCGGATATTTTTCGATACCCTGAGGTGGGAAAATTTGTTTTATTTTGGACGGCATAAATTATAGGCAGAGTGTGTATCCTTGAATCTATTTCTCTAAACGAATGGACATGAAGGAAGCAGAATTTTCGTGATTATGAAAGAAACATATTTGATCGAGTGTTGATTAAATTAAAATTGTGTTTTTTTTTTGTAGACCCATTTAGGCGCGGAAAATAGAATAATATTGGTATATAATATACAAGTATAAAATTAATATCGTCATAAATTTATTATTTAAATTTAAATTTATTTATTATAAAGCTTTAGAATGAAAATTCTCTATGTATTTGGTTACACGATTTTTTTTCTACGCTATTCTTGGAGAGTAAGTAGAGTATTAAGCAAAGTAAGGATAACAATCCAAAGTATTGTAACTATCATATTATTATCACATTTATTAAGGGGGCATTCTACAGTTAAATGATGAAAACAAATTTTTATTTTATTTTATTCATTTATTTTGATATATCGATAGATTTATATCTTAAAAATATTCTGTTAAAATTGTATGTCGAGATTCGAATTAGTTTAGATTCATATTAACTTCCATATGTTCTTAAAATAATTTGTTGCAAGTTATATGAAATCAACTTTCTTTACGATATTAACTTAATCCATATTACTATTTTATGTAGTTAATTTGACGACATAAAATAATAGTATCATACAATTAATTGAGGATTTGCTCTATACCTCTTGCAAGCTTTAAACGCATTTTTCTCGAAATATGATTTTGGGATGCAGGGTACAAAACTTGGAGATCTAATCATCGGATCGATTTCAAATTTTACACATATAACAAGAGGTTGTTAGTGCGTGGAATTGACCACGCTTTGATTACATTTTTCTTATTATGTTTTTAACCATTTTTTACACCTAAACAAACTGACTTTTCATAATTTGTGTTTCAAATGTCTACCATTTCGATAATTTTCATTATTTTTTAATAGCTTAATTCAATAGAAAACTTGTTTGTTTAAAGATTATGTTGGATTTTTTGCTTTCAGATGAATGGGACGAAAGTAATCTTGTACCTCGTGAATTCAGAGGAGGTGCGGGAAGCGCTGACAGCACCATTTACAACTAAATAATTATTATATAAAATAAATAACATATAAAAATTTTATGAATAACAAAAAGAAAATTAAAAACTCTCTATTTTTGAGGGTTTAACTGTAGAATGTGTACGTAATTTTTGAATGAAAAATGCGCTGGCAAAATTCTGTAATTAACACTCAGTTTTCCACTTTCCAAGGTTATCAAGTACACATGCAAGGGAGTTATTATATGAAACAAGAAAATACACAATATTTTTGCTTTTATGTCTGCCATTTGTCTTTCCTTTCCAGTAGATACATAAATTCATAAGATATTATCCTATTTTCGGTTTTATCCCACTGGCAAAAAATATTTCTTAACCGCTAAATTAGGTTTTGCAGGGAGTTAATGTCATGTTAATGAAAATTTATCCTAATTTAGCCTAACCACTTGAAAGTGAAATTTAGGAAGTGAAATAAATTTAATCTAATCTAAATATAAAATTATTAACATGGTCATCAAAATCTAGTGATCTAAAAAATTTAGAAACAGTAAATCAATATTGATGGACAATTTAAATGTTAAAATTATGTTCAAACATCCGAAATGACTTATTAAGTTGTAGTTAATTTAAGTTTATAATTTGTTTGGCTGGAAACCACTAATTCAGCGGGTAGATTATTGCGGAAAATACATCACTGCACGAGTCAAGTTTTTATAGTAAGTTATAGTTTCCTACTTGCACCCAATTATCGAAAAATTGCCATCTTAACTCTAGAATCTGCGCGCTCGAAAATGTTACATCGTCGTCCAGCATGGACATTTACACGCCATAATAAAAATTTTTGTTTTTACGAAAAGCTTTACGATTTTAGTGAATTATTTCTTTTATTTTAATCGTTAGTGAGTATGATTATAAATAAATGAAGTTTAAAAATTACATTTGAGTCCTATAACATCCACTTCAACTCCTCCTCGATGGAGGGCAAATGCACTCCACGTGCGGACTCTAGGGTTAAATAATACCCACAAATAAAATGAAAATGATGAAATTTACGAATTATTGCTGAAATATTGTTGACATCCCATTTTATTTTAATTTTGCATAACTTTTATCTGGACAAGTAAGAACCTAGTGGAAGAATGAAGTGCAACAAAAAAGTATATTTTTATCGTTTTATAACTAACTGACACTCATTTCTTTTGTTCTGTGCAACTCTTTTCATGAAGTGGAAATATTGCTCAATTTTAATGTAGCCAGCGTAAAATCTTTCAACAGGAACTTCCGTGTACTATTAATAAAATGATAATGGTTCGTTATTTACGCAAATTACTTAGCATAATTCGTAGGAACATGACATATCTCTTTTAATCGCCGCACGTAGGCGACAGTAGGTGTAGCACGACAAAGGAAGGATTTTCTGTGGTTCAATAGGGGCAGTGCCCACTTGCGTAAGATTTCCTTTTAACCTTTAACATTTCACTAATCATGCCTACACCACTTGCACGAGCCCTTTATTGGGTTAATCTTACTGATTTCTTATCTCCGACCATTGACCAAAATTCTCGCTCTACACAATAACATTTTTACATAAAAACATAATATTTCGAAAATTCAATATTGAAAAAATAATGTTGAAGGTATAAGCATGCATGTAGAAAGTATAAAAATCACATCAAAAACGCTTTTTGTATTCCACACAGAAAATCTCAAAATTGAAAAGATCTTAGTGAAATTCACAAGCACATGTGAGCACTTTTGTACTTTATGAAAAAGTTAACCAAGCCTGGGCAAAATCCTATATTCATGGAGTATTAACTTTAATGTGAATGAAATGTAGCTAGCTTTGTGTTTGATGATAATATCTCCTCGGTCCATTTGGAAGTAGTACTCTTTTGTGACTAAGTTTGACCCCATGGCCATAGGCCATTATGTCGTATTAGGTTCTATAGCACTCAATGCAAAGTTGAGATGCTTTCAGTTAAAAATAATATAATTTTTACGGAATATCTAATAAACAAAGAACCATATATACAAAAAAAAATTTTATACCATTTAAATTGCTTTAATATGATAAAAGCCCTTGTGATATTTAATAGGATATGATTTGCTTTTCATTTCTTATTCTCGTGGGGCTATTTTATGAGCAAAAATGATTTTCAATATCGCTCTGTAAATAAGACAATGAAAAGGGATCGCGAAGAAAGGAACATATTTTACGATGCAAAAACCGTACATATCTTTTGGCCGAATTATAATTAAATTTAGATGAACTGTGTCCCTGTATTTGAATCATAAATTTATTTTATGCAAAAGTGCTGCATAGGTGATGTGCCAATAACTGGTGTAACCAGCAAAAATAATTACTTCTGGCCATATCAACCGACAGGAAAAACCGAATTAAGTTTAATAATCAGAGGGATGTTAATGGCTTTAAATTTTAATGTAGTAAATAATTCTGAATTTATTTGAGCTTGAATAACATGCTTAAATCGAATTTGAGTATTTCGATCATGCGATCTTATTTATTTTACTAATATCTGGAAAAGAATATCATAGACTTTACAAATAAATGATGTAGTAATATACCTAATAATGTCAATGTCTTCTAGACTTATACGCCTTTTTACATGCTATTCAAAGTTGAAATCCAATTAGCTTCAGACAGTTACAATCATCAATAAATCCTGCTCTCTTGAGTTTTCTAAATTATATTACAGGCGAACTAACAAAAGGATTATTTGCATGTCATATTATTGGCATATTGAACATTTCTTTAAACTACAAGGAAGATATAATTTTATCTCAATTGATATCTGTTATATGGAAGCTTAATCAATAGTCTATCAAATCGTCTTTGGAAAAGCTCTTTCATTAAGGTATGTAATTAATTATGAATTTATTTAGTTCTCTATTTGTGTATTAACTATGTTAAATTAATTCAAAGATTTTTTTTAGACAAGTTACGCTATAATATTTTAGGTGTAGGTGTCTTGCATAGGTGACTGCGCATTCAGACACGGCCATACTGTGCACAGTGTAGTTTTTTGTAATTTTTGCACGAAGAGAATGTTATAGCAATTTAAGAAAAGATGTCTTCCAACCACCACGAAATTCTACATTTATGTGGCTTTGTTGTCTGTGAGTTGTGTAAAACGGGTCATTAAGATCAGAATTTTAGATCTAGACCTCGTTTTACGTGATAGAAACGGTCCTAAAATATACGCGTAAATAGAATTCGCGTAAAAGGAACTACTGACTTTATCCGTTTCTATTTTTAAAGTTTTCTTAAACTAGGCATAGTTTCCTAACTTTGATTTTAATTTGGTTGCGTTAAAGTTATAAAAATCGCACAAAATCAAATTATTTTTCATATATCAATTTGCATAACTCCGAGTTCGCGTTAAAAATATTCGCGTAAATAGAGGTTTAGGTGTATATAATTTACGATTTTGTTTACGCTTATAATTTGAAAAGTTATAAAACTTTTATTCGTTATTTAGTAATTTGTTTGAAAACAGGAGCTAGAAGAAATTAAATAAAAATAGCTGAACTGAATTTGAAGAGTTCCGTACGATTTGCGTATTATTTTTCTATGTTTCGAAAATGTATCTTAGTGCGCTTTACTATTTTCACAAATAAACATCTTTAGTGTAAACTAATATTACACAAAAGATGGTTCGAAAATAAAATTCCCAACCTGAAGTGTCTTCTTGTTAGATTTATAAGAACGTAGAATTATATTCCTTTTTATTGCTTCTACAGTAAACAACTCAAGTACGAGTTTTACAGTTTTCGTTAAACCATATTTCGGTTTTTTGTTGGGGGAAATCCTCCTTAAAATACAAATGAAATTCAGCTTTTTACGGATTTATCCTGAAAATATATTTCTCAATAAGATTTTACATGAATTCTACCAACAGATGAAAATATCCTTAAAGACAAAATTTACCCAGGTAAATTGCCGAGCGTGACGTACATCAATTGGTAAATTTCTCTGACTAAATCGTCAATGTAATGAGGAAATTTCGGGCAAACTTTATCTTTCGATTCTGTTGACGATAGAAAACAACCCAAGGTCGGGACAGAGAAGGGTTCTTGTGAATCGGCCTCTGGGTTTGGGATTAGTAAAAGTAACCTACAGAGAGCCACGAACTGTAAATCGATTAAAGCAACCAATACAGAGGGCGGCGTCTACTATTTATAGCAACTTGCGAGGGACCATTCTCTGCTTTATTTGGTTTTTCCCTCAAAAATCCCATCCATTCTGTGCACTCAATTTTCTATGAGATATTTTTTTTTGCTCTCGCCAGGAATTTTAAATGAGTCCTCCGACGTTTTCTTTCCGAGATTAATCTTAATACTGCTTTGATATCAAAATCAATTTTCTCCAAATTATATTTGTTCTACGAAACGTCTAAGTGGTCCGCCGTTTTTTAACCCCAAACTGATCATATTGATTCAGTCTGTCAGGAAAAAGGACACTTATCCTCGTATAAGGTCTGCTTTCGACGAACTTATGCCCTCCAACCATAATCGAAATATTCATTGATTTCCATCCCTCTCCATCAAAACCTGTTTAACAAATATCTCCAAAGAATTAAGATAAAGTGGAAACATACAGTTCGAAGGAGCTCTCATAAAAGTCGTAATCCTCTTTAAATAAGGGTTTTCCAATTGGTTTCCCGTAGCTCGGTAAATGTTCACATCAAACGGTCGAATTAAAAGAAAATGCAGAGACAGCTAAATATTTGTTACGATCAGTTTCGAAATTGTCGATTATTTTCGAAAGAATATTAGAGGTTTCTCTGCAAACAATTCTTTGGTTAAAATTCTCGTAGACTTAGGTCTATTATAGTCTATCAAATCTTTTTTCTTTTTTTTTTTATAAAAAAAACCGTCTTCAATTAAATTCTTTTTACGTTCTAGATAGGTTTCTAAAAAATACGTGGAAAAAAAAAGTGAAGAATGATTCTAAACCTGAAATATAAGTAAAATAATTTAAAAGAACGTAAGAAATGCTTTAATTATGTCGTCTATTCAAATACCAAATTCAAACTAAGTGAACCGCTCTTATCTTATTAATTTAAAATTATGTAAATCGGAGGATTCGCAATAAATCTAATTTCTCTATTTGGAATTTTTTCTTGTGGACGTGAAAATTTATTTAAAATGAATAAAAATCGCGAAAAAAAATTATATTTCGTATCTCAATTCGCATAAAAAGAGATTTCGGTGTAGAAAAATTTGTGTAGCCACTTACAATGTTCCAAGTATTTCTTTATTATTCCCTATTTCACGAAATATACAAGAAGGTAATTTAAAAATTAATTAATAATAATTGTAAAATTAGTTACAATTGTAGAAATCCCCGTCTTTCCCCTCACAACCACCTTCGCGTCGAGTAGTTGAGTTAATAATTATCCTAAAAGTTAAGCAGCAGCTATAGGCAATTGTGCAGCATTAATCTGACTGAACCTCTATTGTGGCTCTATTATTATGCTAATATTTATGTTTATCATTAAATTATCTATAAAGATTTTAATTAATATTAAATAAGTTGAATACAAACTTCGTTACCTCATTATTTTCTTGAAAATTTAATTCCGTGAATCGTTTTTGTTGATCATCGACTCTTTATTCCACTCTTTCACTTTTGCAATTTTGCAGCAGCATAAATCAACAATTACTACGCTTTTTTTGTTTCGCTTATTTCAATTTTACTTTGTACCGTTTTTCCCTGAGTTGCTAACTTTAAAGATGCTGTAAGCAATTTTCTGACTTGTTGAAGAGCTAAAAGCGTTCTCAAAACGTTTTATGTTACCTGGCAGGAAGCAAAATAAGTACTTGTACAGGGATCGTATTATCGCAACGGGTTACGGACTTGAAACCTTGTGAATAAATTTTTCTAAAAGGTTAATTTGATGTTAAAATGGTGCTTCTTTTCTTTTATCGCAAATTAATTCCTTCTATGGGATAAGGAAATTTATTTCTAGAACGGAAATGAATTATTTCGTAAATGTTTTTTACTGGTGTCAAAGAAATACGTAAAATATATTTTCTTAGAAAGAATTTTAAAAATGAATATGATTTTCTATGGTTTTCGAAAGAGATTTTTTTTCTGTTTCATATTTTGAAATTATATTTTTATGAAAGTATATTTCTCATAAATAAACAAATAAGTATTTCTATAAAATTTCTTCGATGTATTTTAATTGATATCATTGTGTTTTTATAAGTAAATTATAGGTTTAGTAATGGACTGTATTAACTAAAGTAAAAAAAGACATATTATTGTTTGTAGAAGAATTTGGGAAATTACTTCACTAGGATAACTTAAATAAATAAACAAGAAAACAGTAATAAGTAGAAATCTTACTTATTTTATTTCAAATAAATGCTTGTTCTAATTTTGTTTCTTTCAGATTTAGTATAAACAAGATAAAATCAATAACACAAATCTTAATGACTAGTGAAACTTTTTTCAAAAATCATTGTAATAGATAAATGCAATTTTTTTTCCAGGATAGTCTAAAGCGTAGCTAGCATCGTAGGAACTACCAGTCAAGAGAAAGAAAGATACATGAGATGGGTATTATAGAGTTCACCTGAATACCCATTGAAAATCCGCAGAGGTTGTAGAAAATGAGGGGAATGTGGAAAATATATGACTAATACCCTCATTGAAACTTCTTAGGTATCCTTAGGGATCCTTTTAGCGAACTAGAAAATATACGAGTGTAACAGAAGGGAGGGGATTAAGTTTATTTTGCACAGTACTGTCCAATGTGGTTGGATTTCCATAAAATATCTGCGTCTGTACATTTTCTACTTTAAACAAGCACTAGACTATTATATGGGCTTACAGAATGCATACTTTTACGTAGACAGGTTGTAGATAAACTTAGAATATAGGCTATAAACTTTGGCCTGTCTGCTCATTTGTTTTTTATGCTATTGCGCAAAAAGACATAGTACAGGGTTAAACACCTTATAGTTGAACTTAAAACATGTGTATATAAATTAGTAGCGGGTAGAATCATCAACCCAAACCGAATTACATATTTCAAAAGGGTCTATGTGCCAAGCCGCAGGCAAGAGCTGTCGATTTAGAATCGTCTCCTTGCTGGATTCACATTACATAGGTTTCATTTTCAGTGTTATCAATGAATTTAACTCTTGTTTCTTTCTCTTAATGAGTTTATTTTATTTTTTATTGTTGTATGTGCAATCCACGTTCGGGAAGAGGGAATAAATCCTCTGTGTCCCAGGTAACTACTTACGAAATGACTGTTTATATATATAAAAGGAAGCTTTTGTCGTGTACATGTACATGCATGCCCCTCCCAGCAATTTATCTGCTTAAAGGATAAGCCGATTATAACAATTTGTTGGTACAGGTAAATGTAAAGCAAAATGGGTATGATTAAATAATAAACAAATAAACATTTTCTAAGCTATCGATTAACCCCTAAATGCGAGTGTGAGCAAACCTGATTCTGGCGGGAATGTGATAAGATCTGCATACAGGTAAAGTGCGTGACCTTTTAACGATTTATTTAATGTGCGGCTTTCTTCTCGTATTACACACTTGTGGTTCAAAAATTCCTTTTAAAATGCTTATTTATTGGGGCCATTATGTCAAACTGATTTACGCTATACATTTCCCCGATGGCCTTCTATTTTATTTTTTCCTAAAAGGGTTCGCCTTCTATTAAGGTAATTTATATGACCTCCCTGATCACCTCATTTATCAAAAAACAAAAACGAATCCAATTTCACATGTTCACTAAGCCGGGGCGCGAAGCAATTCGGAAGAATTAATGTTAATCTTAAAGTTGCATCTAATTAAAATAAGAGAAGCCTTATTCGGACCCTTTTTATGTGAATCATCTAATGATTCCTCCATTAAATTAAAGAAACATTGCTCTCCAGGGAGCAGGCATAAAGAGCCTTGCAGATCTAGTGCTATTAATCTAATATGGACAATTTTCATCAAGGTTTTACCATCTTTTCGCCAATAAATATTTTTTTGGATCTGGGAGCCCTAAATACCTGTGCAAAGACGGAGCCGCTATGCTGCACAGGACCTCCAGTATGAATGTTAAACGTTATAGGAAGAGACAATAACCTTTACGCAATCGTAAATTTCTTCGGAAATAAGCTGAAGCGTATAAATTTTCTTCCGTAGAGTAAAGTTTTAAAGTGAGATACAACAGAAGTACCAGGTCCTGAAGTATGGGGATATGTTGCTTTTACACAAATTTCATGGATTGTACGAATATGAACTTTAAGGACGTTATGGGAATTAGCAGAAGATTAATGCGGGAAAAGGGTAAAAATTCAAGATCTTCTATTTGTTTATTAAGAATTTGCTTAGAACGTCTTGAGTTTCTGGATGATATACGTTGTTGTTTTATTACGACAGCTTGATGAATGGTAGGTCCATCGGGGACTGAGATACAACGATCCAACGTTTTGCTTTTTACACTTCAGGGAAAATCGTAATTGTGCCATAATCATAATACAATTCAGCAAGATTATGCCGTGTCGTTGCTGTTTTATAAATTTTTTGAACTTAACTTTCTTTAAAGTATTTTTAATACCAGTATATTTTTTCTACTTTCTACTTTCTATTTTTCTTTCAGAGTCCCCAATTTCAACGGAAAGTCGACATAAATTCAAAAGTGTAAATAGTAAAATTTAAAAAAGAATTACTATATTTTGATATAAAACTCTTATTTACCTAGTGCCTACCTAATAGAATATGTAAACATAATTTATTTTTATTAAAATCAAGTTCAAATAAAACATAAAAATAGAAGAGAAACAAAGAGTGAGTTTGTCGGCCGTATTTTCGAAAATAATCGATGGTATGCCGGCAGCAACTATGTTTTCGAAATTTAAAAGTGGTGCGACCGGTCCACAGAATCCAATCGACACAAACCCAATTACACAATATTTTGAAATAGGAAAACAGGCTGCCTGCGCTGGACCGGAATTAGTTTGGAAAATTCACGATGCTTATAAAAAAAGCGATGGAAAGGTAAGTAAATTTAAACCACCTTATAGTGACGATATGCAACAATTTTAAACATTTCCCCCTTAAGGGTTATTCTTTGTCCAAATATCAAACAAGTTATTGCTATAGATTTCCTTATTTTGTACTTTCCGATATATTACTTTAATTTTTCCAGATTTTTCTAATATTTTGCTAGTTAGAATTAGACGCTTGGAGCGTTACTTTTGAAAAAAATTGTTAAAAACAATAAATTAAACTTCTCAAAATAAAAAAGTTTAGAATACTCAAAGCTCTTTGTAAGGATATCCCATTTGTTAGAATCGGAAAATTCTTTTGAAAGACTAACCCGCCAGCTTTCATAGATCCTGTCCCTCACAGCTCCTATTAAAAATTTCAAATCGATACTCATATCTCAGTAATTTCTGGGAAAATTCGACTAAAAGACACAAAGAGACAAATGCACACAGATCTCATCATAATTCTCACTGTTATTTCCATAAATTCCCTAGATTTTTATTTGCATCCTTCCAGCTTTACAGAAATCCGAGAAAGCATTAAAATTAAAATGACCAATCCATAAGTCCATTTTCCAGAATTCCTTATAAAATATTTCATATTGAAATGTTAAGCCTTTTATCCTTTTCCCAATAGGATCATTTTTATCTATGTCAAAATTTTGTAGTTAGAATGAGGTCAGTGTCATAGATTCGATGAATAAAAATTAAGGAACGTCTTTAAATAAAGACTATGAAAGAAATGAATGGTTTTATCAAGCGCTTTAAGGAAGAACAAATATTTATTCCACATGCAAGTTTTAGACCTACTTAAAGGTCTAGATTTCGCTAGAAAGCTGAAACTCCTATGAAATTTTGTATTCGCCGAAATTTGATACATATCAGTAAGGCTAAGTTCCAACAGAAAAAAATAAAATAAGTTGTTTGAAATAGAACCTTTTATAAGAAGCTTACAAATATCACACAAGAGATGTTTTAGAATTGCACAAAAAAGAAATACCTGGATGAGGTAGTTTTCCTTCATGAGGTTTCCAAGTTTTACTGATTGCATTTTAATAACCCATTTGTTCACAAATTAGAGTTTTGCTTATGTTAGGACATTGAAAGTCGGCATCAGTCTTTTACTTTATAAAGATATTTACCTGTTTGCGAAATAATCACGTTAATATTAATGATGCGAGAAAGCGCCCTTTCAATAACTTAGCAAATAAGTAACAAATAAAAACAATAAATAAAATAAAGTTTTGCGGTAACTCAAGCAAATTTCATTTGCCGTTGGCAATTTACTTAAGGAAAGCGTCTTCTTAAAGTTGTGTAAAACTCAACCTCAGAATTAATTAGAACTCTTGGAGAAGAGCCTGTGTGCAAATTATCCCTGTAAATTAACATTAAAAGAGAAATTTATATAGAAAACCTAGAAGATGCGCGGGTTATGAAGGCCAGCAATCGGAGTTGTTAACTGGTATGCGTATACTTTTTCAAGGTAGGCACAAGAAACTCGGAATAAGAGATAATTTTGTTACTTGTAATGAGATAAGTTCTACGCCGCTGTTATGTCATGACATTAATTACAGAACAAAATTGGATTCTCAGTTTATCTGTCTGTTACTTTAATCCCGAAATAGTAACCGGCAGCCGCGTTTGAGCTGCTGTGGAATAAAAGACAAATTCTCTGGTTTAAATTTTATTATGGCCATCATTGGCGGAAGAGAATTACGTTTAAGGCTAAATTTTGTCAGCCGTCCTAGAAATTAAAACGGGCAAGTACCTTTCGTTTTCTATTTCTAGACGCTCACTTCAAAGGTGTCTACAATAAATACTTCTTTATATATTACTTCAAGAAAAGCTCTAGTTCCGTTTCGGGTATTGGGTCAATAAGTGAGTTAGGAGTCACCAAAAGGTAATTTACAAGAGCAATAACTTTGTTTAATTGACGGCAATTGTTTGAAGCTACATATTCCAACTTTACCGTCATTTGGACACAATTAACAGCCGAGTGTAATTGTTTAACTATGTACGTGTGACAATAATATGCATGTTCCCTTTTAATTTCTGTCCATTGCTTTGAGTAATTGAATGTTGAGGACAAAACTAACAATGCTTAAAACACCATTTCTACATTCTGGGGAAGCTCTGGGGAATATTGCATTTGACCCCGAACGACCTTAATTATAATGAACCAAATCCAAGATGAATTTTCTATGAGAAAGAAATGAGTACAATGGAAATTTCATTACGTGAAACCTAATCGTGCCAATAAAATTATCCTTGAATTGTATAATACTAAAACTAGTTTTTAATTGGAAACGGCAGGAATGAAAGTGTCATCGTTTATTTGATTCGACATCAACTTTATCAGTGTTCTTTTCTAATATAAAAGCCTTTGAAATAAAATAAACTATCATCTCCTAACATGTTTATGCAGTTGAATATGCTTTTACAAAGAAGACGTTTCATTTAATTCCACATTTATTTTGATTTGTCTATAATCTAACATTTATTTTAGTGCAGCAAATAAACACGCTTCCACCAGAAATTTTCAATTTTCTCTAGACTATCTTGATATGTTTTCATCATGTTAAAATCTAATTATGATCTCAAACTATGACTAATATAAATTAGTACATTTTCTATCCAATATATAACTTCATAAAAAAATATATCCCATTAAAATTGCAGATATCTTTTCGTCCGCTAGGATGGCAGATTTATGTTCTTAAGAAGTTAACCCAAGAAGTTTATAAACAAACTTTTATGCTACGGAAGGAAGTTCCATACTATTTCATGAAAATTCCTCAATACTACTATCGTCGGAAAATATCTACCTCTAAAATACAATTTATTTATTTCTTCAAATTGACAGAGATAATTCGAATAAGCTCGCAATTAAGAGTCTTTTTTTAAGAATTAACACCTTATTGTTTTAAAAATATCTGCGTTCATGTACTGTAAAGGGCAATCTACAATATAATAAACTATAATCTATACCCTTGCTTTTCCGTCACGATTATTGTGGAGCCCTTAGATATGAGCATTTCGTACTACTAGGAGGCAGGAATGGTGTGATGATAATTCCTTCAGGGTTTTTTAAGAATGAAGACATAGCCTGGATTCCTTAATTAAAATAATATTGATATTAACCATCATCCGGATCATATGATCATCCAAAAAATATATTTTCTTGAAAATTTTCCTGTTAAACTTATTTATTAAAAAAAGTGATATCACACAAATATTACCTACGTGAATACCCATGTTTTCCCACGTAGTGATTTCAGTGGGTGAACCTTGGGTTAACAAAACTTTGATGTGCTTTACACATGAGTCGGTAGAAATACTTACAGCACTAAAAGAGTTAAAACTAGGCAGATAAAGCAGAATGTGTTATTTTCTACAAGGAAGCACTCGTCCAACTTATGCTAAAATCTACTAAACTAAGGCATACAAACTTTGAAGATAATTCATAGCACTGCAAACAACCTGTAGGGACCTGATAATTATTTAAAGTAGTAGCTTAGGATATCTGAATGTTTAAATTAAGAGTTTACGTTTGCTCAACAAACAATAAAATTAATGGAATACTCTTTCGAGCACGAAAAGTATCCGGCTTATATAAAAGCTCTCTAGTTTTACCTTCATTCCCATAAAATCTTTTGGAACATTAACGTATTGTCAGGATTATTAAAATATTCTGCTAAAACCTTTTAGTTTTTAAAGGTAAATTCCAGCAATTCGGAATCTAATTGGCAATTTCCGTAATGAAATTGGCAAGCACCCTTTCTTCCTGGGAAGGAGGGCAGAGGGCGTAGTATTATCTCTCTCAGGTCCTTTTATTGTACAGAATTTAAAAAATGGGAAACATTTCCGTTCGCCTTTACTACCGGGGATTACATGGGTTTTACAATCAATTCCCATTCAAACACTTTTCACAGGGTACCCCAACAAGGCTAATCAAGATGTCAATGCCAGGAACTAAGTTTACCGTCAGCCCCAGGGTCGTGTAATGAAATTGTTGTTGAATTTTTGTCATCTCACTGAGTATTCTGGAATTTTGGGCTGGTGTTCCTACAGGAGCTCTTATAACTCCCCGGTTGGCAAGATTTTCAATTCGAAAAATAAGAGTGCAATAAAAGCATCCAGCCCAATAAATTCTAGGTAATCATCAGGTGAGTGTCACGTGCAACGTTATTGTATTGAAGATGTAAATATCACACACATGCACATATATTTATCCATTAAAACTAGATGAAAGGGTCTCGACCAGAGATAATTGTGATATTATGGTTTATCATATAGGGGCTTGGGTTACATGTTTACAGGAACAATACTAGCATGTCTTTACCGCAGATTCTGGCCTTTTAAGTTCAACAACACACTTTCAGCTAAATCTGCTCCATAAAATTGCTCCTGTTGTGTCCTTTGTTAGAATGTTTGGTGTGGGGGGAGTGTACATCCCGTAGTACGCCCTGCGGGATGTTTGGCATGAAGTTGATGAAACATGTCATATTCGAATACCAGTACCGCATGCTGGGTAAGAATATGTAAAGACCCCCAAAGTTAATTAAAATAACAAATTCTGGTTTTGTGCCTAATGCAAGCAATAAATTGATTTACTGTCACACATACGTGTCTTTTGTCCTCAAATATTCGTGTCTGGCAGCTCTGGCATCCCGCTCTGTAAACAGCATAAAATGAGTTGTGGCAGGTAGAATACACAACGACGAAAATTTATTCCACGTTAAAGGAAAATCAGGGATCCTTTAAACTTCATGCTTTATGAATATTCCTCACCTATAACGTGAAGGATGCCACTTCTTCGACACGACACCGGTACGTATAGAGATACACTTTGATTGTGTCATGCCACAGCATCGACTTTAGACTCGACATGGGGCGATGCCATAGAAATATTTTAGTGAACTTTTTAGATTCATCTGATCTCGCTTAGAGCCCTTGTGGCCTTTATGGACTATGCTAATGGAACTCATCCTGTATGACCTACTATATGCTAAGTAGCATTAGTATGGTAACTAGCCAGCACTTGCTCTTCCGTCGCGTAGATGTGCTTTTGCGAATTTCATATGTCATTTTAAAAATTTGCTTGCTTCTGCTTATCATCTAAAAATATGGTGGAGATGATTTGGCATTTTTCTGGTGAATTTTCTATAAATTTACATAGCATTATATTTCCTAAATGGGAGTTTTCTTTGAGTTCTAAAATCTTGCAAAATAATTCAGGTGTTCTGAAATTACTTATTTTGGTCCACACTCATATTATTTTATGGACAAATACCTCTGTACTTTTTAAATCTAGCTTTTGTTTTAAAAGATATACCTAATGCACATATAGTACGATTCTTTACTAATTTTTAAACATGATAATATGCTAACTTAAAAGAAATGATTATAATGATGCAGTATTAACAACAGTCTTTATTTCTAATGTAGTTCATTAAATCTAGCCATTCCACCTCAGAAAATCTGAAATGAAATATCTTGAAAGTACTATCATTTTATGTTTTAAAAATAATAGAGCATAAATCGCATTCAACACATTCCTGCTTTTTGTTTTTGATAAATGTTCCAAAATTTAATTTAATCATTTTTCTTTGTAATCAATACGAAAGCTTTATATCGCAAATAATGACGCTTAAACATTTATTTTATTCCTAACGTACCTTTTTTGGAGAAGATTTTAGTATATAAATCATTAACTTGTGACAACAAAAATTAAAGTGGTGGAGACTGGCTACGAGTGAGCTAGTTTGACTTAGAATTAATAAGTTTTGCATTAGATTTGTTCTTGAATTAGGAATTTCGGGCCTTTAGATGCTTAAATTGTACGACATTTTCTACAAAGTTGTTTTGTACTCTTCAGAGTAAGATTAATGGGGTCATCTAACCCTCTTCCTTATTCCTCTTGTTACTGGGAGTTTTCGGTTTATTATGGTCTTTCTGGTAATTTCTTAAGCGCAAGAGTGGTACAATGTATTTGTTAAGAACAACTATAAATCTAACCGCCCTCTGTATGAATTACTATTCGCAATATTAAATTTTTTAGAAAAACTTTACATTTCGAGACTATAGGATATATGCCGACATTTCATACTAATAAAGTATTATGAAAACTTTCGTACTGGGGTATTTTACGGCTTTATTTATTTAATTGCTATCTACTTCATTTTCTTTCAATTTGCAGCTTTCAATTCTCCTTAAATTTCTTTGATAAAGTTATAAATCATTTTTCATGAAATAATGCTTAAAAAATGTTTGTCTTAATGTATATAAAATTTGAACGCATAGATTGGACAACAATATATTATTATGTAAATTGATTAAAATCGAATAGGTATTGTTAATAGCGGTATCTTCGTAAAGAACATTCAATTTCTATTTAATTATAATTTTCCGTGTTTGATGATTTTACGTCCTCACTTTCGTCTGTCCTGTTGCAGACATGCATTATTCCAACTGATAAGGTATTGAATATGTTCGATGGTATTTGAGAAGGGACTGTCTGGCAAAAGGGAGCCCAAGAGCTATTCATTTTGCTTGTGGAATTTTCAACTGTTGACATTTATTGAAAGGCTATGTAAGTCAGACACGAATCCTCATAATGAAATATCCTTTAGGAGGTACATCATCGTCGGACTTACATAGATCAACTCAGGTCATTATTATTATATGAAAGTCACTTGCTTGACATAGAATATTTCTCCGAAGAGACTATTGCCTCTGGCTAGTTCATCGACAACATCATAATTCGGCTTATGGTCGTTGAGAGCATTAATTTAAGTTGCCACTTTGTTTGGCTAGAAAACGTTTCATGGCTGCCAATGGGAAAATGGTTCCATTATTGTCTTATTCAAATATTCCAAACACTTACCCCAGATGACCTATTTATAAATTTATGTTTTTATGGGCAAGAGAAATTCTTAATGAAACAAAAACCTTGTATATCATCTTCGTAATAATAGCTAACAATTTTCGCCTTCTTTTCCTATCTGATAAAAAACTCAATTTTATTTACAGGAGTGTTCTGTGTTTGTGTTTGAAAAGAAAATCGCCGAGAAGTTACATAAGCCGAAGAGGAAAGAGACGGTGACGGAGCTTCTTCGGGCATCCGTGAAGCAGTTGGAGAGATTTCGACATCCGAAAGTAATTTTTAAAATCAAAAGATGCAAAATGAAAGTATAATAATTTTTCTTCCAAGATCCTTCAAATAATTCATCCCATTGAAGAATGCCCCGATACCCTGGCATTCGCGACAGAACCAATATTAGCGAGTTTAGCGAATGTTTTGGCCTACCAGGTAAAACTCTGTTGTAATTGTGCTATTATTAACAATATATATCTTCAATATGTGAAAATGTTGGAGGGATTCCTTAAACTGGCTTAGACTGGAAACGCAAAATTCAATTCAAACTTAAAATCCTTTCCAATGCACAGATGTTTTAATTCCGCCATAATTTGAATTTACAATTCTTAATCACCTGAATTTCGCTGATTAATTTTCATTTACTTAGAGAGCTCAAATATTTGCTTTAATTGATAAACTTTTTACTTTTGGATTAAGGCTATGTTTGCGTTTCAGCTGTTTCCGGTAACACTTTTTTTGCATTTTGATTGGATTTATTTTGCATTTGAAATTCTATTAAAATATTCTGTTTGTTTCCAGGAATCGTGTATTGGAGGGGCGCTCACAGGGCCCCCGAGCACTGGAGCATCCCAAGTCCTTCCACCTGGGGGAGTGGTTCGACCAGCACATGCTAGGGAATACTCTTTTTTAGATATTGAATTTAAATACGGAATTCTACAGGTAATGTGAGGCTAATCGCAGCTAATTGGATGTTTGATTAAATGCTTTCCTTCAATATTATTCTTTTGTTGTCCCTCTGTTGCTAAATTTAATTTATTTCTTGGTTTAATACATATGCATACAATAAAATTGTTTTTAAAATCCAAATTAATTAATTCTAAGCATTCAAGAAATATTATTGCTATTTTGTATTTATATCTTAGGTATTTTACAAATGAAAATCTTTTCGTTACCAAAATTCAAACTCTTGTTGTTGATTCATTTGATCGTTTACTATTGATATTTTTATTGGTAATTTTTAATGGCTTATTTATTAATTTAAAACAGCTAATAAGGAAAAATTCCTCATCATGTACTGTTGCCAAAAGTAATACTGTAGTTTTACAAACCTAGGCTTGATAGATTCAAGTATGTTCACCTTAATAGTAAACTCTATAAATACATTAAAAAAGTTGAATAAAGTTGAAAACCAACACTTTTCAATGAATTTCTTTTAGAAGATGTGTGATTTTAAGTTATAGAATAAATTTGCGTAGAAAATTTGTTCCACTCGAACGAAAAAATTACTGCGAAATATTTAACTTATCACATATTTTATGTTTGCAATTATTTATATAATCTGATCTAAAATATCGGATAAATAAAAATGCAAATACCAAGGTTCATATTGAACATTATTTCTGGAAGAGCTGCAAAATCTGTAGTTCATTCTTATACTATCTATACTTTTGTCTAATAAGTAAAGAGTACGAAACCTTCAATGAAATAATAAAAGCAACGCAATTCAAAGGCTTTGTTGCTTCAAATAAAGAATTTTTCCGTACTAATTGCAGCTTGGTTCGTAGTCTTACAGGAAGTAATAAAAATAATACCTATTAGCCTATAGCGTCCTCAAACCAATTTTTTCCGGTTTTTATACATTATTATTGCTTTTATAATAATTTCCTTTTCTCGAGCTCTATAAACTTATTTGAAACTATAATACTATATTATAGTAAAGTCGTATTATTAGTAATATTCTTTCTTTAGTAACATTTAAATTTATCTTTTATAGTACATTTTAAAATAGCAAAACTATATGACTACACCTCTTCCTTACCATTTCCTCGAGGGGTCGATTCGTAAAAGCTTGAACCTTGAACTGATTCCCAAAAGTGCTCCATTCGTTTTAGTTTTGTGTTTGCACCTAAATTTGTTTGATTCCATTCAAAGTATTTATTGAGGAAGTAAATTCAAATCTCGTTGGTCAATATGTTTTGTTGAATTTCATGAAAAGAGCAGTACGCCTACATCTGGTTATTTTTCTTTTTTTATCAAAAAGTTTCTTTTCCCCGGTGACCATGTATTCTCGGTTAACACACTAAAATTGCCTATTACAGCATCCCGATAAGGTAAAATACACAATAAAAATTGATATTCGAAAACTCTTATGTACGTACATATACATGGTATGGTTGCGTTATACGTCTTCGGATTGGACTAGGAACTTTGAGGTCTTCTTTTGAGAAGAAATTGCATTATGTGATTCAACCGCTCTGTTTCTGCCAGACCGGAATATTTCTCTAGAGATTAAAAATTTGAAATGAATGAAGAACCGAACAAATTACCCCACTTCACATATCCGGATCTCGGCGGCATCGCATTATCCTCATTCATCGAACCATGTGCCCATGGGCAACTTGGTATTCTGAATAATTTTGAATTTTTCCCAGGCTACGTTTAGTCCACACGCGGGGATTTCTATAGATCACAAAACAACTTATATTTATAACTTAGGGTAACTTATAAAGATTGATAAGGATTTCTTGGTGGTGCTGAACCTCGAGAAACTATGCTCAGATCTTTTAAATTGCCGTATTCCTTTCTCAGTTTCTTACCTTTCGGCTTCATTTGGTTTTATATTGCGCTTATTATTCATGAAATGCGTCCGAAACTTTTGATGGAGCCCTACATCTCGAATTGTAGATTTCTAGTAATCCCCATCGCCGCGCTGTCTTCCGTAGAAAGATGCAATAAATCGAAATACATTGTCATAGCAGGGATTGCCAGAAACAAATGCTCGTCCAATCAAGGTAAATATTTTACGAGGCCCTTCTTACTTTTGCTAATGGTCAGTTCACACGAACGCGGCTCTTTCGCAGGAGCACTTTGTGCCATTTGTTTTGTTTTGAACAATTCCGTGTTCCTTGCTGGAATCCTTCACGAAAAACACATGTTTTATTTGCTCTGAAGAAGTTGTTAATTAGGGCGATTTTTCGTGATTGCCCATTGTTAAGTAGCGGGCGCAGGTGGGTTCGAGGAAAACATTTCTCTCTGTCAGATAATTAAAAACAACTCCGCGAAAAAGGTAAATATTTATCGTCAATTAATTCCTTCCAAGGACAAGTTGTAATTAAAAGGTTCCATCTCTTGTCCCTTTACTCAAAATTTTAAACAATACGTCTTTGTTGCCTGATTAACGATGCTATATTCAAAATGGCATAAACGATGTAATGACTTAGGAGGTGATTGAGCGATTTCCTAAATGAGTTTTATAATAAATAATGAGAAATTTCAATTGCTTTTTGTTACTGCTCTTAAATTACCTAGCAACATGTGGAATGTGAGAATAAACGCGCTCCAATAAAGTCAATTAAAAAAGATAACTGTAATATTATTTGCAATAAGCAATTACTTAGAAATTATTCTAAATGGGTTATGGAAATAGTTTTAATTTTAGAATATATTTCAAAGGAAATTCTGATTTCGAACTCCTTATTTAATCCATATCTGTTGGAGAAAAACAGTTTCCAAATCAAGACAATATAAAAAAGTGTCTTTCAGGATCATGTAGCCCCTTAAATATATCTTTTTGAAAAAAAATATTTTATATTTTTTTTTTGTATTTTGATGTTATTGATATTGATATTGACACCAGTAAAATATATTTAAAACAATAATCATACTTCAGAGTCATAGAAATTCTATACTTTTCCATTTTCATATTTAAGATTCAATATTAAAGTAATATAAGAACTGAGTGATTTATAAAATTCTGATTATGAAAGATTTATCGTTTTGTCAAACTGAAAAATTAATATCTAAGTTTAACAAAGTTGTTGGAAATAATTAGAAGATTTCATAGGTATTATCTGGATATTTCACTTTATAGCTTTCTGTTTTTATCTCATGTATTAAGATGAAAATTAAAATTTCGGAGAGTTCTATTCGGAGTGGGCGAACCAAGAAGCCCAGATTATATATGTAAATAAATCTCGCTCGTTGCTGCTAACGAAAAAATCTAAGGATACAACCAGCTAGCTAGCTACAAATATAAAGCTAGAAGCATCAGTTGGCTCTCCAAGGTAAACAGATAGATCAGTTTGACTGATGTTCCCAGAGGTAGACTAAACCTCTTGATGAAGGATAAGAAGAATAAAGTCAGCGGTGACCAAGTAGAATCCCTCATGTATTATATCGTGTTCATTTTAAATAGCTGGTTGTGCCAATAAGCTTCAGAAGCAATTGCCTTAGATATCGTATGGATGCTCTTCCCAGGCTCTTAGTGTAGCTCCCTGATATTAAAAAAAAAAAATGGGATGCTAAAAAAAAGCAATATGGAGCTTAAATAAACTTTAAAACTTTAAGTTGTAACCAAAAGTACAATAAAAAAGCGTTCTAGATGCGTACATACATGAAATTTTCGATTTTGGTTTACAGATTGACTAATTGACTAATTTCTTACAAAAAGGACTTTTAAAATTCCAAAGAAATATGTTTCGAGCTTTAGAATTATATGTGTTTTTTAAAATATTAACATATTATATTTAAAAATTGTTGATCTTTTAGTTTTACAAAATTTTTAACGGCTCAATTTGTAAACATATCAACTTAATTTTTTCATCTGATTTAGAATTAGACTTTATAAGATACGACAAAAAAAATTTAACACTTTAACATGTCGAAGTCATTTTGTCTTGATCATGATTCATTCCTAAAAGTGGTAAATAGTGGACTCAAGTGTATAATAAAGCGTCGGGTAAGCGATGAGTTGCTTACAAGAAAATTAATTTTTACTTAAGATTTCAATTCTGTAAGATTTGTTGAGCATTCGTGTGGCGGAATTAAAAGGACAACAGGGAGTTATAAGGCACTAAGTCCCAGTTATAAAGAAGCCCTCAAAAGTGTCACAAGTACTTTACGAAATATTAAGACCGTTTTCAACTTGCTTCGTTACAAATGTCTCGGTCCAAATTTGCACAGTTCTCGTTTATGCAAATCGTAATCGAGTGGAAGGCGTCCGTGATACCGGGGAGTTCCTACAGGACTCATTCCTTTATTCCTCTTTATGTGCTTGCTTACTTTAACGCGGCAGTACTTACTTAGGAATTGTACGTTGACTTAATTATTTCTACAGATTACTGAAGCGTTGTCATACCTCCATTACTCGGGCCATGTTATACACCGGAACGTTTGTCCCTCCTCCATTCTGGTCACGAAGAAGGGAACGTGGAAATTAGCCGGCTTAGAATTTATAGGTACTGGACAAAATGACTAAATTGAATTTGACGCCAAGGCTAGACTCTACTCCTAATTATCTTTTCGTCTTTAGAAAGAGTTAATGAGAACGACACCGTTGACTCTGTTGTGTGCCAACCGTGGAGCTCGCGGATTTCTAAGATGGCTCAACCCAATTTGGATTTTATGGGTGAGTGATTTATTCGGATTTGGGTGACCTCGACTCAGATTCTTTCCGAATGTTTTAATTGAATTTAAAATTGAGTGAGCTGGTGTTTCGAGGGGAGCTGAAAGATTATTGATTTCCTGCATTTTCAGCTCCAGAAATTCAGACCCATTCGACTTGCAGCATACTTAGCGATATGTTTTCGCTTGGTATGGTTATATGCGCAATTTTTAACAAAGGTAGACCTTTAATACAGGCCAATAACTCAACATCGGCTTACTTGAAGCAATTAGAGACGGTAAGCAATTTATTTTCTAGCACCACTTGGTCGTGCCGTTGCCAAATTCCATCTGGGAAAGGAAAATCTGGGAATAACATCCACGACTACATTCCCGTGCTTTTTTACTTAAATATAGAAGCGGTCATGAAGATCTACGTGACAAAAATTTAAAAGATTTTCAATTTGGATTTAGAATATTCTTGACAGTAAAGATAAGCAAGGAAAACGTTTTCCTTAGCTAAGAACAGAAAAATTGTAAGATTTTAACAAGTAGGTTCGGAGAAATACATAAAATATAGAATTTTTGATTTTTTCATCTTATTTTGTTGCTAGAAAATGCATAGATGGAAAATTTGTTTCGACAAATAGTTGAGAACAATCTACATATGTTTCTGTGAATTTTGTTTTGGATTACAACCACAATATATTTGAGAATTTCATAAAACTTGTGGGGTTTAAGATTAATGGAATATGTTTTAAAATTTAATTTAATAATGCAATAAAATATATGTGTACAAATGTTGCACTATGCATTTATACAATAAGCAAATTGGATAAATCGTAACCATATAATATTTTAGAATGATCACATTTTCATGACCGCTCCATAATGTATGGTGCATGCTATAGCAATAATCTATTGATTGGAATGGAAAAATATTCAAACTTCTAGTTAAACGATGCAGTGCACAACATGCTCCCGAATGTGCCAATTCCACTGCAAGAGGCAACATCCCGTCTTGTAAGCAGAGATCCCACTTCCCGACCAACGGCACAACTTCTCCAATTGATTAAGTACTTCAAGTAAGTAATTTCAGTTCTACTGATTTATTTAAGATGGGGATGAAGGAGTGGGGAAAGACTAACTAATTTTTCCGATTGGATTAACCACAGCGACACGACAGTGCACGCATTACAGTTTCTGGACGTGATAAATATGAAGGATCCCACACAGAAGTCACACTTTTATAGGACGACATTGAAGGAAGTGCTCCCATTTATTCCTAGGGTAAGATCAAATGTTTTCTCACATGACTTCCTGCGATTTTCCCTACTTTCTTTTTGGAGTTTTCATTGAATGTAATGTCGCCTCTGACCTATTGTTACGCAATCCGATCCAGACTTAGTTTTCACGTTCGTACATTCTTTTCCCTCAAATTCCTTTAGGTGTCTACGAAAAATCTTTGTTTTTCCCCTGATTTTCTTTACCTTTGTTATTTCGTTTTGTTTTTCTTTAATCTGTGAGGCTAATCTTTGGGTGTTTAAAACTTTCACCTAATAATCTTCATTTGGATGTTAAGAAATTGTGGTGGCAACATGTGTGGCCATGTCTGCAGCAAGAGATGAGGACGGCCGAAGTTCTAGCCGCCGTCCTTCAGCCTGCCTTGGCCCTTGTGCAGGAGTCCACGCCGGAGGAGTACGAGTCTATTATTCTTCCAACTTTCAGGTAAGTGCTCAACTTTTTCCTACTTCTTACAGAATACTCATGTCATAAATTGAACGTGCAAGGAGCTCTCTTACTGAGCAACAAGTATGCAGCGTCCCACCGCCTTGGAGCTATATGGGTTACCCTGAAAGTTTTTCGCCTCCAATATGCAGTCCCTTGTGCAGCATGTATGCTGTGTATCTCGTAGAACGTACTAGATGTAAATTTTGCCCTTCCTGAGTATAACAGGCTTTAGTGGACGCTCTTCTTATGATCTGTGATGAGATTTTACATTTCCGAGCTCTGTTAAAACAGAAAGAACATTTTACTGAAACGTGTTGAATATTTCATATGTAAAAGAAGAGTGTAGGGATCCAGGAGCAAGTTATAAAAGGAGGAAGGAAATATGAAAATGAAAATACCTCTGAAAAGATTAAAAAGACTTCTAAGTTGTTTAAATGGTGTAGACGATTCAGACAATATAATTTTAGGAAAATAAATATCTAGTCGAATACAATTTAGATTTGTGTTTTGATAGTTTCTTAAATTAATTAAAAGTAAATTATTAAAGTTTCGAAAGTGTAAAAAGGAATAATACAGAAAAATATGTCAAATAATGTGGAGGTATTTTAATGATTTTCAAAATTAGCATCCGACTGCGATTGTTCCAATAAATTTAAGGCTTCTAAATTTTTAACCTTTAATTTTCCTCTAAATATTAAATGCAAAACAAGCTATAATTTTCATTACTAGATTTAAATAGAAAAATCAAGGAAAAACATTTGAACGGTCTTGTGCGTATTATGTCTTAAAAGTAAAGTCCAAGTTCAAATGAAATTTATTCCATAAAATCTAGCACGAACTAGCACAAGAATTAAATATTAAATTTAATATTGTACTATTTTCATTTCATTCCCTTCTAATCTGTTAAGGATTGTAATAATAATAAAGAAGACATTTTGGTACAATTCTAAGAGAAAAGAATTTGTGTTGGATAGTTGCTTTAAATCCCATATCATAAATAAAAAGTTAAAAAAGAGAAGTATTTGTATAAAATGGAGGTGTTGAAAATAATAATAATTAAAAAGACTGATAATAATTAGTAGTTCAGTAATAGAGATAATAATAAATAGTAGAAATTAATTCATCACTTAGAAAAGATCTGGATTGAACTTAATAATGAATAGAATTAATTTGATTTAATAACCCTAATTTTCGATAATACCTTTTTCTAAACTCAGTATAAAAAACGTATTATCGAAAATGCATTTTTACATTGCTTGAAGAAATATTTAATTCGACAAAATAAAATTGCCTTTAAAATTCATAAGCTTAATCTTAAGTTACTTTGGCTGCTCCAAAGCACATGTGGGTCAGCAATTGGCTAATTGTAAGCTTAACTATTTACAATATTTTTATTTACCATTAGAAAAAACGTGTCACATATACACTTCTTTTTATATTAGAGAAAGTTATTTCAAAGTAGGGCTTCAAACATTTTTGCATCAATTCCTACAACTTCAAAACATAGTTTTACCGAAGATATTAAGTATTGAGAACAACTCAAAATTTTAGGATTATCACTGAAAAGGTGCTGTAAGTCATGCAAATTTGCATTTCAAACTTTTTACCATCTACTTTTAAGACTAAATGGTTTTTGAAAAGGTTCATTCAAAAGATATTTGTCCTTATAGTCGGACTCATTGGTCCGTGAAACTCGTTCAAGCTCCTGCATTAAGTAGAGCAATACGAAAAACATTTAACCGTGAAATTCTTTTGCGAATTATATTTAAATTTTTCTTCGGGTCCATTAGCCGGTTAATAGACAGTACAATAAACTTTCGGAATGACGTCGGAGCAGCTGCAGCTTACCTTTGTGCGGGAGCAAAGAGGTAGAAACCATTTCTAACTATTAAGTTCTAAGACTAATGGAAACGAAATACCTCCCCTGGAGCACTCTGTTGTCATTGTTTTCCAATTATATCCAGCATCCGCGAAAGAACGTGTCCCGAAGTGTTCCACTGCAATCCTTGTGGGTTTTTGTAAACTGAATTAAATTAGGAGTTCTGAACATTTTAAATTCAAACTTATCTAGAGCCAGTGATTTGAAGAGTGCAGGTCTGCATTATTTAAATCACATTAGAGCACCCCCGGGTTTACTTTTGCGGGAAGGCAACTATTGGACCGTGTTCATGTATCTGAAGATTAAATTAAGGCGAAAATCTCTGAGGTAAACTTTGAGCAAGTCAATTGCCGGAGAAGTTGTATGCGTTTATTCCTAAATACATTATAGGTTTAAAGACCTGTATTCCTCCCCATTAAAATAAGTTTTTGTTCGCTTTTCCAGAGTGGTTTTTACGTCGCCGAAGTCAATCCAAGCGACTGTAACACTTCTTGAAAATCTTCATGTGATATTAGAGAAAACGCCGAGGGAGGATATCAAAACGGAAGTTCTACCCCTGCTCTTCAACGCTTTCGAGAGCACAACAATCCAAGTTCAGGTAAGTTCAGGAGGAGTTCGTTTATTCAAATCGGTGTATTTGACTGTATTCATATATACCCTCCAAAGTTGACCAAACAAGGACACTTGGATTTAGATATAGGACGAATCTATAAATAAGGTTAAATATGTGTTCGGCCAAGTTGAATAAATCATTTCAAGAATAATTTTGTTTAGTTCGGCATGAAAGATTTAAGTGCTATTGGTTGCGCTTCCGAATATAAAATCTGCTGTCCTGTAAAAACCCTGATTGAAGAACTGGAGTTATTTCGAATCAGTACTTTAATAAGCGATATTTCGAACATCAATAAGTGAGACCACTTTTTGTCTAACGAGCTAAGATCGAGCGGAACGGGGTAATTTTTCATTTGTACCCATCCGTATATAGGAAACTTCTTAAACCCCTTTTCATGGGAACATTCAGAAAGTCGAATGGGTCGGCAATGGCTAGTAGATACCCTTTTATATCGATTCTTATGTAAACTTTATGTTTCAAAGGGGGGACAGTCGGTACTCAGTAGAGGTTTGGATTTTCTCTTGATTTGCATTCGCTTTGAAGTTGGACCAAAAAAATTCTTTTGAATTTTGGCAAAATGGTCACATCATTGCGGAAGATGGAAATTTGAAAAGTAAATATTAAATGTTAATTCAAGAGCTTGCTCAGGATTTCCGGGATAAAGTCGGACTGGAACTCAAGTGAAGGTTGATTTACACGGGCGATGGTACGATAACCACCCTGTACTTACAGTTTAGGGTTAGCTTCTCTTGCTCTATTGTGGCATACCAGCTTTAAAGCGGCTTGGTGGTTACTTGGCCGGAATAAGGCCATATTACATATAAAAGGATTTATATTGTGTACTGTCCTTACCCTTCCGCAATTCCTGAGACGTCATTTTGTTTTAAAGGATTTGTTTAAGTGGTGTTTTCGTCTACATTATTTATTGTATAGTTTATAAAGTATTAAACTGGACTTTGGATAACGTTTAGAGGTTTTATATTACTTCATTTAAGTTTATGCTGGAAAACACTTTGACTTGTAGAGCTGAAGAACACTTTGAGTTAGGTTGAGTTCTAGATTTATGCTTGGAAAATTGACAATGGTCGAACCAGTTATTCAAACCTTCTTAAAATTAAGTGAAATTTACATGAAACCAGTTTTTTTTCACATACTTGATCATATCTTTTAAAAGTTTGTATGTAAGCAATAATTGTTTTGAGAACATTACATTTTTGTAAATACACTATATTTAAAATAGTCAAGTCTGCATAAAATAAATTCTTAGTTTTATATATCGAAACGGTATATTCAAAACTTTTCAAATATTTAAAGCATATGCTCTACCTTGGAAATTAATATTATTCTAATTTTCAGACAAGAGGATAAAGATTTTTATTTATATAAGTTGACTCTCAGTGGTAAAATCTCTACAATTAATTTAGCTGTTGATATAGGAACAAATACAGCAAAGAAAATCTTAAATAATATGCTTGAGGTATACTCGACATTTCAAAATTACATAGTCAATTATTCGCAAACAAATTAAGTAATGAAATAAAATCACTTATACCTACCGAAAATTCTAAACTTCTACATATATATAAAAATTAGAAAGCAACACAACCAATTTATAGGAAAATTATATAGTCTAATTAGATTGATAACGTTGTTATGAAAACACATTGAATTAAGAATTTTTCAAGATAGTTAGGTAAAATATTCAATATTTGATAGTATAACTGCCTATATAATTTCAAGTTTAAATTTCGTCGTTAATAGGAAAAAACTGCAATAACATAAATTTCACTTTTCACTAAGCTAACACAAATATTTTTTAAATTATAATTCTAATACCTGGACTATGAATAAAGACCTACATAAATTTGCAAAATTAATGTTTCCCTCAATATAATTTTCAGAGCGCAGCTTTAGTCGCTGTTACAAACGTATACGACTGTATAGATGAGGCATCAATCAAGAAGATGGTTTTGCCCAGAATCAAAATGGTTTTTGAAAAGAACCACACGGATATAAAAATAGTTGCAAACGTCTTATCATGCATAGAGCGTACTCTTGAGAAGTTGGATAAATCACAGGTATTGGATAAATTTTCATGAAAATCTAAGCACGTTCCTTGCATATAATTCAATAGATAATCGATGAGGTGCTACCACTGCTTTGGGATGTTCGTCTTTCCGACCCGGAAATCATACTTCGTGTAGTGAGTAAGTTAATTATTGAAATACCAGTAGAATTTTAATGTCCGACAAATCTACGCAAGCTATTCGAGCTTGTCTAGATCTGCCCATTTACTAAATTCATATTTCATAATATCAAAGTGAGGAATAGGAATTTTTTATGTTGTAGGTTTGCTTTAATTGCTAAATTGCTTTAATCTCTCTACGAATGCCTTAAACTGCACAATTTTTGGGAGATGGGTAAGGACATGAAATTTATTCGTCAAGTCACGCTTCATTCAGCATGCCACTCTCGCCAGAGATAGACACACAGTCTGTCTGTTACAACGAACTCGAATCTCTGGACTTTATATTATTCCTCAATTTACCCATTCAACCGGAACAAGACAACCAACTTTTACTTTCTGATCTCATTTTGCAAAAGGGATACATGACACGCTGACGGAAAGGAACTGCTTTAAATGTTTCGACTTTCGACAACTTTTCTTTAAAATGTCTTCCTTAAGGAGTCGATTTTCAAAAGTTTTCTTCAAGACTCGTACATCATTTGCGTATTCCGTTCGAACTTTATGAGGAACGGTGAAATTTTTTTTCTCACTTGTTGTTGACTTCGTCGTATGAAAAGTTCTATAATTTTTGGGGAGGAAGAAAACGGAAATTGAAACTTTATTGTAATGTTTTAATAAAAGCTTCCTTGGCTTTAATGCATGTCTGATATTTCTCAAAAAAGAAGAATAATTCGGGACTCTGGAGATTGCGAAAATTTTCAGGAGTTCTCGTGTTACGAGAACTTGCCCTTAAATTATTTATAAGATATGGCCAAGATTTGAAATATTTGCAAAGCAAATTAAGTTGCGTAATAAACTCGGGCCACTTTGAGAAGCATGTAATATTAATGATCCCAGCTTCGCCAGCTCTATTGCAAAACTTTCAAATCAATTTAGATAACAAGTGTTCGGCAATAACGAGATGTTTTCTTGGTAACTATTTTTAAAATTACGTTAGAATCAATTGAACTGTGTCCTTAGTATTCGATCTCTCTTGTTTTTTTATGTCAGTGTCCATCAGAACAGAAGACGAAAATTGTACAGCCATAAACCTTAATTAGCTAGTAATTAATAGCAGTCAAAAGCTTTTAATAAAATCTAAGCTTCATCTTACGAAGACTTCACTCTTAACATTGGGCTATCGGCAGTAAATCGTACTTGTCAGACTTTTAGGCAAGCTATAATTGTCTATATCTATAATTAAACGATTGTAAACATCCTTCTTTAATATACTCGCTCCGGACTTATCTTGAGCAAAACGAACAACAGCATCTTGTATAGCTTATAATTAAGTACCCATTTAATTTTCGAAGGAAAACAATATAAAATGTAGTTTTGGAAACTGGATCAGTGAGACCCATTCAAATTTAACAATCAATATCCGTCTATATTATTTTATAACCTCGTTTTCTAGTTTAGAAGTACTCAAAGCTGGTTTTGAGTAATAATTCAGAATGGAAATAAAATGTTTGCTTTCCTGCAAAATTCGTTATTTTTTCAAATAATATCTATTATGGTTTAAATGCAAGTACAATACACTAAAACAAAAACATAAAAATCCGGGAAAGAATATTACTGTCCTGAAGTCCTTTCAATTAGCATCCAAATGTTTTAGATTTGGACTATAGGATAAATCCGCATGTAATTAGTATGCTCTATTACTACGTGAAATTTCAGCTTGAGAGTCTGGAGAAATGCGGTTGTAGTTTAAGGATGAACTGTTGAGCGAGCAAATGATCCTATATACACGTGTATTAACCTAGTGGTTCTACTAGGTTGGTATTATATTGATAAATTCTGGAAGATACGTGGATGTTATTATCTAAAATAAAACGCAAAATTTGATCGATATTGAGTGAAGCAGCAAAGGTTGTAGGAAGAAAAGGTTAACAAATGCACACCACATCGACTTATATTTAGCATGTGTAGAATATGCTGAAAAATTGCTTGATAGAAAGTATTATTAAATAATATATCAGACGTGTGGTGGCATGTTTATAAAATCTTTCAATGCAAACTAATTTTACAGCTTGTAAAATAATCAATTTCCTAGAATCATCAGAGAGAGCTAATAATTAAAAAAAAAAAAAAATTTGAAGTTGAAATATATTTTAAATTTTCGGACAGGTCGATGTGTTTATTTCACCCTGGATACCCGTCTTGGTTCATTAGGCCGTCAAGAACGCTTCAATTGTGAGGGAGGATAAAATGTATTTAATTATCCAAATAATTCGCTTCAAGTTTGAGGTGACCAATCTATCGACCTTTCGAAGTTGCACATTTATTAATTTTACCTCGAAAGGCTGCGATGGCCGTCAGTCGCTTTAGCTGCTTTGAAGACAATGAAGCCGAGTAGAAACATCAAATAGAAAATTAGATGGGAAAAAATGCAAACGGGGGAAAGTTCTAATTTCTGATTAAATTTATGGGAAAAGTCCTTTTCGTGATAAGCCTCAATTTCTTTTTTCTCGCTTGAGGTGCGCGGTGAATAAATAATGGACGGGACCCATTGGTAACCGACCCTTCTACCAAAAACCAAACTGCTCGGGGATCTGGTCCATGGTATACTTTGTTACGTAAACGAGCTGTGCTGAGAGCAATCAAAATAAAAGTTTGTTAGGGTGTGATAGCTTAATTTCAGCCGTAGGGGGCACTAAGAAAAAATCTTTCCTCTCTAATTTTCCCTTTGTTGTCCCATCACCTTTTTTAAATTTGCTCTTTTGAGCTAAACGAGCTGCGATGAGGTTCCTCCTTAAGAAGGAAACTTTCTCGTACAAAATTTTAATTATTAAATCGCGTTCCTCTCGTGAAAACAGAAACATCGAATAGAAATCATAACGTAAATATTTTCCTATTTTCTCAGTAAATTTTCAAAAAAAATACCGCCCTTTCGTGTAAATCTAAATTTAGCTATTGGCGATGTTTATGGAAGAAGGGTAAAGCTTCACGTACATTAATTTCTCAGCGATATTGTAAATTTGGTTCGAAATCCCTGTTCAAAAGCTTAATTCGCTCGAAGATTAATTGTTCCCAAAACACACCCGCTCAAATTATGTAAGGCAACCAGGGTCCTAATCTTGTGCTAAGTCGCTACTAGCCCGCGGTTCCATGAATTTCAAAGTAAACGAGAACGAGAATACTGAAAACTGAAAATTGTGTGCGACGGGTGAAAGTGCGCTGCTCCCCGTCGAATAAATTTTGAGGAGACTTCTTACCTTTCCCAAAGTTGCAAACACCCCCTTAAATATTTAATTCAGCCCTAAGCAGTGTTTTTCCGGTCTCTAGAGTACATCATCGCCAGAATTTCCATTAGCTTCTGGCGAAATTGTTTTAAACTCTCAACTTTATCGCATTTCATGCAGACATCTACAGGATAATGCTTAGCGACAAAAAGTATGGACTCTCTGTGAATATCATGGCCACCAGGGTAATGCCTTCGCTCATACCACAGACTGTTAATCCTTCGCTCAATTTAGAGCAATTTACAATACTCTTAGAGGTAATGACCCAACGATAATTAAACGCTCCCCTGGAGAAAATTGTTGATTTAAACTTTCACCCCCTACCTGCCCAAAAATTTTATTTAGGTTCTACAAGAAATGCTGGACCACATAGATCGACAGCAGCGGAACAAGCTGAAACTCGACAACCTGTCCATACCATCCCCGGAGCGGCACAGACCACTAAGACACCAGTTCTCCTCGGACAACATGCATGTACCGCCTTTCAACATACCGAACCTCCGCATAGATCAGCGAAAGACCTCCAGCGCCGAGGATATGGCTAGGAAAAATTCAGGCGGTAAGTGGCTTTGATGTTTGTTACCTGTGGGGAGGAATAACCTAATAGAGTTATCAAATTTTAATTTATACTTTAGTAAGTTGTAAAGGTTTCGAACACTCCAGTTTTAGGTCTTTTGAATTCGTAAAATGTTCTCTTCCAAAATCCATTAAAGGCCAAGTTAGGGGTAAATTTACATCACTCGCTCCCTCAGAATTTAAAATTTAGTTTTACTTAAATACAGCTTGGTAAATACAGTTTTATTTGCTACACTTATTATACATACATGTTATTAAAATACACGAATACTGTTTAAAAACTTAATTGTGAAGTTGTAAATTATTCGTGGGGTTTGAAGGAAGTAGTAAACTTATTTTAAAAGTGTTTTCACCATTTGGACGCTTACAACTTCCGAAATAATATACAGAAATCGACCAACTCAATTTATTTAATAGTACTTGATTTATTAGAGTTCCACTGTATTATTTATTATTAATTATTGTGTGTATTACACGACTTTATCTCTTGGCATGCAAATTCATACTTTTTTTAGTATTGCTATTTTACTGAACTTTCCTTTAAAAATAATTCTCTAGTGTTTGCTTAAATTTTATATAACAATTTATGCTCCAATAGATCTGTAGAAAATTATAGAGTAACTTTAGTTTGCTATAAATCAAATTACAGTAGAGACATTTATAAAAACTTTGTCCAGATCTCACAAATGCTCAAGAAATAAAAGTCCGTTTTTTACTCGTAGTGTACTTCCTCTGAACTACGAAGGGAAAGAAACTTTATAGAAATATCTCGATAGATTTGTATACTCTAAAGCTAATTCCTGTATTTTGTACAGTGCACTTTAATTAGAATATTCTGTTTATACAAGAGAGACACCTAGATTTTTAGTTTTTTTTTTACTTAGGTGACTGGCATTCCCTATTTATGATAAAAGTCTTTTCTAGAGTTATCTCAGAAATGTTTTGAAAAGTTATTTGACTTTGACAAAATATTTCTGTAATCAAAGATTTTTATATTGAAAAAATTACTAATAGCTTTCCAAAATTATTAAGCGTAATTTCGACCATGTGGGCCTTTTTGAATTAACAATATTTAGTTTTATTTTAATAAAAGTTTTGAAAATAATAACAATTATATTTTGAGTTTAAGTAATTCGCAATAAAAAGGATTACGGTCTGTACTGGTTGACTTTTATATGGTAAATGCATAACTCTCATACCTGCGAAGCCCTTCGCACAACGGTAGGTTAGTTAGCATCAAGGTCAGATAAATGTTTCTACTGTAAAGAGCAACTTGAACTTGAAGTGTACCTAATTAAATTTCGAACTCTGTCCATACATAATGGACGAAGTGTTAATTACGGTCATGTCAACTTTGTTTTAATTATCCAGTACTCGGCTAGACCTGGGCCACAGTTTTTCCTCATTAGGGCATCTAATCCCACCTGCAGTTAAGTTGCAGATAGAGTACACCCCATCGTCGGTACTATAAATATATTTAATGGAAATTTTGCAAACTAATTAAATTTTCAATTTGAATTTAATAAATTTGCAATATCTCAGAAGTGTAAATTATTTTCCATGCTGCATGCATCCATGGTCTCGTTCGCGAACGCCATATGTGCTGACCCAATTTAATGGTAATTAGAGCCCGTGTTTTCCATCTATTCCAGGCTCCGGGATGTTGGGTGGATGGTGGTTTGGCGGTTCTCCTTCCTCTCCGGATAGTAATTTTCTTCGTGTGGCGAATGCCTTCCCGAACCGACGATTATCGGACAATACGCTAATGACGCCAAAAATAAGGATCGCACCGTCATGCGCTTCCTCGCCCGGGGGAACACCCGGTGGAGGTCTTCCTGCACGTCGTCATTCCAGCATTGGCCCGCAGGAGCGAAGGGGATCTGCTATAAATTTGTCGCCTCCAACTGTAAGTTTTCATTACTTTCTTTTATTTATTTAATTATATCTATTTCTTTTTCATTTAAAATAGAAACTGAAGTTTACTTTTAGAGAAAAGGTAGAGGTTAGATAGCATCTTTCCTGATTGGGGCCTGAACTAAGGTTAAATTCCTGTTCATGTTTCCAAGTAGATTTGAAAACGTTCAATAAGTAGATTTCTTTTAGATTGCCCCAGGGTCATTTCGAATTTCCTTTTTACAAGCTGGTCAAAATCGAAACTCGAAATGACCACTATTGTCCTAAACATGCAGTTTAATTATAATCAATTATTTTTAATTTGTTTAAATTATTTAAATTTTATTTCTGTGATATACAAAAAGATCCAGCACGAAAAGGACCAACGTGGTATTTTGGAACTTATTGCAAATATTTGAAAATATTCTCGGATGGAGAATTCCGATTCAGCTATAACTTATAAAAAGTATTGATGAGCTCTGTACGCTCTTAAATCCTGGTTACTAAATACACAGACGTGACTGCATTGTATATTAAATGTGTGAACAATTGTACAGCTAAACATGGGTTTTTTAGCGGGATTTTATGAGTCTTTCTGATTAGGTTGACACTTTTGGGTACCTATAAAATACCCCGAAATTCTTTGTTATTTTTCAAAACATATATTGTTGTCTTTAATGTATTGGAATATTTAAATAACTCCCAAAGTTTACCCTCATTTAATATTGTTTGTCAGCAATTTTTTTAAATTCTCAATCAGTTCTGCTGCAGTGATGTATTTTAAAAATGGATTGCGATGGTATCACGCCTTTTCCTTGTTTCGCATTTTTAAGACATTTTTTATTTTGTGAAAACTCTGCAGTGGTATTTTAAAGTATTTTAAATGTGTCAAATTAAAATTCAAAATATTTTACAATAGTCCCAGATTCCATAAGGATGCTGTTTCCCTCTATTGATCTTATTTCAAATCCAGCTGAAAATTAAGGTATTTTCCTGCATTGGTTTATTGTAATAAGGTCCCTAATTTCACGTTGTTTGTTTTCGCAATGGATCGCTTCGTGTGTCACGGTCTCTTTTCAAAATTTCCTTTATTTTCAAACTTTGCATTTTCATTTCAATTCAAATGGAAATTCAATCAACATTAACTGTAGGCTTACGGCTTCAGCGCTCGCGGAGGCTCTGGGTCGAGCCTTTCAGTGCCTTCTTCTTCTGCCTATGTAGTAAGTCTACCAACTCTAATTATTTTTTTTATTGAACTGTAAAGTACCCTTGTTACTCGAAATTTGTACAAACATCGCCCACTGAAACTCACAACTTGTGTTTGACTTGAACTATGGATGCTCGACTGCGTTTTCGCTTGCATTTCTTGGCTTGGCAGTTGTTGTCGCCCGGGACTCTGCATCTCTCCCAGTCGGGACTCCAAGCCTCGTCCGGAGCCTGTTTGACAAAATGGAAGATACTTCCTTGCGAGTTCTGGATGTGTTTTGGTTTATGTTAAGTGTTCTGTTCGATTTCTTTATGTGATTCGTTGTTGTGTTTGTGGCTCCTTTCATTGTTTCGTTGTTGCTGGACTTACGCATCCACGCCCTATGAACGTGCTTCATCCACACCTTTTTCAGCTTCGTTAACTCTTCCGAGACAGTTGACTTTAACGAGATGAAATCAGAAAGGTGTGTGCCAGTCAAGTTGATCTGAATCATCCCAATGTACATGATCTATCGTTGACATGCATTTGAGTCAGATTGCTGTTGATATTTGCCATTTTTTTGATGTTTGATGAATTTTTTTGAAGATATTTTGCTTAAGTTATTTTCAGTTTGATTGTATAAATAAATTTGTTTCATGAAATTTTCGATTTTTGTTTTGTTTTTTCTTTTTGCCTATGAAGAATCTTGTATTATATTTCTATATCAATAGGTATGTATCTACAATAGACTTAAAAATCATATTTCAGCCATACAAAACTAAAATTTCTGTTAGACAAACATAAAATTGCCGAAAAATTTAATTGCATACCATCCGTTAATGAAAAATGACAAAGTTCATAATCACCAGCAAAATTATAACTCCCATTTATTTATTTTTTTATTATTATTTATTTTCTAGATATGTTTTCTGCTTTCCTTACTAATTTATCTTCATAACTTTCTTATTCTTTTAACATAAAATTTATTACAATAATAACATTTGTTGCATAGTTTAAGTTTGAATTACACAAATTAATTTGAATTGTTGTCAAATTTATGCAGTAAATTAGCCTTAACATTTTTTGACTCGACCCAAAAGATGAGTTCATCAGATATTTTAAAGATGAAAATAAAAAGTAATGAATATATTATTAAACATTAAAATTTGCTACTAAACATTTCCCTCAACATGTTTTCACTATTTTTTTAAAAATTGTAATTAAAATATGTTTATAATTTAAAACAGTCAAAACTTTACTGTAAAGTAAAAAGTAAAAAGCTAAAAAATTGAGGGGAATTTGTCCAGAAAGACATAGTGTTCTTTTAAATTAAAGCGCTTGTAATTGTCTACCATTAATGAAAATTAACTTTTTCTCAATAGAGGTCAATTGGGTTATTCTAAAAATTGAAATTTACACGATTATTAAGAGAGTATTTAGAATTACATCCCTAGGCAATTTTCCTCCACAAGAAAAGGAGCTAGGAGCTCAAATCTAGTTACAATTACTCTGTGTACTAGTTGAAAAAATACGGTGTTATTTTATTTAACCTTAACTTCGAATTATAATTTATTCCTTATATTTTATTTATGTGCTGCAGAGTTCTCAAAAATTAACGAAAAAAGTTATTTTAAAAATCTCTAGTTATATATAAAATCATCTTAAGGTCATGAGAAATCTTGTATATAAGAGTAAATAGCATGAAGATGTTAAAAAATAAAAGTTAAATGAAAATTTTGAATAAAGTAAGATTTTTAAAGTGCATAGATTTAAATTTCATGATATATTCAATCTTTTTTGGATTAAGTGGAAAATATTTTGAATACGTGGCAACCTCTAATTTATGCCACCGAAAACGTGCTGCTTATGGGAGATTAATTGCATTAAAATATCGTTCTATCATTCTTTTATATTACGGCCACGTAGCCGTTGCAGCCGGCTTGTTAAGCTTGTTAGCTCAGTGATTAATCAATATTTTCAAATATTGATTTGTTAAACAACAGAGAACACAAGTGAAATATCATCCTCCGCACGTGCTTTCATCGCCTCCACAAGAGGCTGCGTCTATGCCGACCTGATTCATGTTCATGTTTTTAATTTCATTCAATGATTTATTATCTTCAATTTCTGTACGGCAACTGACGCCCTTTATCAAAATCATACTTGCTCCTCCTTCTGATCATGTGATGGAAAAACCGATAGATAACTTTGTCAGTAACTCCTTCGTGTGTTTAGTTTCTCATTTTGAACTTTTTAGCATCTTGCGCAGAAAGGATATTCATCACTTGCTTGTTCATTTTGAGATCTTAGGATTTTAAAAGCAACTGAGGCATCTACGAAAGTACGAGATTTTACGGTGTACCGAGACAATTTATTTGCAAATTAACGTTGTATATTTTGGTTACAATAGTGGACATTGTCTGTTTTTAAATCTTCTTAGTTTTTCCTAAACTCTAGCGCGTGTTAGATCTTCTCATGCTTAGTGTAGTTTGCTTGTTCCAACCTGATATTAGTAATTACAGAAATTCTTGCTGTAACAAAGTACTTCATATGAATTTTTAAGACGATTAATTAAACTTGGTCGTTTGTAAAATTTTATTATATAATACACTATGGTAGTTTTAAGATCTGTTTTTCTTCATTTTATGTGAATTCTGTCTACTTCAGTTGCTATAAAAGAATTTCCTTTGGAAAGGGTACTTTCCATTAAAAAGTTTCGAGAAAATCGATTCCTTTTCCCTTCATGTTCTAATTTTATAACACCTTGAGAATGTTGTCTCAAAATTTCATATCAGAATTCCAAAAACTTTTGATATTACAGGCCGGTAAATAGACTCATCCCAAAAAGAGAACATAGAGCTTGACATGGCACGATGCAAATTTAACTAGATTTCTAAGTGTATCGTAAGGTGCAATTTTTTGAAGTAGAACATGAAGCCTTCACGCGCAAACGTTTCCCCCATGAAAGAGATTCTAAGGCTTACCGCAGAGGAGTTCTAGAATAGGATAATTAACTAAAAATATTTTTTCATCATTAGCAAGACAGACCGGTCGCATTCGTCGGGTAATTATATCGCAAATTAGATCATTATTTAAGTTCATCCCGTCTTTCCGACCGTTCGGAGCTCATGTTTTCTAAATTCCTCACGCCTGGAATGCCTTTTGGGGCACTCTGTCTGAGCCCGAGTGGAAAGTAAATTCAGAGGCCACCGAGGAATCTCACACACGAATAAAATTTACAAAGGCTGAAATATGTGAATTCGCCCAGTTCGCCGTAGAGTGGTGTGACGAAGAACGATGGATCCACTAATTGTTCTTTGTAATTTATAACATATGTATGTCTAGAAGTTGGATATCGTGCGTGTGTAGGCGCTGTAATTAGATATAAATTATATACGTTCGGCAATTTGCCACCATGGGAACACTTTGGGACGAAAATCACGTGCTTAACCAGATTAATGGCTAATTTATATTCATTTCGGCAACTAATCGAGGGCCGAATTTCGGAATATGGCCGTGAATGGTCCAATGATGTTGTCCCAGAAATTTGCCTAATTTTTTATAACTCTTTTATCATTATCAGTGGGCGTTCTTTTGTAACCATATCCAACTTTGATAATAAAGGTCCTATGGCCCAAGGGAACAGAATTCTTGTAAAGAAAGGAGGCGAGTATAATTTGTAAAATTTCAGGGGCTCTATAAATATTATATATTATAAAGGAAGCATTATTCTGCAGAATTGATTCCTTCCTTCCGTCATCTTGCGTAAAAATAAATTATCTTCAAACAGAATAATTCAAAGGTCGAGGGAAACCTGTGGCTTCATACATACGCACACACACCGGCACTATCCAAATGCTAAATTGAAGGTGGATGTTGCTCCGGTTTAAAACCACAGAACAAATTGACTTAAGAAGAACCGCAGGAAAGGACTTCCGCCAGTGGGACCACTGAAAGCTTTTACATGCTCTCTCCTTAAGTCAGCTTGAATTTATGGGAGTTGACTTTGTGAAAATTCAAAACAAGTCAGTATGGTCCCGAGATGGATACGTTTTATGCGAAAACTGCTACTTTTACATTTCAGTAAAAGATTCCTAATCCTATGTGTATGGAAATTTTCCTTTTTTGTCTAAAAGAAATGGCCATTTGCCTAAGAGGTTCAGAAATAGAAGTACCTTCTTTTGTTTCATCGGTCATAAGATACGGAACACAGGACCCTAGGCAATTTTTACTCTTGGAGCTATTATAACCAATCCATCCAGCGTAGGTTATTTTAAAATGTGAGACTATATTTGCCGAACGTTTTGTCGTGCCGCCAAGGGCATATCAATTGTATGTAAACAAAACATTCAGCATTAGGAGGGAAAATTTTCTAGATATTTATTTTCAAGGAAATATTCCCCCATTCTTCCTTACGAAAAGTTTAATTTCGTTTTAGAAGGACCTCTCAATAAAATGGAAGAAAAAACTCACTGGCAGTGCAATTTAGAAATCAAACAAAATTATAATGCAAATTTTATTCCCCCCCAGAAATTTCTTTGGGAATAAACAGGATTTATCCACCACTCTTGGCGGGCGGGATCCTCTTAATGATTTACGTGGGAGATTTAAAGGCCCTCGACGCTTCTCATTATTAAGCTTAACATAACACAGAGATTTTGGTCGTAATCAATAACTTAATATCAGCGACGGAGATGAGATATTGCTTTGCCTGCTAATTCGGGAAATACTTTAAGTCTTAATCTTGAGGGACTCCTTTGGATTCGGTATTATATTATAGCAAGAGATTTATTCTCTTCATAATAAAAATTAAAAACAAAATCTTATCTAATCTAATCAAATCTTACCTCCGACAGAATGGTCTCAATAACCTGAAGTTATGTCGCTCGACGTATTCAATCAAGTATACATAATTAACATTTTTCTGCCATTTCTATACCTTTCCATGAGGACGAAAATTTCGGTGAAAATGAAAATATTTGTATTTTAATGTAACGAATGGCGGCTGATTTTTGCTCAGTGCTTTTATCATTCTTCGAATAAATAAAATTAGCTAATTGAAGATTGAGACATCATTTAATTTTATACACATAGCTACATGTAGGTTTTTGTATACAGAATTTCTAGAAAGTCAATTAGTGCAAATTAATGCAAATGGTGCTGCTCTTTTAATTTTGTCAATCTATGTACATGTTAAAATACACATGCCTTTTAAATTGAAAAATTGCTTTTTGCATTTGGAAATTAAAAATGCAAACTACCAACAATGTTATTAATATTTTAATAATATGTTTTAACAATTTTTGGAATTCTCTAACATAAAAAGAATTGCTAGTCTACTGCAATGATTTTTATGAAGTTTGTATTAGACAGTGTTTTATTTTGCATTATTTTGAAGTATGAAAACTTATAAGTATAATTTAGTTTTAAAATTCAATTTTTTTAACAATAACATCTTATTTTTTTTTCTTTCTTGTGGAGAAATTTCAATATTTTTTTCTGACTTTTTTCAATAATTGGTTTTATTTACGTCAAATTATGACTATTAACAATAATAATAAATGGAACTAATTAATGAAACAAGAAAATATGATATTTTGAATATTACGTAACCTAAATTTACTTTATCTCGACTTATATTTTTCTTATAAATATTTATTTGAAACTAGAACTACTTTAGCATCCTATGCTGATACAGCGACTAAAAGTTAAACAATTTTCAATTTATTTTCTATATGCCTTTAAAATTAAATTAAAATTCATAACAACATTGAGCCAGTTTGAATTCCGATGGACATATTTATTAAAGTACCTTTAAAGCGAGAAAAACAAGAAAATTATTATATATACGTATTTCTACCTTGCATGGAAATTCAAACCAATAGTACTTCTATAAATATGGTGCGCCCTGTGGGAGTTTGTTTACATTCTGTCCATTCTAATATCAATTTAAAATTTATTTTATATTGATTGATTACTTTTAAGTTCTTTAGAAACCCGTTTCTATGCACCGAATGTGTTCATAATTTCGGTTATCTGTCATCAATTTAAAAACATGTCCTTATAGGCTTTATCCAAACATGCAACCATTTAATGCAAATCTACCAATTTCAAATGCAACTTATCCACTTAATTTTTTGTCATTTCTTTAAAAAATTAGCACAAGTGAAAATAATTTTATAAATAAAAAGTTAGGTATTCCAATACGGTGTGGTTTTAATTACAACAATTGAAGTTATAATTTTGATTTATTCCAGATGCTCTAGATTGAGATATTGGGCGTATATTTAAATTTAAATTGCATTTGATTATTGTATGGTTGCTTATGAAACTCTAATTATACATGTATATAATATTTATTTCGTTGCATTTTGCATCGAACGGTTCAAATTATATTGCTGCTTTGCGACCTGTGAATATAACGCATTTGTTTCTTTATACATAAATGTGGAATAATTTCTTGAAAAAAGCAAAACAAATTTCATTATACGAAATCCGAAGCTATTCATTCCTTTTGTTGTATTTTGAATTGATTTCAATACATGTTTGTTTCTATGTTTGATTGTATGTTTCATTATTCTGCCCCGAAATTCAGGATGACCAAGCAAATCACCAAATTGGATTTTTCATACATAATAATACACGCAGAATGGACTGTTTCACAAAATATATTTGTGTTGTATACTTTTGTCCGTTTTGTTTTTTTTTTCGAATTATGTATATGCATAAAATTTATATGAGAATTTTTGGGCTTGATTATTGATAAAGAGCTCTATTGAGAAAACCAACAACTGCTTCTTTCTATTCTCTCGCAGCTTGCACGGAGCATGATCGTGAGTACAACATTCAAGGGACTACACCAAAATAGATTAGTTATTACTGATTGCATTTGTTGCTTTTTAAAATACTCTAACATACATTTTCGTCTATCACGATTATCATAAGAGATCTATCACCTTTGCATTTCCCATATTTTTCTTTTCATATAATCAAAATTAATTCGCTTCCAGGTAAGTGCACCATAGGTACAGATTTTTACATCTGATATTGCTATATTCCGACATTCGCATAATGTAATATATTTTCATTAAGATCTAAATTCTCTCAGTGTAGTGCTGAAATTTAGAGCAGAGCAGACATTCGCTAGCTCCCGAAGGATAATACGTGGATGTGTTGTTAACAAGGTAAGGAAATAATTTGGGTGACGAACATGCAACTTCGGGTGTATTAATGAAATGAAATTTAATCAACCTGTTACATTTATCCGTCCTTTAGGGCGAATTTATGAATACTACAAAGCCGAGCAAATAAACAGCTCCTGTTCCTGAGAGTCATAATATTCAGTTTAAATGAACGTGTAATTTAATTATACCCGGAATGCTTCATTAACATTGTTTACAGGACATTTATTTGGCAAACGCAATGCATTTTTAACTGAACCCAATGATTATTGGATTATTTTCACACGTGTAGTGCGAAGGTGAGAAGTGTTAACATGCCACAGGCTGTGAAAATTTATATTGTGTTTTGTTTATTTTACCACCTTTGATTTGAATTTATAAAATCATAGGTAAAGTTTATCTACTACAAGCATTTGTATTAATTTTATGTAAATTTTCGGATCCAAATTAAAGTTAAGTATTATAATTTTAATGCCATCAAATACTCATGGTTTTCAAGTAATAAAAATAGGTATATTCATCTCTATAAAGAAATAAAAAAAAATGTTGATTGTTCGTACTCAAAACTAGAAAATGTTCTTATGTAAGCAATTTCTTTCTAATAATTATATTCCTTTAAAGTTGCTACAATAATTTCTGGCAAAGTTCGACGTACAGGTCTTTAGATTAAATGCTTTCCACCTTCTGAGCATTAAATCCTAAAAAAATCTAATTTTTGAAAATTATCTCTCTTAAAAAACAGAGAAGATTAAGACATGCTCTACCAGTGGGTTATACCATATCAAATAATTAAAATATACAGCGATGAGGAGGACTGTACCAATGAATTTGATTAATGTCCTTTTTTATTAAATATATATATATATAAGTAAATGGGATATAGGCTAAGAATGTTATTTAAATCACTTTTCCTTAAAGGTGGAAAAGAAAAATATTTTGGTATATTCTTTTCGCGCTTTACAATTATTTTTAAGAATTCTGTCCTTGCTATTTTCCTTGACATTTTAGAAAGCGACTATAGAAATCAAATATGAAAGCAAAAAGGTCAAAACTCAATATGTTCAATAAGAAAATGGCAACACACTCGGAATAGCCATTTGTTAGTAAAAATCCAATTTCATTCCACAATCTCGACATGTTTGGGAACTGGTGAATTTATCTGTGAAATAATCATTTCACCTTCATTCATTTTTCTATAAAAAATTACCTTTCTTTTCAAAGCTTTCACGAGTTTTGCTCGTGAACTGCTTGCATGCTGGGGAACGGGTTTGTTACTAAATTCGCGGCATGAATACTCCTTATAGACATGGAATTCATTCACAGTTTTTTTCATTCAATTTTCCATTAGCTGTTCGGTTATGGTTTTTCTATTTCCTATAGACGTTCGTTTAGACACTTTTTAGTGTTCCGTAACTCAAAAGAAAAAAAACAGAATAACTGAGTGATCGTCTGTCCGTCTGTCCGTGTGTCCATCTGTCCATCTGTCCATCTGTTCATATGTCCGTGTCGCAACCGATTTTCTCTGAAATCATGCGACGTAGAAACTTGAAATCTGGCATAGTAACACATCTTATTAACGCACATTTTTGGCATTAGTTAACACTTTAAAATATTCATATAAGAATTAAAGAATTTATTTTTGAATTATTGTTATGAGGAATAAAATCTATTTTTTTTCATAATTTTAAATAGTACATTTAAAAAGATATTCTGAAAAATATGCGAAAATAGAGCATTCCCTCCACTACTTTATTTCTGAAACTACTGAACCTGAAATGTTCCACAAATCAGAGAATATAAAGCCTTACTAAAGCTATAACAAAAATCCTAGGTCTTATAGATTTCTAGAAATTCATTTTATAAACTTATCTGCTTATCAACTATATACAACCAGAAAAATAGTTTCCCAAACGCATCATAAGTTTGTATTTTCACAACTCAGAAACCTCAGTTAGAAAGCTACTTAGCGACCAATTTATATTTTGCGATTAAGTTTAATTTCGATGAAATCTTGTATTTCCTTTTATAATTACGTAGCATAAGAAAAAATCACCTGTGGTAATAAATTCCATATACATAATTATTAATTATTTGACATGTGATGGTAACTTTTGTACGCCATATCCGTTTTCAAAAAGGGAAGGCGGGGTTTGGAGAAGTAATGCGAAAAAAATATATGGTACGGAAATCTCTGCGCGCGAGTCAAACTCGCACTAGGTCGATGTTTCACAAAATTGGATTGCTTTTATGCCTTTGTCACTATTAAACCCTAGGCGTTCAAATAACCAGGTATATGCTAGTTTGCAGTGTCATGATTCGTTTCACGCTTCTCTTCTGCAAAATGTTCATTAACAATTGCTTGATACTTGTAGCCGGTCTGCAATTTAATTGACTAGCTTTCATTCTAACTCTGAGCTAATATTAGCACGATGGAAACAATAACACCACAAGAGGACTAAAGAGGCCAATTAAGGTTACAAAGAGTAGGCATAACAAAGAATACGAGCATTTAGATTAACTAGTCGCAGTAAAACGTAAAGAATGGTACATTGCCTGACTACCTGTAAGACTAGGGTAGCCAGTGTTTGTTCATAGTAAGTAATACTCGAAAATAATCAATAATAACCACAATTTACTAGTTCAAAACAAAATAGCACTGGTTATTGCACACCCCGCGGGTGTGTACTTTATTATCGTCTAGTGCGCCAGCCGCGAGTTTTGACAATAGAAGTAATTATAACTCGGTTAATTTTACAAGTAATCAACTTTTAATATAACGTTTTGGAAAGAGGAGATCTTCAGCTACAAAATAACACGGTTTTTTAATTTTAAAAAGTATTCATTGTGATCTAAATTTGCCTTTAAAAAATGACATTTTTCTCCGTCCGTTGGTCTGCACGTACGTATGATTTTTTCTATTAGAATAGAAGCCTACTGATTTTCATAATGATTTGTCAAATAGTTTAATTTTCATAAATAAAACAATTTTCTACAAAAATTCCCTTTTTTCCTGCTTGGCTTGGTCTTGTGGGGATGTTCTTGGTCCTTCTTCCTGCTTTGGCCATGGCGTTGCGCAGGTGGCAAAGGCTTGAACGACGGGGCTGCTGATTGGGGCTCGCACCCGGGACCAAAACATTCTTTTTCTAATTTTTTAAATATTATTACTAAAAGGAGAAACAAAAACGCGGACTGTGCCCTTTTGGTCCTACCAACGATTTAAAATTTCGTTGCATCCCTCCAATATTGTTTCCAATTTCGACTAATTCAATTTAACTGTGCTATTTGTTTCTATCCCTAGGCAATGTGCCTAGATTTAACCTTTACGCGTAAAACTAATCTGCAAAGTAAGCATTCGAAAATGTTATCCATTTTACAGGTAGGCAGCAAAATTTTCTACAAATTTTGTTAAGTACGGTGGCACGGTTGATGACATTGCAAAAAAAAATACAGCTAAAATTCATTAGCTAATCAGTTTTCAATATTTTCTTTTTACATATTTAATTAAAAATAAAAAGCACAAACGATTTCCATTTTCAAACACGTGTAGGAAATGTTGATCTTCATTTCATGAAAGTAATTATGTAGCTATTTGTTTTATTTGGTAAAAGTACGAATATATGTACCTATTTAGGTGAAAACTCATTTTGGCAAACTACTTTTATGAGTATGTTCAAAATTTTATTAAATAGCTCTATCTTAAATTGCTTTACCTCACCAGCTTGCACTGATTTATATGATTTTTCTACACATTCACATGCCGGTCTTATGTGTTTTATGTGTAAATTATAATATGCCTACTATTCTGTACTGATTATGTGAACATAGTCTGAATTTTATTTGGGTACACTCTGTGTCACTTTGGTAAGCTTTATATGGATATTTTATAATACATGACGCTTTTCACACTTTACTTTCGGTATTTAAATGTTAATAAGGATTGAAGTCTAAGGATCAGTACCCAAACGAAAAGGCTTTCTATTTCAATAAAAACGTTGTAAACCTGAAAATATGTACTTTTAAAAAATATGATCATATGCCATTAGGTAACTTTTTTAATTTAAATATTAAAAATCTGTTTACGAGAAACTTTAGTATCAAAAATTTCCTGTGCATTTTTTAAAAATTGTTAAATAAAGTTATATTAGTAGTTAATATACATACAGACCAATAAGTGTTTTTATTTTAATCTATGCTAAAGAAGGAAGAATCTGTTTAAAGAAATAACTTTGTATATCTATATATCTATTATTTTCGTAGGCAATTTTCCTTATACTCTTATTCATAGATCAGCTGCAATTTATTATTAAAGTGTTATAACCGATATAGTTATAAAGATTTACGAGTTCATCTTTTCTGGTTTGCATTAACATGATTAACTTGTAAATAACCAAAATCACATACCTGGACTCCTTCAATTGTTATAGAGAAGTATACACTTAAGATTTCGATATTTTAGTATGTTGCTGTTTCTATTTAATGTAGTATGCCTTGCTTGTCTCTGTGCTACTACATGCTACTTGTTTTTAAGTTGCATTCGCCAGAAAATAGACCAATTTGGCTAAGCATGCACTCTTGTACTTTCTTATATCACTTTATAACTTGATGCAGAAAGTTCAAGTTTAGAGAAATTTTTCATAATTTTTTATGTTGCTTGATGAACAAGTTCAAGTCGAGTATAAGTTTAATCCCATCTACAAATGGCGTAAACATTAATGCAACAAAAACTTACCTATTCCTTTAAAAATAAAAAATAAAAAACATTTCATAGAAAGAGCATTTCATTTCTGAAGAATATTGTTTTTCAAATCTCTATGAATTTCCAGAGAATATATTTCTTCAAATATCGATACCACATATTACTCTTATTTATGTATTAATTTAGGAGTCCGATAATTAGTATAAAAATATGAATTCATATCATTCGATACGTAAAGAACTATGAAGCCTATTTTTCTTTTTTTTCATACCTTACTTTTATTAAACTTCTAGTTATTTGGAAAACAAACAAAAACCAAAACAAAACTTATAACTACAATTATTGAAATATTATGAGTTTTTCCAGGTAAGTGTGTCATTCTATTCCTAGAATATGGATAAAATATACAAGTAAGTAAAACACTAATAAGTTTTAATAACACCCAGACTTTTTCCAAAATTTTTAGTGTCATAGCTTTGTTTTTAATAAAAGTATTAATAACAAATTTTCTAATTCCTATTTCGTCTATTTATGATCTCTTATGATAATCAAACAATAGACTTCCTATATTTAAACACGCAATGATCTTTGCAACAAAATTCACGTGCAAAAGTCCTGAATAGATAAAATTTTTATTTGCCAGGGTGGTTCAATGCCAAATACATCGAGCAGCGTACCGTTCTTGCTATCTTCTAGTATGCAATCTATTAGATCGAGGAGACCGTCAACTTGTCTGTCATCTGGTCCATTAGGCTCTGGGTCTGGACTACTGCAGCAGCTCGGCTCTGGAATGGTAAGACAACTAACTTCAGTATCGGGTAACGCAACTCCCGTGCAACATATAGCACTCAACGGAAGTCGCAACTACGTCCGCAAGTGTCCGTCACTCAATATAACATTCAGTAACTAACGATAACTTTAATTTGGATTTTTTTCCAAATTTTAACTGTGGGTATTACAACCAGCTATGAGCCAGAAGAGGCGTGCGAGCTTCATTTTAAACAAAAGTAAGAAGAAAATGGTAGGGCAGAGATAATGCTTGAAAATTTTCATGATGAATGCGAAGTCCTGTCGACATTTCGGTTTAGGGGTACTTGCAATTTTGGCGTCTCAAAAATTCAGGTTTCTTAGCTTACGATAAGCAACATTTTAACGTTTACATTTCAATGTGGAATCTGAGCTACTAAGAATTGTTACTTGATAAATGTAATGTTTTCATAAGTTAGATAGGATAAATAAAACCATTCGAATTCCGACCAATGTATGTACAAACGGATAAGCGGTAGCTATGCTCCTCGTGTTACGTGTGTGGAATAAATTTTGTGACTAGAAAGAATATCGCGCTTAATTGAATTCAGATTTTTGAAATAGGCAAAATACCTAATTTCAGCTTTTTACAGGTAGCTTTGCACGGAATGATTTCATGAATCATGTATTATACAATTATTTCAATTTCCATGATTACGAGCACATTTGCTGTAACGAATGAGAACAATTTGTGACTAATTGGTTTGATCGGGAGCACGTTGTTCAAATTGCATGCTCTCTAATTCTAAATTCAAATATTTAGATATGATGCGAATGGAAATATTTCAGCATTATTTAAGATCCCAAACAGATGACATTTTAGACGCTGATGCATTTTATCGTTAATAAAAGAAAACTTTGCCTGCACAGTTTGTCTATCGATTTCTTCCTGTTTCTATTCTATATCTCACTATCTTTTCTTCTTCTCTCATTTTTAAAATAATATTAATTTCGCAAGTGCTTGCGTTAAATTGTTATTTTATTAGCATATTCTTCAACAAGTCTTATTGAATACTCTAAGATCTTGGGAAGGGTAAGTTCAAAACTATAATTTCTTTTTCAGTTTTTCAATATATTTTATATCTCAAACATGCGTGAAGGTACTATTGAATTAGCATCATATATCATTAAGTTGTGATTAACATTTTTATTTAACCACAAAACAGCGAATACGTCGTTTGTTTAAAAAGTAATGAGACTAGTTGTTGTCCAGTACAATTTCAAACCTTTAACATCAATATGACTTACGGATCGTTAATTTAGAAAAAGCAGATGCTTGGAAGTTCCACCACATTTGGATTCATGTGCTGTTTTTTTCTATTTCTTCCCTATTTCCCTTCTATTTCTTCAATTCATACATCGTGACTTCACATTCGCAAGGCTATAACAGACCAGCTAAAAGCTAGCTTTCATTTAATGAGTTCCATTTTACTACTAGATGTGGGATTAGCATGTGCTATGGTGTGTGGCTGCTGAAGAGGATACTTAAGAGTCTAAAAGTAATTTTAATCGAACTGCAGGTCTCATTACTCTTTAAATACATCGTTTTATGAAGCATGGCCACGAAAACTTTAGCAATTTTTTAGGATTATATAATGGTGTATAACTACTAACTTTGAACGTAAACACAGGGTAGATGTACAACCCGTTAGGGCTTAATGAGTCATTTCTGTCTAGCGACTGCCGCAATTTTGTAATTTTTCCAGTAAAAAAAAATGTTTATGGTTCATCTGTTAATTGAATAATGATAATAATTACAACGAAATCATAATTTTCATCCCAAACGATAGTTGTTTTAGAATTAAAAAGTCAAAATGTTTATTATATGTTAGTTTTATTATCCCTTTAAGAAAGAAAAATAGAAATGTTCATAAAATTTTTGCTCTGAGAAAAACAACGATCACGAACTCCTACTTTCTCCATTAGTTAATGGTCGATTTCATAGCATTGGTATTAACCAAAATGTTGGCTTAGATCAGACAAGTATTTTTCACGGCTTTATTTAATAATTGATTCAAAGCTAAATTTAGGCCATCAAATAATTTATTATATTATTTATTTTTATGTATGTATATTTAAAAATAATTAGGAATAATAAGGAAAAGTGATTCTGGATTTAAGTCTTGAAAATAAGAACATTAAAAACAGATGTAATTCATTAAATAATTAAGTTATGGTACTCCCATCGATGTTAAAGTTCTTGTTTATTATTTTTGTATAATCTTTCATACTTACTGATAGCAACGAGTGTGAGCTTATACAACTATTTCATAGTGTACAGAATTTGATTTAAGTTCTGGTGTTCAGTTTTACTATGATTGAAGCTAATGCTGTGAAACAGGCCATAAAACACATTCTTGAACAAGTTTTAATGGTCTTCCAAATTTTGATCATAGGCACGGCATGTATAGATAATTATAAACTCAGGACACCTTCACACAAGCAACGAACTAATGCCTTGCATTAAATTTTAGTTATTTTTTTTTTATATCTGCGAGATATGTAAGAGTTTAAAGATTTAGTTTGTTCTGCCTAAGAAATAAAATTCAACCTGGAAAAAAATTTAGACAGGAAATGACTTCTAAGATTATATATTAAATTTTGGAGGGTAGGCAGAATTGAAATCTGTAAAGATGGTTGGACAAAGAAAAGCAAACGCAAAGAACAGCAATGTGGCAAGTGCATTCAAGGTATCCAGGAAATCTTATGTCTATACTAAAATTCAGAATCCCCGTATACACGTCTTCAGTTCATTAAAAGAGATCACTCTGCACCACATCAGTGAATCGGAAGTTCTGGGATCTTAAATAATACAAGAATCATTTTCATGAAATGTTTTGTGTACAGTTGATATTTAAGTTGTTTACTATTTTGTTTATTTTCATGCCATAACAATGTCGACAGCGCTTTAAGACAACGCTTATGACATAGCGCCTATCTGCCCTTGCCACAGTACATCTTACATAATAATTCATACTCGCCATATTTTGCATATTGGAACTTTACTCAATCTGTCTTTCATGTCCGTGAACGTTAAATAATAATTCTATGTAATTATTTTGGAACACTTTACAGCTTTTATTTTTGGCAAAATGATAATAATAAAAATTTGTATTTTTACTGAATTTATTCAACCATTTATTTCAGAATAAATATTGAATGACAGACACTCAAGCACTTTTGCATAAGTTTTGTAATTTGATAGCCTTGTGAAGTTGAAAAAAAACAAACGATTAAGTTATTTGGAGCTACTTAGTTTTGTACGTAAATCTGCATCGGTTGCTTTTAGATAGTTGTTTACAGTCTTATACGGAGCTACTTGGTCACTGTAAAGTCAGCTTTAATCAGAACAAAAACACAATTGTATTAAATTAAGCAAAAATTAATATGAACTAAAGTTAACCAGTCGAATGGAATTGGACTTTGAACAATAAGCAATTGAATTTAGGCAGAGATCTTTATATTTTTGTGTCGTAAATAATATCAAATCAAAGATGCGAGAATTGTTACACACACTCGAAAATATTGCCATACTCTCTAGTAATATATGCTTGGGTTAAATAGACATTAGTTTGTTTGATGTTAACGCAGTTTAACTTGAAATGCGCTTTTAATGTTGTTGCTTATAATATAGATAAATTTTAAATTTTATTTGCTTGAATTTGTTATTTGACTGCCATCATTTCTTGTATATTTGTAAATAAACTCATTTTTAATTTCTTTGCGAAAATATTGCTTGTATATAAGACCATATTGCCTTCCCTAATTTGTAATACAATCAGGCTATCGAATTCCATTTATACATATGCATATCCTTTTTATAATTTATATTTTTAAGAAAGATATTCTATTGAACTCAAATTCAAATCATTAATTATTGTAGTAATTCTTTTGTATATACTTGTATATAATATTTCAGTATGTGTCTCTTTCCCAATTATGAAAGAAACTAGGCGATAACAAGGTCAAATTGATGTCCTTTTATCTTTTTGTTAGCCTTGTGTTATTAACTGCTATCATATCACCTACAGGAATCTAAAATCTAAGATAGTTATGGTTATTGATAATCCAAATATGTAGATCTCTTAGGTAACTTTTTGGGAGGCAAAATTCCATATAGAACGTTTTTTAAAATCCATAAAAGATCAATAACAACAGAAAATCGCAAATCTAAATCTTCTTTTCCTTTTCTAAAACATAACTTGAAAAAATAGAAAGGAATCTTACACTTGATAAAGTAACTCAACATATTTAACATAAGATTGGAAGATTGTGAAGGTTCTAAAGAAGCATAGGAATAAATTCGATTAGAACTTCGTTTTATTTTCATTCAAATAAGTTAAATTTAATGTTGTTTAAGCAAAATATGAAACCTTTTGATACTCATTCATACAATGTAACGTTTGAGAAATTTTTACCTTCGTAGATGTGCCTTAATAAAAAGAGCAATGTGGTCTTTAGCTTTCGAATTAGGTAAATCGTAGAAAGTAGCATAACCCATGCATATATTTTTGAATTTTAATCTGTAAAAAGCTGAAACGTTTTCGTTAAAGTAAAGCAGACATCATTCAAATGAAAACTGAAAGCCTGTCATTTCATCTGCTTAGTAGTAGTAGTAGCAGTACCATATCAGTAGTAAATCCACTTTTGCCGTTGTGTTATTATTAGACGTATATTTTTCTTCAAAACCTTTAAATTTTAAGTATCTTTCACGTCCATATTACGATTGTATGTTAAATAGTCACTAGCTTTTGTTGTGAATAATAGTTGTGTATAAAGAAAATGTATAGATTTTATAGTGAAGTTACACCTTTTATCCGATTAAAATCCATATAAACACATTTTTGTATATTCAAATTTTACAGTACCAGCTGTTCTCCGGTCGATCTTAAATTAAATGCCCGGCGTGAATTCAGAGTTTTTGGTAGCAAAAATATCAAAAATTTTTGCTCTTTCTTTGTGTACACTCGGATTCGAAACTGTTGAAAGAACAGACATCTTTAAACCATTTGACCGAAACAGAAAGGCATAAACTCAATTAACACTACAAACATTTCCATGAAAAAAATATATATATATCTGAAATATAAAAGAAAATTTCATATTCTACGTATTTCTTCAGTAATAACCTTTTAAAAATTTGAAGAAACCTAATACTAGATATAACACTAATGTATAAATGACCATGTACTTAAAGCAATACGTATTCTTTTGTGTTGTCACTTTTAGATTGTGCTTTTCTTTCGGTACTACATTGTGTTTATTGGAACTGTTTTATAACACACGTCCATTGTCACAGCTACATTGCTTTTTATTTTCTGTATTTTGTTTTAATTCAACTAATACTATTTACTTATTTCCAAAAACAACTTATAAAGCAACCAAACTCATATTGTATACTGTTGATTTGACACGTAATTCAATGCTGAAGCAGAATATCTTCGAAAAAAATTATTTTACTATTTAAATTGATAGACATATTTTATAAATATCAAATTTTATAAGAAAATGGTTTTAATTTTATACTCGGACTTTCTCTTACCGTAAGTCGTAAACAATTAAGAACTAAAATAAAATAAATTAAAATAAACATGCCTAATATACGATTTACAAATACAATTAATTCGTGAATATTTTCTTCTTTAAAACATACTAAAAGTGTGGGATACTAAACATCCAAAGAATGTTAATAGTTCAGTTTTAATTTTTTTCAATAATTTTATTTGATATATTTTTATTTCGAATCTGAGTTACCAATAGAGAGTTTCGAAACACGAAAGTTAAGAAAATTGTGGTTCAGAGAGCCCTCATTCATCTAGTTCTGAAAATTGCTATTTCGAGAAAAAGTTTCCTTCAATTACTCGTAAAATCATTAATAATTCATTTATTTTTTTTTCAATCTTCAATTACTTTTTGTCTGATCTCTGATGTCTACTTTCATAACCCAAAAGAATGAATTTTTTGAAGCCGATACTTGATATTCAAATCTCGTAGAAAGTATTTTTAATATACCCGGTGGGAGTATAATTTTAATATTATTATTACTGCATACAAAAACATTCGAAAACAGAAAGTCAATTTTAAATACCTCATAATTAAATATTTACGCTTTTTTCAATGGACCATTTTAGACAATTTTTTACTTGTTTTGACTTTGAAATCACATCAAAATCGATCCTCTATTTTTTCTACAAATATATTTCAAAAAATATCTTTACCATTCTGAAAGGGAAGTTCTTGAGAGATTCAAATTATTGATGTCACAAAAGTAGTTTTAAAATGCAAATGAATTGAAATAACGATATATTAATTAGTTTACTAATAATTTTAACACAATATCCAACCATCATTTTGAATAAGTTTAAAGTTCCGTAGAACACAAACTTTGGAAAATACCTCTCTAAAGTAAAAATTAGAATTTCTGCAGAAACTCATTGCACCGTACCAAGTTTAGCAAATAATTATCCGGCGAAATTGAAATCAGAGTGAAACCATTTAATTAAATGAAGACTTCCCGCTAACAAGAATTAAATATGAAGTCAAACGGCTTCTGATGTTCAGCCATAAGGGTGCACACAGGTAAAAATAATTAATTTATAGCAGCGCTATGGAACTCGTCCAAGGCGTCAGCACCTCGCGCTCCTGGAGCTCATTCTGTTGTGGGTCCGGCACACCCGAAGGAATACATAATTTTTAATTAGATATAAAATAATTACCAGTAACGCTTAAAGTTGCGTCTACCTTAGGAAACTGAATCCCATCAACAGTATACAAATATTGAGCGCGGAGGAATCATAAATACACGTTATATATTCAATGGTATACCCGAAGACCTACCCGACCACACAGTGAACTTTCGTTATTTTGTTTTATTAATACTTATTTTGAAAATATTTGAAAATTTTTTCCAGAACCAAATGTATGTGTAAGTTTTATTAAAAGTGAATGTAATATGTAAACCACTTGACATCTAGGATAGATACAACTACTACTAAGAAAACCAGAAATTTGGGCAGGCCCCGAGAACATTATTGTCTAAAATTCATTATTAGTCCTTTCTTAGACACTAGTCGTATTAGATTTTAGAGGAAATTAAGAAAAAAACAACAAGTCATGCTGGACATGAGTTAGAAAAGAATACAAACATATATCTCGTCTTTTTAATATCTCTTATGTATTAGACAACTCAATACGCTATAAAGTCTTATGAAAGCAGAATAATCAGAGGTGTTTAACAATTTTAGACCTATAACTTAGAAGCGTATAACTAAAGAATGGTTTGAGCCGCTTACATCCTAATGAAGTGCTAACTCCTACAATAAACAAAATATATAATAGAATTTCCTATTTCAAAATCTTAAAATATATTTACTGAAATATTGTATTTGTTAAAGAGAAAAAATCAGATCACGTGTGTGAATAATTCGTCTTTGATTAGCTTTGTTATATCCATGCTATGGATGGCAACATGAATTAGAGCTCTGCTCCGAAAGGGCCAAATTGGTAAAAGAAAAGACAACATCCGTGCGTCCTGAGTAAAACTGGAGTTCTTCCGCTGTGATGTTTACTCCATCTCGCTTAGGTCTTGAACAAAATAAAAGGAATCCCTGCAACTTTTCCAACTGACTTCCTTTGGACACCCGTAAAAGGACACACTTCGATTGGCAAAATTAAACTTTTCTCTGATTTTTTTCTGGGTTCCCTATATATAAAGTGTATATAGCAAGTCCTTTTTTTTTATAAAGTGTCTAAATTTATCTAGTCGAGCGAACGCGGTAAATGGAAATCATAACAGGGACGTTAAATGATCTGGCAATAGAAGGACTCGACTCGGAGACAGGATTGTCGTATTTAACGAATTCATGTGTAAATAATTTTGATTGTACTAAGAGAGTGCACTACCATCCTGTGACGACATTGTGCTAAGAAAGACCTATGCAATCGGATGAAAAGGGATTTCCCCGTTTAATACAATTTTCAGTTTGAATGAACATCAATTTTAGAGAAAATCATGTCACGAGCGTACTGCAGTGCTCGCTCCATTTGAATTGTACCCGGAAATCGTCGTCAGGTCCCGGTCGCAATTTAGGGTTTTTGAATTGTTGTTCATAATTTCTGGTCTCCTGTACGCTCCTCATTGACTCTGAAAGAGTGGTTTTGATTATATATTTCATATGAAACCCAACATTCCGTGTTTTTATTATAATGCTCCAGAACCACAATATTTTAAACCTGATATGAATTTAACAAATCGTTTCTAAACGAAGAAAAGAGTGTTCTAAATTTTTTCAATTGATTTTTTGGTACATAAAATTCTATTCCATTGATGTAACATCAACAAACTTGGCGCTAATATTTTTTCTTGCGAAAAAGTTAAAAAACTAATTCATTAAAAGTAAACAGGGTCAACTAGTATTAATTACGAGTAGATATTTTTCAATATCAATACAAACCAACAATTATAAAGTAAACTAAGAACATTAGACGTCAATTTTCAATCGAAAATTATTTGCAGATCTCGAATCGATAAGGAGAAGAAAAATGGCTGTTGAGCAAAAAATATTAAAAGCTCCTTAAGTGCTGCCATGTACCTTACGTGAAAAAAAATAAATATTTTTCTTAAGAGGAGATTATCTTTTTTATCTTGTTTAGCAAAAAACCGATCTCTCTTGGTTCCTTCCAAAGTACAATATCACTCGTTCGAGTGAGATCCGGATTAGTTAGAATGTTTTGTATAGAAGCAATACATTTACTAAATAAATTAACAAATCGGAAAGTAGTAAAAAATGTCTGTTTCTTCATTGTGTTCATTTTCGATATCTCTACTTGTTTTCTCCTCTGATAAAATTCTGATGGATGATTTTGTTTTAATAATAATAATAACTATTTTTTAAGTTTTCATTTTATATAATTTTAATTCTTTCGTTTATAAAGTTGGAATTAAGCAATTAACCTTTCCATGACTCAGACAGTGACTGGCCTCGATTGGGTAATTAAACAAAAGTTAAGAAAAACCAGGGTAGGCTTAAAAAACCATATGAAGAGTTCCTTAGAAACTCCTTTTCCAAATTTACGCTCAAGTAAAATTATTAAATATAATATATGCAGCTTTTCCACGATTTCATTTAAAGTATAGGATTAATCATAAATTTTTTCAAATTAATTCCTTATCATGGAAAAGTTTGTTTTTTGCCTATTTTATATTATTTTTGTTCTGTTCTGTACAACCATAAATATGAAAAAGTATAAAATAAATTCATTACGGACCCAAAAACCCCAAAATAAATAAATACCTACAGAAAGAGAATATATTTTTAATTGTTAAAATTCGTGCTGTAGTTTTCACTAAATCTAAACAGAAAAGCGAATAGGCAAGTTGGATTACTTCAATATTACACACTTATTGTAGACGAAAAATTCAAAATAGACCGGTTTCACCAATTTGAACATAGACTACTGAAACTAATAATATTATTATTATAATAATACATATATTATATTTTACATAATTTACGAGTGTATACATTCCCAAGGAAGTCAGTTGGGCATCGCAAATATGACACTTTCTGGAAAATCATATAATCTAAAAAACTCTACACCAAATATTCAAGAAAGAGCAATCACTTCTTTACTAGTGTTTTAATATCACATAAATAAAAGATATTTTTAATAGGAGGTTATAGAAAACATGCAATTGTTTATTTGAGGATGGATTTCATATAGTTTATAAAGGATTCTATGAATAGTTAATTGTAGGATAAAGAAATAGTGATAGATACGATAAACAATGGGAAAACAAGACACTTATACCAATTCAGGCATTATTATCTTATTGAATGTCATTATTGTAATTGTCAATTTTATTATAAAGAAAAAATCCAACGTATTGAAATTAATTGAGTGTTCGATGTTGAAAACAGCATAATAATAACTATAAGAGACAATCGTTCCTTTCACTAATCTTTCAATGCCCAACATTTCTAGTCGAACTCCTCACAAATGTTTATACTTCCAATCTGTAAATTCTCGCTCTTTAGTCAATCAATAAAATACATACTATCCAAATATACATACGTACATATTTAAGTGAATAGTTAGCCATAAGGCTATTTCAATTTGGTTGTTTAATGATCTTATTCATGATGAAAATTTTCAACTCAAGTATATGTTAACATTTTAGATAGGAATGCCAGTTGACAATCCAAATCGTAGCGTTGCACAAAGTAAAAGCTCAAGGAGTCTATTTTTTCTATTGATGCAGTTGCAAACAAAATAACATAAACATATAAAAATATATTTTTACAGCCAAATGAGTTAATATAAATAAGATGTTATTCTTGAGCTTTTCGGCGCACTCGTAGATCACCTCTAGTCTAAATTGTATAGAAATCTATTTTACACAGATATACAGATCCTCGAAAACTATTTTAAAATTTCACAGAGGTTGTATTTTGTTGGCATGTCTTCACCTTTTTAAATGTCTTTTAGAGGTTTTACTTAAACACTAGGATCTAGTTTTCTACAAATCTCATATTATCTAAACTTCCAAGTTTATATTTAAAAACATTTTTTAAAACATTTTCAACAGATAGTCCCGTGCATGCCAACAAATAAATATCACAAAAATCCATACACGTACATTTACACTTTATCCATTATGTAATTGTAAAAATTTTGACTGAATACATTTATGTACTACATCGCGACTATTTACACTTTCGAAACATTTTTGTCTAAATAATTAAATAAATGTCAATATCTTATAAGAGAAGAAATAAAGAACAAGGAGAAGGCTCTTTATGACTGACAAAGTGGATGGATTGCTATGTGCTCTCCAGATCAATTCTCTGTATGATTTGCAATAATTTATTAATGTGATTACCAAAAAAGTTACATTGCGAGTACAGAAATACTATTAAAATGGAATTTGTTAATTGAATGGACATATCTTTGTATCATTTCCATATCAGGTTTGGTTGAGGACAAGTAATTTGCTTTTGATCCGCAATTATGTTAACATTTAGGTGATATATTTGTATTACATTTGATAAAGACATTTAAGATATTTCGATTTCGATCTCTCAATGTAATTAGCATATTTGTTTTAAGTGTAAAATGAAAGAACAAACTCTAAACTTATGAAAAACGTGGAAATTAACATTTTAAAGATTTTAAATAAATCTTATATTTCTGAAGAAAATTCTTATTTGTATTAACCCCTATCTGTAAGTCCTTTCCTATACCTTCTATCTAAGCATTATGATTTGGATTATGATGACGTCATATGTAATTTGCTACTCGTATGTTAATTGAAAATTTCTAAATCTTGTTATTTATTGCATTGAAGTAAAACTGGTGGAAGGCGTAATAGTTTCTAAAGGAAACGTTATTCTAGCTTAAATAATCATTTTTTTAATAGGAAATGTAAATTTCTTCTTTTTTCAGTTAGTGTAAGCAAAATACATAAAACTGAAATTTTTGAACTACTTTCTATTGTAAGCTATTTCTACTGTAAGCTATCACAATAATTCTTTTTATTCTTAAAATCTACGGAAAAAATTCCCACCTAAATTAAGATCCAATAATTTAGACTTTATAATATTACATATCCAGGAAATTGCCACTTTTGGTAATTTTTTTCAGTAATTAAAAGTTGAAATTAATACAACATTTTAACACAGACCAGTTTGTCCGCAAACAACAATTTTTTCTGATGTTTTTTCAATAAAATATGAATCTAAAATTCGGTACAAATAGACCTAAATCTGACGTAAATGAAAAAAGAACAGATGAAAAAGAAACGTGTTAAGTCCAATCAAAGTCTTTCCAATCTATTTTAAGTTATTAGCAAATATAAAAATTAATTAGCGAACATAAAATGTGTAATTTTGGTTTGGTTACTGAATTTAGCTCACTGGGATTTAACAGAAGTACTACAGACTTACAGAAATCAAAGAAAATCAGAGAACTTATAAACCACATAAGATATTTTATTTTTGCAGGATGGGCTGCCCTAAAGGAAACTATGTGAAATTGACCATATGAGAAGTAGTTTTCCTCCAGGTCAATCCTGTAATCCATAATTTAATTGACTGGCTGTCTGTTAACGTTCCAAAAGAGACCTTCAAGGGGAATTGCAGATCATTAAACTTAGATGGTATGAGCACTGTACGTAGTATAAGCACAGATGCCCCTCAAACGCTACTGATGGGCACTGTGACTTCAATACCAAAGACAACTGTCGCATTGAAGATTCTTTAGGTATGGATAGCTTTTGAAAAGGAAATAACCTGTTTTTAGGACACGACTTTAAAAAAAAACTGAACTACGTATTTATATATTTTAAATTAAAACGTTCCATCAGTTGGTTTTAAGATCTAGGTGATACGGGTGAAAGATCTATATATTTCAAGATAGGCGCTTACGCCCTACATTTTACAAAATATCAGTTTCAGCAATTGCAATGCGACGTTTACTATTTCGTTATATTACTACGACCGCAGTGCTTCCATTTCAATATTTTATGTAAATTATGCAATTTCGTACATTATTGTATTTATAAAACCATTTGGAAAAAATGTTACTTACCTTGTTTTTCTGTTTCATCAGATATAATAACTTTATTAATATGTGTGTATTGGAGAAAAACAGAGAAAAAGCTGGAATGCTATAATAGGAATCTCTGTGCGTATGGAAGTAAATTTCTTGAGAAAAAGGAACCCCTAATGTGCTTTTCCATACTTTAATCGAGTAACGCAATTTCCAAGAAAAGGCTCATGCAAAAACAGCGCTCTCGAGTAAAAAACTTTTATTTTTATCGATATTAAATAAAATTTCATAAAAAGTTTAATATTTAAGTAAGTACTCGGATTTAAGAATTCCAAATTTCCCGAAATAAATCAATGCTATTTGATTATTTGTTGCTTTCCGCAAGGTCCTTTTGATTCCCATTAATTTCTTCTGAGCTTCTCTTTTACTCGATTACGTTGAGGCCAAAAGATGGTAATGTTTTGGGAACGCGAGAATACGTAAAAGTGGGTATGTATGCATCAATGCCAATTTTTATATTACACTCCGAAATTTATAGTAAAGTTGAATTTAATAAATGGGGCACCATAGCTCTGAGAATATTAGCTAAATGTAATGTATATGGTGAATCCATAAATAAAAAGCAAGCAACGCCAATACCTCGTAATGAGTTAATGCACATTAAGCTTGGACAGCTTATGGCTTTTAATTTTACCTTTACGGCTACGTATGCACCGATATATAAAAATTTCGTCTACATCACAATAGCTTAGAGTATTAATCGATTTTTCGAAATTTTTAAAATATGCTCCAATGAGAGCACCCAAAATCCTCAAAAATGTTGTTTTAGACGCTATTCGCTATAAGAACGGATTAATCAGGCTAACTTGTGTTAGTGACTACCTCTAAACTTAGATCTATCAAGAAACAGTATTAAATTTTGACCCGCCTTTATACCATCATTTAAAACAAATCTAATTGCTCAGCGGAATTGTTTCGGTCTGAAGAAATAGAACACAATTATTTTATTGTTTCTCTACAATTTTTAGTAAATACAAACTTCAGATAAATAAATTAAAACTACACTTCAACATTAAGTGGATCCAGGCTTCGTGGAAATTCGTTTGGTGCTTCAACAATAGTCACAACATTTGCATGTTTTATAATTAAAGACTCCAGGGTCTCTTTGTCTGAATGTCCATTACTGCTCTTCACAGCTGCTAACATTTCCTACCATCAAAGAAACAGCTTAAGGCAAAATCTGAATTCCTGCAAATAACTACCTCAAAAGTTTCCTTTAGAAAATCAGCCGTAGGTTTATCCAACGCCACTGACGGGTCTCCCCGTGAAACATTTGCCAGAAAATTGTACAACCGACTGTGAATAGGAAGTTTTTATTATTCTTATTAAGCTGGCGGTAGAGTAACTTACCAGAAATCTATGCCTCCGGCTTGACTCGGGGATGGATGCTTTTCTAAATAAGCTATGGACTGTAGAGCTAGGGGAATCTCGTACTTACAATCGTCTGGGAAATTCAGGTGCTTCAAGTACTCAGCCCACTCGTTCAGAGATTCGAACAGTGGCAGATTGCACTCCTCGTGGACGTTCTTTTGTGAGCTAGAAGCCATCGAATCGACGTAGTCTGTGTTCAAGAGGATAATAAAGTTTGTTTCTAAATACATATAATACTATGTACTATTAAAAACCTTCAATAACTCCCTCATTGCATTTACGAAGCCTGGATTTGATCTTCGCGTAATTCTGCTGGCTGCAACCGTTTTCCGCGAGCATATCCAAGATGTTTTTCTTGTTGTAAGAATTCAGCCTATGGCTATCGCTGTGCTTATATTTGCCATCTCCTTTTCGAGTCCTTTTTTCTTTATTCTTATCACTAGCCATTGAAGACAAGGTCCTTCCACATCAAAATATTCTCGAGAAACCGCCGTTTTGCACAGTGAAATGTAAACTAACGTGACAATTGTCGAGATGTCATCTGAAAATGACATTTTCAAACAACAGCATTACCATTTTTAAAGTAAAGTTTACCGGTTTGCAAAAGTAAAGACACTAGTAATGTAAATTTAACTAAGCCAAGGCTATTTTACTAATTATATTAATTAGCTGAATACTATATTGAATTAATTAGCTTAAAGAAGGAAACATTGCTTTTAAATAAATTACATTTATTATATCGTGTGAAAATGAGCTGGCGAGGTTCAGATCTTTGGTAGTGCTGCCATATACAAATAAGTGGTTTAGCAAAGAGTTTCCGAAAGACGTTAAAAATGGTGGCCAAAGTGATTTGTAAAATTATGTAAAACATTACTCAGTAAACTCTTTAGCACTTTCTCAACTTTAAAATGTCTCTAATGTCTCTCACACCCGAAACGGGTCAACAATTGCGGTAATTTGAACTTTACATATAGAATCTTCTAGGTGAAAACATTCTTTTATAGCTTGAAAGACATTATTTTTCCATTTTTAAGGCTAGGACAAAATTAACATGTGTAGTAACTTGTTACAGTTTTGCTATTATTTAAAACATATTAATATTTGATAATATTATCAACCACCTCAATTATCTCTTCTTTAGAAGGGGTCAACGAAATCCACCCATCCAAGTTGTAAAAATCTTATATCTTCTTAAAAAGTCTTTTGAATAAAATAAAACTGCTTCTACATAAAACTAGAATCACCTACTTAAGCTTAAACTTTCTTCAGTTTTGAAATGAAATTCAAAATAGAAAAAACATCCAGCGATTATTTAATATATACCACCATATATCACCAAAAAATCCTGATCCCTGTATAATTTAATACGTTTTTATTGGTTAATGTTTTCTTATTTTTATATTCTGAGTTAACCGGTTTTACTTTATATTTCTGCCCGCTACAACGCCCAAACCACATTAGGACAATTCTACTGGTTTTGCGGAAGATTGTGGCAACGGGAGGATGATTTGAAATTATAACGTGAGCTTACTCGTCACTTCAGTTTTAATTATACTTCTTAACTCCTTACCTTTCATGAATGTTTTTGTCAGATTTTAAAAGTAACTTCAAAATGTTTATTTCCTTCGTAAAATATACCTTTATTTGAGAGCATTTTTTAACTTTTATTTTTGTTTTATCTAAACGTATTAAAAATAAAATGCTTATGTTTTAGATCAAATTATCAGAGTATATAATACAAATGATATTTGAGAGGTCTGTGCCAATAGTCTCCGTTAATGTAAACTCTAACTAGATATAAAATCATTTTATGCAGTCCAGGGAAATTCAACATCGGCGGACGGGAATGGCAGATTCATCCCGTAGGTGCAAGAAGGTATAGTATTACCCATTTACAAATTGCAAGAGCCTTATAAAAAACAAGTAATTTTCTGATTTATATGTAATTTCTTTATTAAAAGTAAAACATTGATATGTACGAAATCTATGGATAGTAAAACTGGCACCTAGAAGATTAATTGCTCTTGTCTTCATTCAAAGTGATATACAAATTAATTTTACTATCCAACATACATGTTACATGTTAATATCGTTAAGATTTGCAAAAAGTATAAATACAAAAAAGTAGTCGATTTATTCCAACTAGCTACAGACAAAATTTAATGATGGTGCACCGCGCCCATTTTTCTTTATCGAATTAAACTAACCAATATAAAAATGTAAATAAAATCTTGAAGGGTACCGAAAACTGGTTGTAACTTTCTTTAAAATTTTTGCATGCATAATACTGGACAGTAACACTGATGTCTTTTATATCCCACAGACCACACTCTCCTGCATTCGAAATGTTTAAACATAATTATAATACACTCGAATCATATTCAATTTTAACTGAATCTTTAATTTACAAAGTTATTAGATCTTATTATAAATCAATTATTTAAATGTTGTACCATTTACGTCGTTGCACATACCGAACAAATTGCGTAAAAACTAGGCTAGTCTAGAAACATTAGACTTTGAAAGATTTTCCGACTGCACAATTATTTTACGGTTTAGGATGGAAATCTCCAATGATTTTAGTCTATAAATCATTCAATTGTCCGCCAATTCTTGTGACGAATCGCGTTGTTATTTCGATAGAAATATTTCCATTTAACATACGTCAGCATTGTAAAGATTAAAAATATTTATCACAACAATATATGCACAAAAGCGAGTCAGTGAAGCTAAATACTTTCAGGTCATCATAATTTGTGGTAGAATGTAAATGATTTAAATTATAAATCTGTATTAAGCTTGAGAATAGTATAAATACTTCCGAATAAAAAAATTTTCGCGCGCATCAATTCAGGTTCATCTCAGGTATGATCAGCACTTAATTAGATCTCTTCAGATTCCAATTCTGTTTTTTGGCACTTTTTGTAAAAATTAACATAAAAATATTAAAGTAATATAAATTTAATGGGGTAAGCCCCTTTTATCAAAATCACCGCGCAGAAACATATCCTTGTGCAGGGGAAGTTATTTAGTGATATTTTTGGGATACTACAAGAGTGCCACAAAAACAATGCGTTGTGTATCAATAATTGAAGTCGGGTGCGCAATGATTAACCGGTTCCAGACTAAAACCAAGAGCGTCTGGCAGAGTAAGAAATTGGAAGCTATATGGGTTTCCCAAAACATAATGATAAAATCTCGATAAGCTCTGCTTTAGTGGCGCATTCACATTTGTACTGCTCGCAAAAGCTCCGGACTACTATCTCAGGGAAAAAAGTGTAAATAAATGTCCACTCGCAACGCCGTTGGAAGATGCCCGCCAAGTGGTCTCGGGGCAAGTTAGTAATGCAAAATCCCCCATAGCTGATGTGACACGATCACGATCACCAGTGGGTTAGAAGTCGATATCGTGCGGCTTCTTTCAGTACGTGTTTTGCTATATTGTTGAACAGTCCTCATAATAAACTACAATGTGATAATTCAATTATTAGTTGACATAGTACTGTCTGACGAGAGTGATATAAACTACGCTATCTCTTCTTAAGATAGTAATGAGAGTGTACTTTAAAAGATTGTGAAATGAACGATCAACAGCATGGAACCTTCCCCATAACGGGGCCCGGCAATGCGCTCTCCTTGCTGGGACGGAATGCCAGTAACTCGGCGACGATACCTTCGGCTGCGAGCCTCCCCCAGAACATCTTCACCACCCCAGCAATACAGCCATCTAGCGTGATCAACCTGTCCAATTCCTCGGATGTGGTCATAGGGCCCATGACTCAGTACCAAGGACCCGTCACGATCTATCAGTATATGGATGCAACCGTCGAGGCCAGGGCGATGCACGCTAATGGAGGTAAATAGACAGATTTTCATAGAAACACTAAGTAAAGTGCAGATGGGGAAGAGTTGAATTCCCGGTAAGAAAGGGTGAGACTTCCAGCGAATCACTTAAGAGAGTTAAAAGAGAGTTTAAGCGCGAGTACAAGAAAGATATTCCTCAGAATTAAATAATAACGCCGGCTTAACTGCTCTTGGCGAAACGAGTTATGCGACCTTAAGCGACTTCGTTACGTCGAGCTTGATCGTAGTTTGATCTTCGACTAAAATTTAGATATAGCAATTGTACTTTCAACACTTTGTGGGTTGTCAGTGCAAAAAAAATATCGTAATCCATCAAAACAAATGCGATTATTGTAAAAACTTGTTTGTGTTTTGCACGCGATCTATGGCCCCTTCGAAAGTCACGGGAGGGTTGATAAAAAGCCAACTTTAACGATTTCCGGAATGTATAGTAAACCGCTTCACCTTACTTCTGTTGTTTTCGCGCTTATCATAGGCTTGAAAAATGTACCGGATTTCGAGTTGTTAAAAACACACTCCTTTTGTTTTAAATTCCCCGAAAACAATTTCTAACTTCTTCGCACTCATTGCATATTCAATTTGGTCCATGATATTAAAGCTTATTGTAACTTTTCTGCTTACTGCAGATAAGCATATTCTACATACTTCCATATTTACTATTATCAAAACTCTTTGAGATTTCAAAAATATTATATAAACATTAGTCATAACCCCCATATTTATATGTGGTTCAGTTCAATTAATTTTATTTAATTATAATTAATTTCATTAATGACCTGAGTCATACTTCACCTAAACTATTAAATTAAATTACAGAAATTACGATATTTCTAACGTTGAATACATTTTACTAATTACTTTCGGTTCTAGGAGTCAAGTCATTTCAAAATTTTAATTGTTAAAATTTCCAAGTTTATGTTTTTTTACTATTTTGCGTGCTTCTAAACTTTTATTTCCTTTCATATTTATTGCGACTACGTGCTGGGATTTCATAAATTGGCGAACCATTAAAATTTTATTACTTGGTAAAGCGAAATGAAATGTAACAGAGGTTGTATTAAAGTATTCTGTTTCAAACTATTATTTTTCCAGATTTTTGCATTTTACCCTTATTGTATTTAAATGAAATCGGTTACGCATTCCTACGTAGAACACTATTTTTCTGGATACACAAATGCACGCGTATTTCTAACCGATGATAATATTTTTCGATGGTTTGTATGCATTTGTGATTCTTTTTTCTCTCCTATATCCTAAACGACTTGATTTGTTGGTATATATAAATACACATAGTATATAAATGTAATATATAGATATATAATATAAAAACAATTTCATTTAACAGGAAAGTAAATGAACAAATAACATAAAAAAACTATTTATGTTGCTTCTCGTTAAGATTTTACTCGTAGTATAGGAATTAGTGTTGTAGTATAAAAATTGATATTTGTTAATTATATACGTATATAAAGTAGTAATTGTTCAAATATTGGTAGACTTTTAGGTGATTGCTCATCTCAGGAATCTCAAGAATCTGAATTAAAAAATTAACAAAGATTTTTTATTAGTAAGAATAAAGATCATTTAAAATTAAAAATAGAAAGTTATCACGCATTTAAAACTTCTCTCCATTTCTTGAAATGTGAAATATTTATGGCTTGGTATATAGACAAAAGTGTTTAGAATATTGTGTTAATATTTTAAGTATATAAGAGATCTCTATTTACCTATGTTTCATATTTGCGAAAATTCAAAGATTTTTTCTCTTGCAAGTTATAAAGCTTACATTTTATAAATCTTGCTGTTAAAAGATAAATTTTGGAATACAGTCCAATTGCAAATAAAATAAGGTAAACGAATTGATAATTTGTCTGTTTTCTTAGTTACTTTGGAGCACCCTTCCTAACGACTGCGTAAATAATGTTTATCCAGAGGTCGAATTAGAATTTTCATTGTAGATAAATAAGTTCCCCTCTTAAACTGCTCTCGATATCCTAAGTAGATTCATTCAACTTGACATTGGACTCTTTCATCAAGTACGTCGGTCTCTCCACTTAAGAGATGTTTTTAGTTTGAGTTGATTTTAGTATTTCCTCAAAAACATTATCAATTGACATATCACTGAAGAGTGCCGACTCATTCAGATTTTCTAAATATAACTTACCGAAGATTCGAATGAAATTCAGAGATTAATATTTTAAAAAAGAACAAGTAATGCATTCTCATAAAAATTTACATTTACAGACAAATTCCACGAGTTCTGTAAAAAAAATTGACTAATAAAATAAATGATTCATATTAACATTGAACTTGGGCTACCCATTCCTATCAAATGGCCCAAATGAAGTCAGAGTTAGATTTAGACGTCATGTTGGGTGGTAAAAACCTCATTTATAGTGTAATTTTAATATGTAGAGACGAATGTGATTTTTTCTCGTTTCATAAATGCCGTTAAATGTAATGTGGAATTAAAAGGCACAAGTTAGTAAACTTTCATTTATTATTTATAGTTAATGGTAATTTTATAAATTTATTAATTATCTTTACAATTTTAACGGAACGTTTACAATTTACGATTTTTTAAGTCTCGAATTTATTTTTCTCCCACACGCTTTGTATTAATAAATCGACGTTTTTGGTATTCGATGATTGATGCCGATACGTAAGTAAATAGTAAATAGGAGCTTGGCTTCGTCAAACATATGAAACAAACAATTTGTACATGTTATGAGTTGTTTGCATAATCACAAAAATCCAAACCAAACCAAATAATTTGGAATGGCATATTAACAACGTCTAAAGTAGCATTAAGTATTAAGTTAAACTTTCAATCACTATTTCTAAACTCCCCTATAAATAATAAAACGAATTCGTGGCTTCATAGGTTTTGTTTTAAAAGTTTTATTGTATATGGTTCTAGTTTTAGTTTGTCATTGTGTTTAAGAAATAAAGCAATTTAAAAACGTTTAATAAAATTTCAATGATATGTGAAGTTCATAATGTAACTTTTTTAGCACTTTTTTTAAATTTATAAGTTCATTATTCAAGTATAAAAGTTCAAATAATAATAAATTTAAATATTTTTACCTCGTTTTGCAAGAATAATTTTCCATCAAAAAATATCAATTAATCTCATTATTTACATTCCAACTGTAGATATAACAGAGAAAATTTATTTCTACACTAATTTAAAGATTATTATTACTCAAAACATAAGAATATTTATAAAGTTAGAACTTGTTCTTACTTTACTGTGATGTGTACTTGGAATCTTAGCAAAAATACCTCTAATTTTTAATCTAAACCGACATAGGCTCAAAATAAAATGCGTAAATACGTTTTACTTTTAAATTGTACTAAAGTATAAATAAATACAAACAATTATAATAAAAATCAGTTGATCATTTTTCTTTATTTTAAACCACATTTTCTCAATTGATGAAGGTGCAATTCGTAAGTAAAAAATTACCAAATTGTTGAACATTTAAAACAAAGTATTATGATTTTTTCTTATACAAATTAATTAAATAAATATAAATTCTAATTCTGATGCGTATTACGTAGAGTACGTTAGGAGTTTTAATTTGATCAGATGAAAGTTGTACATTATCTTACATGCAACAGGTAAAAAAACGGTTACGAGAAAAACAAGGTAAAAGTTGGCCGCTATATTTAATACAATCTTTGGAATGCATATGTTCAAATTTGGTTGCGACACGATATTCTCGAAGGTCTGTAATTTGTACATAAAATCAAAAAGATTTACTTTCTACTTCAGAATGTCGCTTCATTTGGCTGCATTGCAAAATCGTTTTAGATATTGAAGGCACGTCTTTGTATTACGTAGTTCCCATGATTTAGCATTTATCTATCTGCTGATATTTACTTTACTTTACTTTGCGTTTTTACTTTTGCTACTTACAAGTAGTAATCGCAAACGATATACACTTGCATCTTAACACCTTTAAAATGTTTGCAAAAATTAACAATGCAGTAATAAAAGTCTAATCGCAACTGCCATTGCTTTCAATTATATATCGATCAGGAAAATCTGAGTTTTGAGTACTTTTATTGCCGATAGCTTATCGATAGCTGCAATTTCTCAACGTGCATGTGGCGAAAGTTTTGAGAGCGTATGCTTGACGACTTCTTTCCGGTAGTGGTGATTCTATCGGCAAGTGGTAATAAGATTTCGGAAAAGTCAATTGGCCGAGGCAAGTGGTCAGTACTGAACGTCTTGAACTAATTTAATATTCAGAAGACGTTGGGCTAGACATTTGATACGGTGAGAAAGTAGTGTGACAATGGTGAGGGAGTGTGGGTGAGTCATGTGATCTGCGACGATGCACCCGTGTGCTCACCTGGTGCGGACACATCGGTGTAATCAAACGGGGCTTGTACAGACGTATCGTAATACGTCCGTGATAAGCGTTTGGATCAAAAAGCCAGACGCGAAGGTAGACTCTGCGCCGTATCATCCGGTCGTGGATCGCGAGATAACTCGAAAGAATTTCGCGAAATTAAAAAAATTGCGAGCGTCTTCTCAGTGTGATCCCTCGATCAGAGGGTGTGGACAGTCGCTCTTCCTCGATCAGATCCGAAGTGTATCTGTGTGTTTGGATAGAGGCAATGTGAACAATGATATCGAGTAATGAAAGTTAAGTGTATGTGATACGCACATCCGATACGAGCTAATGTGAAAATGAAGTTACTGCTAAAAGTCAATTCCCAGAAGACGAGACAACGTCATCTGGAACAGGGAAAGAAAAAGCTTCTCTCGAAAGGTACGTACTGGGGGCATGGGGCTTGATTCCATAAAGCAATATTATTGTTTTTGCTTATGTGTTTTGTCTGATAGCACCCCCGCCCCTTCCGCCATTGCCATTTATAACAAAAAATTTCATCATTTGTTGAGCTTTTCAATTGGCGGCCGTAAAAGCTAAGCAAACACGAAGATGGATAGTCAGGTAAAGGAACCTTTCGCTATAGCGTCCGCAGCTCGTTCCATGGCGTAAACATCACTTAGTAAATTATCCGGTCTGAGAATTGAAGTGCAGTAGGTTAATGCTTTAACCAGCTCATATTGATGACACTAGAATTGCTTTGACCCTTTTCGAGGACATATGCGCGCAGTATAAATATGTCAATTTAATATCGCAAGATTGATCGTCTATGTCGAGAACTCGATATCACTTATATAATAATATAAATTCTATAATTAAAACAAAACACAGAGGTATTTTTAAAGTTGGTTGGTTGGAAAATCACATAACAAAATTATGAGAATGATCCTCTCTAATTTTATCACATTTTATTAAATAGCACTTATTCCTTATAAAAATGGGAGGTGTCAGAATAATTTAAATTTAAGCTTTAGAAAATAATTTTCGATGACTTTAAACCCATATGCAAAATTATGCGCATGGAATAAGCTATTATTAAATATGACAGCATAAAGTTATAAGTTTTTAGCAATCACTATTTTTGCTTGTTTTAAATGCTTTTATTAAAGTATAGTGCGGTTTATTGAACGTCGAAGAGAAAATGGCCTTACAAAAATCACTGTATATATTTCCGTAAAAAACGATAAAGAGATAAATAACAAATATTTTTAAAAAGGAAAAGAACACACCCAGCTGTGGTTTAAATTTGGCATCGACGGTTTCTCACACAATGAATTATTGTACAAAATCAAAAAATGATGATAAAAATCATTCGTAGAAATTCATCATATATGATCTTTTATTTTTATTAATATTGAATTATTGATTAAAAATGAAATTATATAACTTCATATTCTTGATAACATTTTATACATAAAAGGAACAAAATAAAAAGCATTCAAAAAAGTTCATCATTTGAAAGAGAATCGAAAATTATTTTATGGGAAAATTTTAAATATTATGTTATAAACTAAATATAGTTATATTAAAAGAAATAAAAGCGTAGTTTGCCTTACCAAATAATTCCTTCAGGTACCAATTCTTGGAATAGAATTTCTAGAAACATAAAAACACCAAACTTTCGAAGTTAAACTATAATAATAATAATAAAGAATATTTAAACAGTAATAATAAAAAAATTTAAGCATCCGTTTGTAATTTTCGAAGTTTCGGGACATCTTAACAATATTTCGATCTACTTTCAAAGAACAAGTGTGTATAAAATATAAATTAAGTAAAAATTAATTCAAACCTAGCCTGAATGTACAAAAAATTGCGATTATTTTAATTGATGCGATATTACAAAATTGACTGAGGTCAAACTCGCAGAATATTAAAACCCTCTTAAATACCAAGACACAAAATAATGACCTTGTAGAATTCTTTGTAAAGATAAATGAAATTCAATATTAATTAAACTTCAACGTCTACAGCTTTGCTTACTTGAAGGTCATTTGAAACTACTAATGAAAACAAGTACCTATTCCAAGACTTCATCACACGAGAACATTGAATTAACATTTGTACATTGATAATTCTCTATTGAATTTTAATCCCAAAGCATTAAGGATATAATTATAGAAAATTATTTAAAGTGGTTTTATTTAACCTTTAACCCTTTGAGGACCGGAGGAAATGCTTAGTTTAATAAAAGTTTATTTATTAAGTTTATTGAGAAAAATTTAAGAGGAGCGCGATAGCGCTTCCGATCTTTTTCGCATATGCTTGAGGAAGTGCGATCCTCAAAGGGTTAAATAATAAAAACTAGAATAACACTACTAACCTAAAGTAAATAATAACGTTGAAAATTAATTAAGTACACAAAATAATCGGACCATTTTTTGCAATTTTCGTTATATTGTAGGAAAATATTGAGAAAGAATTCATTAAACTATTGGAAATATTATTTCTAACACTGGTTACTAGTTGATATCTAACAATACGTATATTAAACTGCGCTAAATGTAATTGCTTTAAAGACCTCTAATTGAATTTGATTTAAATATATCAAATATTTACGAGATCACCAAGAAAATATGGAAATGCTTGTTTAAGAAATTATTCATGATTAATTTACCTATTCGTAATAGAACTATCGATGCTGGAGGAATTAAATGCTTTTAAATGACTTCAAAAAGCGTATGTGATTAAAAAATGAAATTTTTGGTGGAGGTTTGAAATGTATGACGTGTTATTCTAAATTTATAAATAACAAAAACTGAAAATTTCCCCTCATCATTCTGTTGCTGACATTCCTAAAGAAATTTGTCTGTGAGAAACAGAAATTTAAAATTTGATTGAATTGAACTGATTGATTTTAATATAAATATAAAAGATTAACTTAATAAAATATAGCTAAGAAAGATGAAAAAGTATTAACTCTTAATTAGTCACATTAAGCAAACAACGTAAGTAGTCCTCGCATGGAAGACTAAAAAAAGTTAGTTACTAATTAGCATATTTAATATAATTTAATTTAATATGAGTCACACGAAAAAGACAATTACGAAGAGTTTTAGATAATGAAGTATTCATTACAATATAAAATTACATGAAGCTGAAGAAAGGGAACAGGAACTAACTCGCAATTCTTAAATAGAAAATTTTTTTACCCATACTATGAGTAAGTATTTTTGAGTGATTTATTCTTAGCCACAGAATAATGAATTTTTATAATAAAATTTTATGTCTTGTTTGTGACTAAGCCTTATTTTGTCTATTGCGGTTTGGAATATAAAGTTACTTTGCTAGCTTACAATTGTCTCCGGAAAAGGTATTCGAAATGATTCGCTTTATTCAACCTGTTTGATGATAATTTAATTGACGAAAGTTAAATTCAGTTCACATTTCACCCGAATGTCTACAATATATGACTAATGCACTTTACACGCATAAAAAAATACATCGTTCTTCACTTGGCAGGAAGATAAAATTATAAACATGACTAAAGGGAAGTTCATTTGAATACTTTAAGTTGTAGATTTATTAATAACTTGACCAATTGCAATTTAAAACATTCAGTGATTTTGAGCTGCAATCCGTTTTATATAAAAGGCGTTATTTGAATATTTGTGGTCAATTTAGGGTGTGATATTCTATTCATTTGTTAACTTATGTCATCAATCACTAAATAACGATCCTTATATCGCAAATTCTCCCGGGCGATTGATATCCTACATTTTTCGCAGAATTATCTTTAAATTAAATTTAAAGACGCCTTTTACGCCATGCATGGTGCCTATTTTTCACGAGCTTTCTACAATCTCTTAAAGGAAATGTTCAATTAATGTGTACAAATAGACAGTGGATTTATTTTTAGTCTTATCTAAAAAATGTGTTTATTGCCTACTTCCCGTTAAAGTCTTGATAGAACAATCCCATTTGATATCCTATATTGTACACAATTGTTTTCATAAAAAGTAATTAATGATATGGAATACTTTATTTGTGAGAAATCTGGTGTTGCTTTTCCGCTGCGATGTATATAATATTAAATAAAACAAGAAAATGACAATGATATGTCTTTAGAACCTACACCCAGAAGTAACCTATTCTAGGGGACTTATAATTTGATGTATTTTAGCAAATGTTGTAACGTAATTTATTGTTATATAGAAACAACTATCGAAGTCTAAAATAGAGCAGATATGATAAATTTGTAAATACCCGCATTTTACTGCACCCAAATTAAATTTAATAACTAACCAAACCATCTTCTTTTATACTGTCTGGTTATTTAAAAGAACTTACGTTGTCTTTGTGAACATTATTTTAAAACTGTTGATCAAAAGAAACTCCCAGAGCCTTAATCTTTACAATCATATTCCAAATTTATGATATTCTTAAAAAATAAGGTATAGATTACTTCCTTAAATGTCGCCTAATTATTCTGCCGCTTAATTAATTCTAATTATTTTCTAATAATTCTTGTTGAAATTTGGTTTAAATTGTTTAAAAATTGCTTAGCACTGAACAAAAACTATGTTCATACTAATCTTTCCTTAATTTTCTGTAATAATTATTGGAGAGTTAACCAAGAATTTTAAAAATCTAACTAAGCTTTATGGCTTTATCAAATATTCTAAATTTTATATCAATAATCTCTCTATATATGAAGAGAAAGACGTGCGTAAGTTGTGAATTTTGTAGACAAAATGATTTTTATTAATTTGGTTCATCTAAAAGCAATTAAAGCATACAATGAATCTTTTTGTAGTGAACTTTCACTAGAAAGCTTTCCAGTAAATTATTACACTACCTTAAGAATTAGCAAAACAAAACATGTAATGTTTTTAATTAAATGGGCCATAAAGATTCTAAACAGATTTAATGATTTAAATGTTAACAAGGAATAAAAAAACATATTAAAGAAAACCTGATTCAAGAGGATAAAACTAAAATAAAACTATTATACCTACAATTAGGAAAACTAGGGGCTGAACGCCATTTCTAATTCTTCGATTTATGTGCTCTAATTGAAAACAAGAACAGTGTAAATACAGAAATTGTTTTTATTAATATATTGTAATTTATTATACTTTTTTGTTTTGCTTATGAAGATTATAGTAATATTAGGCACAAGCAGTTGCATAAAAAATGCCACAAATTGCGGGCGACTAATATAAAACTATGAATTTTTTTCAGGTATACGACAAACAAATACAACACAGAATAACACAACACTACTGCAAAGGCTTTCAACAAATAGCGCCGTATTCTTTGTTTTAATATTAATTATTATAGTAAGTGTAGGTGTAGCAGTTTACTTAGCTGTAGGGAAAACGGACTCAAAGCCGCGACAAATTTTATTTGGAAATGACTACGAGACTGGAACATGTAAGATATACATAACTCTGAGAAACGAAAACCTCGCTTTGCTTAATAAGTAGGAAATTTCTATAGTACCTAATTTAGGAAATGGCCATCTGGTAGTCGATCGCGTCCAGTGGGGAGCCACAGATCATAACAATAGATTAAAAATTCCATTGGAGCACCCTATTCCATATGTGCTAGTAACTCATATTGGTGTCCAATCCCAACCATGTGAAAATATTTATAAGTGCTCAATCAAAATGCGAACGATCCAGGATTCTTCGGTAGCTGAAAAAGGACTACCAGATATTAATGCAAATTTTTACGTAAGTATTTTTATGTATATGTGTACCTATGGTCATGCTATTAAATTTTTTTTTTAATTTTGGGAATAGCACTATAGGAAAATTATTTGAGATAAGTAGATTTCTAAAGATTTTATAATTTGCTGCGTGCCTTGTAAATAAATATTAAAATTTATTCATAAAACAAAGTTTTTTTTAGGAAATCATTTACATAGATAACTACAAAATTTCCAGTTTTAAATTAAAAATAGGGCGTAAACGACAATAGTATTTCTTTTAAGTATTATTATAGTATTATAAATTTAGAAAGTACAAATTTAATAAGGTGAATTTATTTGCAAATATAAAAAACAATTTAATAGCATGGCTATATTTACAGATTTAGATTTATTTTGAATTTAGCTCATGGCTGCTATAACTTCCAAAACAAATGAATATAATAAGGTTGATTGTCAGCAGCTAATTATTCTAATAATAGCCATCAATACCACGTATTGTGGCAATATGCTGTTAAGTTTAACGCTTTTACTTCTTATCTAAATATTAGTGCCTAAAAGGAGATTTATTGCGAACTGATAGCAACGTTGTGCGCTTTATGACTAGCCCATAAATCTTTTAATTAAATAATCTCAGGTGGGAAATGATGGCAACATTTACGTTGGACGGGGATGGGATTACGCCAACACATACGGGAACAAAAGTTTGGCTATCACCTTTATGGGCGACTTCAACCGATACCAACCGAGCAACAAATCGCTAGAGGCTGTGGAACACTTGCTCTCGCACGCAATGACCCACAAATACATCGCTCTCGATTACAAGCTCGTTGCCCACAATCAGGTGCAGAGTAATCTTTAGATTTATTTCATTCAACAAACTGATTCCTGTTTTACAGACCAAGGCAACGAAAAGTCCTGGAATTTATGTTATAAGAGAAATTTTCAAGTGGCCTCACTGGTACCCCTGCGGTCAGCCTGGAAAACCCATATGCGGCTCTGAAATCGGTCTACCAAAGGTTTGGGATGCGAACCAATAGGTTTAAATGTATAAAACCATTATGACTATTGTATTTACCATAATAAAGTGATTATGATAAGAGTAAGCACAATAATTGCTATCAATTTCTCACAAACTGGCTTCCACCTCCCTCAAACGTACAATGATATCTTTCCCCCAATAAATAACTAAATAATTGTTTTTTACTATAGAAAGGAATGAGTGTATATTTACTCAATAACGAGTCATCGAAATAGCGAGGTTTTTTAAACGAATTTCCAACATAGTTCTTGTGGTAAATTAAGAAGGTAAAGTATATAAAATTTTGCGAATGCAACATTAAAACGTGTCAAGTTTTATTGGTTTAACGCAGACCTTAACTAAAGTCACTTATTGAACTGAAATTTTTACTACTTGTTGATTATGCTATTGCATGCTAATTTCGTCGTAAATGATATACGTCTCCTGGAAAGCTGAGAATACGACTATATCTATATAATTATAGCTTTTATTAAAATTTCGAGAATACGTCCTTATAAAAGACTATTAAGAAGAAAAATATTATCGAGTATTTTGCAAAGGTCGTGATAACTTTTCTAGATTACCGCTCACGAGCAAGAAATTATAACATTAGTTTCTATTTTTAAAATATTGTATAAATAATAATAAAATTTTTATCTATATAACACAGAATTTAAAAAAAAATAGTTTGTCACAAGAAATGCTTATCTTTAAGACAGAGCACTTTATCAGTGATTTCTTTACAACGTTAAGTTAGAAAACAAAAACAAAGAAGAGGTTTAATAAATATACTGCTATTGTAATATTATTGCAGTAAATTAAATCATATATTTAGAGATATTTAAAAAATCAATCATGCTTTTACAAGGTTTTTCGATGCCATAATATCAAATGTTTGGGCTATTAATTTAATCGGAGTTCCTACGAATGCTAATAAATGTAAATTCAAATATCAAAAGAAGAGAAAAATTGATTTTCGGAAAATTGTTGAACGCATTATAAGAACAAGACACCTTATGAGCTGTGAGTGGAAGGAAATTTATTCCATTCATTACTTAACATAAAAAATAAATATATTTGCAAAGGTATAACAATATTTAGATAAACACATAAACTTAAAACAGAGGTGGCCGTTTGAATGAAATCACAAAATTTTGAATATGGAAGATTTAGAAATGCTAATCAAAATGTTGACCCAATCCTGGCTTTAATAAAAAGCCTCTCACGGCTTACACTCAGATTTCTTGCTCTTACGTCTTAACCTGTTGCGGTCACACCTTTAAATAGGAAAGTGGGACTCCACGTGGGAAATCTTTCACTGTTTATCAATTACTTGCGATTTGACCTTATAAAAATTTATGGACATATAAAAAGGCTTTCTTTACAAGATCCAATGGTTTACTTTTCTAAAATTAACGTTTCACTTGAAAAAAATTAAATAAAATTTCTACTGAAAAAACTGGTGGGGTCTTTTAGACCCCCAGTAACCGTAACGGGTCATTGAAAAAGGATTGAATTTTAAATGTATAATAAGAATCTCTTTTAAACTATGTACAGAACGGTTTCATTGTTTGTGTTTGTGTCGAAAATTTCCTTTTTCAATAAAACTATTTTTAATGTATTGTTTTGCATTGTATAATTTAAACACTTGCTAGTTGCTATATGTTGCTAAATTAGACTACTTCGCTTTAATTATTCCTATGTAGTTAATCTAAACAAAGATTTTCAATGCAGAAGCTCTAATACACTATATGTTTAAACCGGGTGGGCCATCGGCTGATTTCTTTTTAAATTGCACGTTACTTTGGCACAGGCATTTCTTTCGCGCTCAAAAAATTGGCAGCATTGGCACTTGAACGACGCTGGAAAATATTGAAAATTTATTTCCAAAGTACGTGCTGTGTTGCCGAAACTGTAGGAATTTGGGAAAGAAATTTCGGTTGAAATAATACACCAACCACGCCTGCCGCTAATTTGCGGCCGTTGGACTTTTTTGAGAGGCGTCGTTAAAGATCGATGTTAACCCTGACAATCCAGAAACAATTCAGGAACTTTAGTACAATATTGATCGAGCTATTCGTGAAATAGGGCGTCAAACCATCGAAAATGTACTGTGAAATTAGGTTGTCAGGATGGGCTACTGCCAAGCCAGCCGAGGCAGCCATTTGAATGAAATTATATTCCATAACTCATCGGAAGGTTTATTCTTTTCATTAAATCAACAAAATTTGAAAAATACTAAACAGTGTTTATTTTATAGCATTTTTAAAAAGAAACCAGCCAATGGCCCGCCATATATAATACGCCTATTATGTTATGAACAGTGTGTGTTCCGAAGTAATTATATTTAAATCAACCACTACTTAAACTTTCGAACAAAAAAGTTCACGGTTATAACTACTGCGATTAACTGAATGTTAAAACAATAATTAACTTGTTGTAGTTTTTATTATTATGTTGCTAGAATCGACATAATGATAACGATTTCAATTTTTCATCAATGCCGCTATGCGATGTGAACAACTAAACGAACAGAAGCCATGGCTTGACCGCCATTGAAGCACCCTGTATTTAACCATAATACATAATAATGAGAAGCCCAAACAGCGCCGTGTATGACCTAATGCTATTTAATTGTAATTCCTAATTAACATTCGGCTTCCAGTAATTTTAAAACAAAAACAATAAAACAGAGTCTGCAGGTTACAAGCAAGGTGAATGGCTTTTTGGATATAGTGTCCTCACTCGTTATTTGCGTTGCACGAGTCGATCGTGCCTGTTCACTGCTTTTGATCTTATTACATATTGAGCACATGCGAGGTGTCTCCTCTTGGTGGTCTTATTAATTCCAAGAAAGCTCCGAAAGCATTTCCTAAAACTCTTTGAAGTAGGTTGGTTTTGACGCAAATCCCAGCATCAGGTCTTTACGCATTAGTATACCTGCGCACTAGTCGTCTATAACAGTTATTATAGTATCAGCTCAAGGAGAATGATAAAAGTTGTTTTTTTTTCTTTTGTTGATTTTTCTATCTGGTATTTGTTTTCTCGGAGAGAGAAAATGGAAGCCCGTGAAATTGATAATTCAAAACACGTCTGAATTGCAAAGTATTCAAATTTGATTGGAGTGTCGGAGCTTATTCGCATGAACCCTAAGTGTGACGAGGAGGAAGATTTCAGCTGAGAGCTTGAGAAATATCACTTTTGCATGTCTGTTGATGACATGTTCACATGTGGTACATGCAAAGGCGCAGTTTAATATTCAATTTTTATATCAACCAGCTGGAGCGGCGCTTACACAATCAAACCGCGGTGATAGTGTGAATCAACGATACCAGTTCGCGATGACGTCATCTGAGAGTTGGAAAAACCATAAAATGAAAAAGGTCTTTAGTTTTGTGGGAATCCGATCGCGTGCACATATTTGAACGTAACAACGTAACAGGTCCAGAGAGAGAATTTCCAATTTTTAAACATACCTGGATTTTCCTTTCACGGCTTTTGGGCAAACCTGCGTAAGATCTGTCTACGACAGCAGGTGCTCAGATTGATCGTTAGGAAAATGTCGGAAAAAACTAGTTCTATTTTTAGCTCGGGATGATAAGCATGGGTTTTGCTTGCGAGAAATAATGGGATGTTTGCATGCGAAAGCGGTTCAAGCTCTCGGTGCAAGCCGGCTAGTCAAGCTCAGTATGTTCTAGAAATAAATGACGATACCTTTCAATTTCCAGGAAGTGATACTAAAGAGAAGCATTCGGAAACACCGCAATATCTCGGAATTGGGTGTGGAGAAAAATTAATATGAAATAATAGGAGTTTATTACACGCCATAGGAATATTAAGTGGCTTCTAATTTAATTTAGTTAAATGCTTTCCTCGTTGGCAGATTTCAATTGGATGCGATCAATAGCTGCATGTATTTATTCCTCGTAAATTGAAGTTGTGTAAGACGTACTGAATTTTTTCACTTGTAGACTTCATACATGGATAACGTTTCTCTGTTATCAAACCTTTTTAAAAGAGAATGTGATTATACGAGTATAGCACAGACTGAAAAGTCTTGGTTTTATCAAAAATGTGTTTCTTGGAATAATTATCAAAAGTAGAAATGACCAATTGAGCGGGGGTGGACTTCTATGATCATATGTAATACTACAGCATTTATCAATAAAAATGACGTTATATTGAAATGTAGTATAAAAAGGTAATTCTTTAGCAAGAAAATCCATATACAATTGTGTTTTGTAATTATATTTTGTCTTAGTTATCATTCTTCTAAAAAGATTTTCTTTTCTATATAATACATATAAAAACTCCTAAAAGAGTATTCACAGGTCTCAATAATAATTGTGTCTTTGAAAATTGATAACGATAAGATACTAGTTGTTTTTAAGGCTCATAATCTAATCCAAAAAATCTGAGAGCCACTTTTTTATATTATTTGACCATTATGTTTCCTTTGACTGATTACCACACTTTTGTCTTTTCTTCTTGAATTTGAGTGTATACAAGTGAAAACAACATTACACTTTAGGAACTATTAAAGAAAATTTTATAGTGTCAAAGGTAGACCTTGGAATAATTCGAAAATCATTTAGATTTTTTTAATTCGAAATTTAGTTTATTAGTTTCTTAGATATTTTGCAATAAAACAAAGGATGTACCTAAATTATCCAAAATGACCATAGACACAAATAAGTGCTTTTAATAAAAAAATTAAAAAGTATAGATATTAAATAAGTTTTCTGCTCTTTTAGAAATTGTTTATACAACAAACACCAATTTTGTTCAGATGTTTAGAAAATTTAAATGCTATTTAATGATTAAAACTAGGTGATTTTTAAATATATCTTAAAGTTCATTAAGGCTCACTTACAAATTAGAATTTGTTAGTGAAAACATTTTTTGAAATGGGGTTAAAATTCTATGAACCGAGGAATTTATGAAACTTTTTCAAATATCGTCTTAAAGAGAGAAACCAGAAATATAAATATTTTATCTGCAAAGAAAAATTTCCACAACGAGAATTCCTATTCGCAATGAGATTACTTTACTTTACTTTTAATATTTCAGAGATTAAAATAGAGATTATAGTCAGCATAAAAGAGGGGGACTCCAAAATTCAATTTGAATTATAGTTTTCCAATTTGTTTTCAAAATATTATTGTATTAAAATGTGATCTATATATTTTTATTCAGAAATTAAAACCATAAATTTATATTTCTATCAAGAACAAAAGTAATATTTGAGTCAAGAAAATAAGAATTATATTTAAACCTGAATCATTAAACTTATTGGGATAAAAAATTAGACAGTTAAAAGACATTAATTTGATAGTAGGATACCAGTAAAGTTGCTATAACTAAGTTGAAGGTTTACTTAGGCGGTGTGTAAACAATGTAAAAATTAAAATCCTTAGATATATTTTTAAGAATATATACAACCATGAGCATGTGAAAACTTAATTTTTCTACATAAAAGGTTTATGAAATAATACAAAGTAGTGACAAAATATTACATAAATGAATCCTTAAATATAAATATGTATGAATATTTCTATATTAGGCAATCTTAGCATTTGAAAACTATTTAAATAACTAAATAAAGTAAGCTACCAGACGGCAGCAGATAACAACCGGTTACTTATTTAGTTTGGAAATAACCTATAGCCTACCTTTTTATCTTGACGCACATCTATCCTAAGCTTCCGCGGACGATGACTTCAGAAAGTAAAAAATCCTAGTAACTTACCTACGTATTATGCAAATTTCAGATCATTCCTGATTTTAACTGATAAGCCCTCTTTGAATCACATAGTTTGCGTGATGTAATAAAGCTTTCGAAATACCAAAAAATGGAAATGGACAAAGATTACTGGCTTCAATGAGAAGTTCCATCAATTGTAATTTCGATTGTTCATAATTGATAATTACAATTTCAGTAAAAGTATAGAAGAATGATGTAGTGTTACAAAACTTGTTTATGAAAGCTCGGAGAACAAAAACAAGTTCTTACATAATAAAATTATTGTAAAGAATAATGAAATTAAGGCGAAACTAATCAAATCTAATATACCTTTAAAGTCAAATAAGTTTTACCTTATAGAACAAGTGCAACCGAACTAAAAAAGTAAAATACTTAAGGTCGACAGTTGATAAGACTGATAAATTTACTTCTTTATACTAAAAGTAAATGATGTCTACACACCTTAAACATACCTACTTCCGGTAATTTTGAAACGGCATCACGTGTTACTACTAACTTTAAGTGGATAGTAAACATTGTTATCAAGGTGAAGAGTCTAACTCACGTGCAATCCTTCGCCTTGCAAATTCGAGAATGCAGAATCACATTTGAACATGCGGTGTTAAATAAATTACGACCGCGTGCACGTACAGTCATGTAATTATTGTATAATTAAAAAACCGGAAAGTAAGTTTTATATAAGATTTGATGTTTTAACACTATAAAATAATACAAGAACATACAAGGAAATCTATTACCTATTGCAAAATGCTAACCGATCTTTATTCCGAGTGTACTTAATTCAATTTCCCAAGCTTTTTGTTATTGCAACATTCCACTTTCCGCATTTCTTAAGTCGTATTTAGAAATAAGAATATCTAATGAGGTCTTCTGAAAGTCTTTATTAAAAGTCCAACATTTGTGAACTATTATGAAAATTGCAAAATTAGATAAAAAATACTTCAATAATTGGATTCAAACATTGCACAAGAATTTTCTGAAAGAAAATTCGATAGAATTCATATTTCTACATCTATTCAAAATGTTTACGAATCAATAACAATAATTTCTATTTAGATAATAAAATAACAAATTTTCTGATAATTGTTTGCAGATTTCAATAAATAGCGTTCTACATAAATAAATAAATTCTACTGACTTTTATACTGTTATATAACATTTGAAAACTTATTTGATTTTTAAGCAGTGTGAATATTTTACTAAATTATTGCGCTTCTAAAATATGTTAATCAACTTTTTAAATGATATTGATTAAATAAATTTTCCTGAAATCAATAAAAATCTAATACTTTAAAAACGATTTGGTTATGCATACTTTAAGATATAAATATATAATAAATGTGAAACCAACTTAGGCTTAGTAGAACCTTGTTTGAACCATTCTCTTCACTTTTATATACATTTTACAAAACATTCGAAGGAATTCTTTTTATATAAATTGAATAAAACATGTAGTTATAACGTAAGAAGAAGTTTTTTTATTATTATTTTTAAAACTACGTATACATATTTTAAAATTAGATTTAATTAAAATTTAAATTTTTTCGTAATACGTAAAATACTCAAATTAATTTTCAAACTGAAGAAATAAACTCTGGATGCGAAGATAAATTGGAAGCAAACAATTCTTTGCTTTATCACCGTGTTATTATTGAGTTGTATTTTATTTTTGTCGTTTGTTTTTAAAGAATTTATGTTGTCTTAATAATGCAAAGGAAGAATCGCATATACGCGACGATTATAAAGGTAAAAATAATCGCTTAGAACCACAATGTAAGCAGCAAAAAGCTAGGAAATTACTTTAATAGTTAGCCATATTTAGACATAGGCCAAAAGACGCAACCAGAAAGAAAAAAAAAAAGCAGAACCAACTGATAACAGAATTATTTTGTTAACATTGATAAATTGCTTGAGCAGATATTCCAGATAATTCGTTAAAAACGAAGACAACTTAATTATTTACTAAGAAAGCTGCCATAGAAGAAAATGAATGAAAATATGGCAAATGAATGGAAAATCGACCATTAGGTGACGTTGTTTTACTCGCGTTATCAAAAAATGAACATCCGAAACGTTAGCAAAAATGTACTCATTTCGGCACCACCTGATTGACTTTGACCGTCGAGATAACATTATTGTTTTTTTTAGCTCAGGTAAATTGTTGCTAACCCTACCGAGAACTGAACAGCTTGTACTTATGTGAATCAGTCAGTTGGAGAAGTCATCTCATCGCCAAAAAACAAATTTCGTCTCCAAAAAAGTCTACTGAAGCGAGCAAATTCACTCCAGGTAAGATCTAATTAAATTATTGTTTCTTTTTTTGCCAATCGTCGAGCATATGTACGAATTAGAAGACGTACCCACATTCGTATGGTATCAAAGTCCGTATCATAAATATTAATTCGAATAAAATCAATAGTCGAAGATAAAAACCAACGATTGACGTGTTCTACCTGCCGGTCTACTTTTGCCAGTTAAAAGTCGTTTCAACTTTAGTGACGATTTTACCGAGATTTTTCAAAATTCAGAAATTGCTATTACTTCGCTAAATCGTGTCGAAGCCGGGCACTGCTGTGTCACAGATTCGTTAATACACATACGAAAAAAGATAGCGATCTTGCGCCGAGAGCTTATTAGCGCTGATGAGCGGTGTATCAGCGAGAGCGCGAAGATACAGTTGTAATCGTGGTTAGTTGATCGCGGTCCGTCGACAAGCAGCGTCAAGTGTATGTGATCGTGGTCTTCTTTCATCCAGCGAGTGCTCGAAGTTCATGGAATAGTTAAACCTGCGTGCAAAATTGCGATTTTTACCTTTTGCAGCAGAACTTAATATAATCGATTTTGTCATCTGAGCCCTCGGTAGTGCTTCTCAAGTAGTCGCAGAGTGTGGAGTTTTGCGATTTGCCCGAAACGGGGCTCATTCGCACAGTGATCTTTCCGAAGCAGATAATGGATGGAGATCACTTTGAAACAGTGTAACATAGTATCGAAAGCTTCTCGACCCGTGGCGCGAATCAGCGAACGTCACCAATTACCCTCAGTCTAAAAAACGTTCCACATTAGCTCGCGTTTCTTCTTCTTCTGAGACACCCAGTTTTTCGATAGAGCAAATTATTGCGCGCCTTTTGGGGCCTAGAGCGGTTCTGCTTTCAATTCTCCGTTTTCTGAACTGCAAAGAATGTTCCTGCAGCAATTCCGGTGGTGCTATTTGTGTAACATGTGAAAGATATTTCTTTGGTGATAACGTACTTATTTTCTGGAATTGATGAAATTTGTTTATTCGTAGTCATTTGACGATATTAGAAAAAAAATACTAGACGTATACTGGTAGTTCTTAAAAATTTCTAGATGCATTAAATGCAAGGTCTAAACTTTCCTGTTGGACGGTTATTCCTGCTGAAGATATGCGAAGACATGGCGTAGACAAAACAAATCACAAAATGAATTTAGACAAAGAAGACACTTACATACACGGCGAGAGTACTACTTCATCAGATTCAGGGGTTGTTTGCGAAGAGCAAAGATTAAATGTGGAGACGGCTGGAACGACAAATATCAAAACAGAACTTCGAATAGGTCCTGATCACCAGGATGATGTGACGAAGGGGAATACGAACAAGGAGGTCAAAATTGAAGACATTGATGAAATAGCGCCATCTTTATCCTCACATAGTGAACGAAGCCATAATATATCCATTGTATCTCTGGACGATGCCGACTCTAGTGTGATAGATTCTGATTCCGATTTTAGTGATGCTCCCGGAGACCTGATTGTCCGAAAACTTGGACAACACTCTGATTTTGGTAAAGATGGGGCAATTGTTATAAATCAGCATATTGGAGGTGAACCAACCTGCAGCTCTGATGGTGTTATTGCTAGTAAACCCCAAATCGGAAGTATAGCGGTTCAAAACTCCACGGATATAACTTTTGGAAATAAAACTTTTTACCAGGGCCCTGTAACCATAAAACAGTTCCTATTGGAGAATAAAAAAAGGACTCCAGTCAACGGCGGTACTGATAACCATGGGTTCGAGAATGATAGAGACGGCACAGGCGGTAAGTTCTAGGAAAGCTTTCTAGTTAATCATTCACTTCACTGGTTCTGCCAGCTTAAGCGAACAGGTTCTGATATCACTAAGAGACAGACAAATAAAGACAAAAAGCTGTTTGGCTTACAGTGTAAAGCAATTCGACTTCAAACATAGTACACTAGTCGGCGGCAAATCGATACAAATAAATAAACAAATTTTGCTTTTTGTATACATATTATACCGTTTAAATCAGACGTACCCTTGAACACTCCTCCTAGTCATTAAATTCGGATACACGTGATCACAAAACTGGCTCTGCAAAGCGCAAACCCGGTAAATCTGAACTCCGGAAGAAAGATAGGCAGGTAGATATCCTAAATCAATCTTCCACATCTTCTGAAGCACTTTGAAGCACTTTGAAGAACTTCGAATGAAGTCATCTAGAGGTTTCAATAGAAATTTTATTAATTCCATGACAAGGCTTAAAAAATTATTAAACACACAAGATTTCCTAAAATTAAAATTGCAGTTTTGCTTGGTGCCAAATATTTGTCGAAAAATCATGGAAAATTTACACTCATATGATTTAATCTAATCGAAAACGTAAACGATTTATCTAGTTTTTTTTTTTGCCGTTTATAGGCATTTTGATTTCAGTTTAATTTCTTGAAGAGCTAGAGAGCTAAGCGATAAGGTTGGGAGTTTCCAAATAGGTAATGTTTATCTGGCTACCGTGGCAACATAATTGATATCTACGCATAAAAAAAGAACGCAATTCTTCAAACAGATCAGAAAATCGAACAAATGTCCTTGCAACTTCAGACAAGTTAATAAATCATTATTAAATTGAATACTATCTGATATTATTTGATAAATCGGGAAGGTCCATCAATGTGTATTGGATATTAATTTTGATATTAATTTCCGGAAATTATTATTTACCAAATAAATTCTGATAATGGAAGTTGTTATCAGTTATCTGATTGTTAACTTGCGATGTGAAGTAATCATTAGGTCCCGGAAGTATTCACAAATATAGAGATTTAGTTACAAGATTTTTATATATAAATATTTTATTTTAATATAAATGAATTATCAATCAAACCCTATACTTCAATATATTGAATATGTTTACGACTTATAGTTTATTTCTGTTCATAACGATAATAATTGTATATCTTTTATAGATTTTTAAACGAAAATTATAACAATCGTTTTACAAGTAACAAGGAAAATTAAAAGATTAACAGAAATTATAAAACTCCTAACTCCCAAAATTCATCAAAGACTTTAAATATTTTCGTTCTTTAGAAGAACAAAAAACAAATTTTGACAGAAGTATAATATATAACTATAATTTACAAAATGTGTAATATTGATTTGAATTGAAAGCCGCTTTACAAGAAGAGCATGTTTGTATTAAACGCTTTCCTTCCTACCTTCAATTGGCTAGGGCCGAGAGATATGAAAATAAGAAGCAAATTTATTGTTCAGGAAATAGGTGTCCTAAATCCTTTAATTTTTTCGAAAATATTAACAGACATTTAAACAACAATTTTTTAAACACATATTACTAATTTGTCTCTTTCTGCCTACTTCACCCATCTTTTAATGTCAGTAATAGCTCTTTCAAAATTTTTAAATGAGCCGGCCGACCATAGTATAGAATTTTTTATCCATGACCAACAACGAAATCAAAAATCCCCCGAACATAAATTTTATCCTTAAATCCGGAGTTGTGAAGTCGTGTTCCTAAGCAGCGCCCCCGAAAACCCCCAGATTGTAAATTTTGACGAAATTGAAAACAATATGTAAATATTAGGAAAGAAGCTGACCGGAGGGGAGTCTTAGATTTTACGACATTTTTCTAAAAGGAAATAAAAATATTGTTTTTGATTTTTAAAAACTATATTATCGGGGAACATTTATAATTACACAACACACAAGGCTTAACAACGTGTCTAAATATAATTTCTGGATCATATAAAATTTGAATAATAATTTGCTACTTGGAAAGGGTTAAACATTTATTCAGAAATAATATAATCTTGCTTTTTGATGTCAACTAAAAATTGTTGTAGTTGTTGCTAATCTAGAGGCAGGGAGAAAATCAAAAGAAGTTACTTGAAAACCACATGTTAAAAAGAAGAAATAAAAAATATAAATATTGTAAGAAATAAACTTGTATAACTTGCTTTCGAAATTGTCCAGAGACTAAATCCGGATATGCCAGTCCACTTGTAGTGATGTTGAAGCAACTTCAAGGTTCTTGGCATTCGCCTTTTCTGAACACAAAATAAATTGAGATAATTACTCAACAATATATATTTATCCTCAAAAACTACATAAATCAAAAAATTTCAACTTTGTCAGAATCAAGGAGCTCCATATATAAATGAGGAATAATATTTTTGTGCTTTTTAATCAAACCCCAATCGAGTGTTCAAATTCGATGAATAAATCACAACGAAAAACTAATTTGAAAAAAAAATTCGTATTCAATTGGATTAAGTACTTAAAAAATTGTTCAATTACTTTTTAAGTCTTCTTTTTTATAGAATTATTTCTCTAATCTTACGGCGAGTGGAGAGTGGTATTTATATTACACCTTTCTTCCCCATTTCACGTAAAATATAAATATAAATTAGTAGTTTTAATGACAGACATCTTTTTAACAAATTAGCTTGTTTCAACTTTAGTTTTAATAAATTAGTTTGTTTCGCCAAAACGAAATTTTACCTTCTTACTTTTCTAATTTTATACAAGCCAATTCTTGTAATATTAAGATCAAGAAAATTTCAATGTTTTATAGGAAAAACTATCTTTACAAGGTTGAAATGTTTTTCCGGATATAATAATTAATGTAATTAGTATAACTTTTAAAATGTTCATGACAGGATAAAATACACTAAAACGCAATTTGTAGCCATGCGATAGAAAAAGAAAAAAGAAAAATAATAAAAAAATTAAACGTGATACAGAAAAAGAATTAAATTTAGTTATAGCGATTAAACAATTCAAAGAATATGGCATATTGCCTAGCGCCCTAAGAATTTTAAGTAAATGTGAAGAAATACAAAAAATACAAAAAATGTCTGTTACGATGCTTCCAATAAAATTATAAATTAAATGATAAAAAATACCCTTCTAAAGTTTTCCAAGAAAAAAGGGGTAAGTAAGGTAGAATTTGTTGTGATTATTGTCAGCCTACGACCAGCTTATTTGTTTTTGTAACTATTTGCGGGTAATTTTTCTGAAAGAATCCCTTATTTCGTTTCTTTTTCAGTAGCTTTGTATCATTATTTGTTTAATTGCGAAATCCCCTCAGTGATAAAAATCTCAGAAGGCGCTAACTTATTGGTATCTATGCGTACCTACGCAGGTACCCTGCGTATACTTGAGGTGTCCATGTTTTTATCCTTTCTGCGATCATTGCTACTGGAAAACTCAATGATCAAAGTATGTTTATAAAAAATCAATTGTCATACTTAATGAACAAATGCTTTTTATACTCGAACGATATGAGTAATAATCTGGGAGTTCCATGATCTGCTATAATACACTAGAATCCGACAGATTAATCTTTCTCAAGTGCTTTCTATTTCGTAAAAATGAATGTGATCTTCTTACGAAACAAAACGTTATACTTTCTAAAAATTATAAATTTTCAAGTTCACCAATAATTAAATACATCTTGAAATTGAAAATAGCAAACGCAATCATAGATATTTTTAATAATAGGATACTTATCGAACAAATCTTAACTCAAGTATTAATTGAAAGTTAAAATAATACTTGTTGAAACATATTCTCATACGAAATTTATAGTCAGTGGTAAAGAATAAAAATATATATTGTATTTTATACAAACATAATAATATACTTAACCGTTGGAGAGTGTTTTATTTATGATCAATATAATGATTTATAGTAGTAGTATTTTACTAAGCCAAAGAAACTTCGTATAGCTTATACTACTAGTTTGTACTACCAAGAAGTAGTATGAAAGTCAGAGAAGTTTGTTCTGTAGAACAAAAAAATAATAGGATTGTATGTTGATTTTCATCTAGTCAATTGTTTATTATTTTTGCTTCCTAAGTCACGTTCATATTACTTTCACGTATTTCACTATTTACTTTTCTACAAAAAAGAAAAACAACTGAAACCAAATATTACATTATAACATGCAACAGTTATTCTCATTTCGTACACTTATTTTTGCATTTATATAAACAAATTTTACAAACAGATGCCTGCATCCAGTAGGCAGTTGTTCCGTCGGAAACACTTCTCTGTCTGTTCTCTGTTCTCACATGTTACTCGTGCTGTTTAGTGCTTTTGTGTTTGCTTAAACTCCTAAGGTTTAAGTATATTTGCTTTTATCTAAGAAAAATATTCATTGCTCGGTAAGTTCAAAATATAGTTAAAAATATCTATCAAACTACGTTTGATTCTAACTGTCCTTTTTGGTTAACAGAATTTCAAATCGAAAAGAAACGAAGAGTTAATTTGATTTTTGGAAATATTACTCCAAAATATGGTAGAGAGGATTATGTCTATCATAAGGTAAGATGGTTAACTCTATATTATTTTCAAAATTTTCATTTTTCTGCGCTGTATATGTATGCTTTTTGTATTTTTTATTGTATATTATAAATTAAAAGCTTTTAATTGTTTTATGTTATTTTTAATTTAATACAAAGGAGAACCGCTTATGCTATAATTAACATTGTACACAGCTTATATACTCCTTGAAATATAATTAATAAAAATTTATACGAAATCTTTATATGAGATTGATCTCTCATCTCCAGCCCCAGAAAATTTTTTTATACCTACAAAAGCAGAAGAAAGTTGCTTGAACATTTGACCATGAAGAACTTAATGGTTCCTTTTCTTTTGCTGAAATCATTCGTATTCAAATCACTCGAACCCAAGAGATTATAAAATAACCACAATAATAATCACACTATTCTTTTTTTTTTTCAAAGAAAAAACCTGTTTCTGAATGCCAGTTTTTTGCTCTTTATCCCTAAACCACATCTCTTTCATGTGTTGAAACGCTGATTTGTATTATTAATAATATTGCTGGCGACTGTAATACCTACAATTAGCAGATCTAGAAAGTTCTTGGCGAGTACAACAACACTTTCAATTGAATTCAAATTGTTAATAAGTAAAATGGTATAACATTACTTGAACTCGCAAATTATATAATTTCATTTACAAATAATTTTTTGTTTGGAAAGATTTAAATAGGAAACAAAATCGATTCTTGAGTGTCATTCTTCATTCAGAAAAACCAATCAAATGAATTTTTCCATGGTATTAAAAACCGCGTGGTTTACTCATTTTTACCGGAAATTGATATGAAATACGCGGTCAGTGTCAATCACTAACCACTTTTCTCAAGAATTTTATAACTTTTTCAAACTACATACATTAAATTCGCTATACTGATGGAAGCATTCGTGTTTATATTGTTGAACCATTTTCAGTATACATTTTTTGCTAAGAGGGGTGCTTGCAGATAAAATACTCTTGAAATATAGAGATATAGTGATCGAAATTGATTAAGCCGAATTCTTGATGTGGAGAAGTTGTTATATCTCTTAAGTTAGACACACAAATTATCTGAGTGATGACGAAAAGATGAAAATTGAAACGTATAAGGAATTAGATCTTTCTAACAGACAAATAGCTTTAAAAATTAACCGCTCTGAAGAGGTAGTAAGGAATTCTTTAAAACTAAACAATTTGTGTGGAAGAAAGTGCAATAAGGACCGAAATTCTCGAAAACACAAAGAAAATCCACCAGAAGTCAGAAAAACTAACGATGGCAGAAATGGTATGGTTTGGGAAGCTTTTAGTTTTAATGGCAAGACTCCAATAAAACATTCCATTGAAGTAGAATGGGAGCATTATACAGATTTGTTGTATCATGTCTTAATTCCATTTAAGGAAGATTATATGAACGAAGATGCAATCTTCCAACAAGATAATGCTGCATTCCACGTGTCCAAACATTCAAAACTTTGAATAAGAAAAATATTAGTTTATTAAAAATAGCCAGCTTGTAGCCCGGACCTGAACCCCATAAAGAAAAAGAATGGCAACAGTTTTATAATATGAAGCTTTTAACGAGGAAATTACGAGGTGCTGAGAAGCCAATAACAAATTTACCGCCGTTGATACCGCATTTTTGCACTATAAGCAAAAACGGAAACCGGCCAAACAAAATATTAGCGTTTTTTTGTTAAGTTAAATTAAGTCAAACTGAATAGAAATTATGTTATTCTTTTAAGAGTGCGTCTAAATCCATCTCGTTGTAGAAAAGATTTACATTTTTAGTTTGTTTATTATTTTATAACTAAATATGTATATGAATAACTCTTTAGTTAATATAATAGTACAATAATAGTATATTTCAATTTGCATAGACTCTGAACAGTACAAGTCGAATTAATAACTAAAATTCTTAGCGGGGCTAAATCAGTTTCGCTTACTGCTTGCTACAACGCAAAATGACAATAAAATTTTTCTCTTTCTTTAAACACTTTCAATTGTTACACAAATTATTAAGTACAAAAATAAACAAAACAAAATAAAAAGTTAATATACTAACCGTTTCTAAACTAAAGTTTTCAAAATCTATTCCTCGAAATTTTATTATTTACAAAGTTTTCATCACTCGGAAGATGATGTCGGTTAAATTATTCCAACCTACGAACTAACCACAAGATGATGCAATCACTACTTTTAATTGTAGAAGCTTTGTTTAAATATGTAATCATTCTAAATATCTCTCAGCTTCGACTTACGAAAGGTGGTTATAATTCATTTTTGTAGCTTTAAACGACATACACTGAACGGCATTTCAATTAAAAACTTGCAATTTTACTTTGTTTCAATGTTTGAATTCATAGAATTATTATTAAATTTTAAGCTCCATATAGTTTATAGTTGGTGTAGTTGTTAGTAATGTAGTATGATTCCAAGTTTACAAGGTTAATAACTTGGCTTCTTACGGCCAAATATCTTCAAAATAAATATGGTTTTTTCTTGCACTAAATTTATATAAAGATTTTCAACTATATTTGAACAGCACGATTGTGAATTACTGTGCCAGATATTAAAAAAGTACAATTTTAATTAAATCATTGAACTTTTTGTAAGAGTTTTGCATGGGGTAAAAAGCTCAAACCAATAAGAACAATCTAAATTTAAATTTTTATAAAGTTCTTGAGCTTACATACACAGCGTGGTTAATTCGCGTTTAAAATCGATTTTAATTTTTTTTATAATAAAATCTCTAATATAAAAAAAAAATTAAATTATAAAATATTAATTAATTAAATATTTTATTTCCATGTAAAAATGCAAAATTATTATTATTTTTGCTACTGAGCACACTTCCATGTATAGCAAATACTTTTTCGAAATATAAACATGATATTAGAAACTTTTTCACTTAGGCAATCATGTAATTTTATAAAAAATATCTTAGTGTAAATAACAATGCTTTAATTTCTAACCGCATTTAATAGTTTATTCCGAGTATATGGGAAACTAAACAACCTTTCACTTTTTTCAGATAAAAAAGACGGAGATTTATATGGGAATGGAATTCATCCAAAACGCCTATCTCCCTCGAAGCCTGTCTTTATAATAGGCGTCGTTATATTATTGAGTACTGTAATCTGTGCAATTACTTTTACAACATTAGCATTTAAAAAATCCGCTCATCTCAGCAATAAACCAGGTGATGGAGATGATTCCAGGAAAAATATCCCAATTAATTCAACAATAGGTATTACGAAAGACTCAGTATAGTTGACTGGAAACAATTAAATAAAATTCTATTGAAATTTATGTATTTACAGGCGACATTAAATTTGGCAATGAATTTATTTTTTGGTTTTGTTGAGTTTGTTTTGCTTTAGTGTTATTATTTTTATTCATCTTATCCATTTTTAATGCGCTTTTTTAAGTTGTGCATTTTAATTGTTTTTAATTGTTACTGCCAATGTATATTTCTTCATGGAATTTTTGTGCATGATTTATTTATAACCACAGATTCTCTGTAATACATGTAGTGATGAAATTCGTCCAATAAACCAAAAAGCTAAATATATTAATCTAGTGTGCTTATAAAAATTTTACATTCATATATTACAAATAGATTACGGCCTTAAAAATGACGAGCCTTATATTGCTGTTAATAACAATTTATATGTGCTTGATAGACTGCATAATGCCTAACGACAAATTTAATGTTGCTGATTCTACAGCCAATTCTTAAAATACCTATTCTTCATTTCCTTTCAAAAGACATTCAATATAAAAGAGATAAGCAAATATCGTGAAATCACAAGTCTACAACGTTTTCTAGGGCGTGATAACATAGGAGGTGGTAAGGTTTTGAGGATGATAAGCCGCGATGAGTGGCTAGCACAGCCTCCGAACAGTGAGCTAGAGCCATTGCAGCTGCCGGCGGAAAGGGTTATTATTGCTCATACTGCAACTGAAGGTTGTGACACTCAAGTAAATATGAAATTAAATCACAAAAATCTAGAAAAAGAAATTAAATAAAAATTCAATACTTGTAGGCAAATTGCGTCTTTCGCATTCGGTACATTCAAACTTTCCATATGGAATCTCGAAATTGGGATGATATCGCCTACAATTTTCTTGTAGGTGGTGATGGATCGATATATGAAGGACGCGGATGGAACAAAGTTGGAGCCCATACCAAGGGCTTCAATAGAGGCTCCATTTGCGTTGCGTTTGTTGGAACATTCATAAAAAATCCGCCCCCGGCGAAACAACTGAAGGCCGCTCAAATGATAATCGCAGAGGGCGTGAAAATAGGAAAATTGTCTAGAAATTATAAACTCTTCGGTCACAGACAATTAATTGCTTCTGAAAGTCCTGGAGAAGCGCTTTTTAATATTATTAAAATGTGGCCACATTGGTCGAATCAAATAGATTGAATCTTAAATGTTGGAATTTCTCAAAATTTTTAAGGGGAAGTAATACAAATTTGATGATATGAATATGAATATGAGGAAAAAATCCCTAAAGCAATTTTGTTAATATGAAATGTTCTATTACAACAGCTGCCTTTTTTTGAATTATTCTATAACTTCTTATCTATTGTCAAAAGTATTGCTTCCACTCGAACTAGAATAAGATAAATAATGTGATATATTTGTTTATTGTTTATGTAGACAAAACATTGTACATATATAAAATATAAATTCTATAAAAATAGAATATGCAGAGAATGTTTGAGAAAATCGTAATTTTAATAAAGTTGGATATTTAAGTAAAAAACAATAGATATAAGCTCTTGTACATAAATGTTTTTTTTTTATGAATGAATAAATTATATAATTCTTGTTAATTACCTATTATTTTTCTTCGCATACCATTGATTAAAAATATTATCAAAACATAACTTTTATTACTAAATATTTTTTCTTAAGAATAACATCATAATTATTGCCCAAACTTCATACATTATTAATTTTGTATACACTGGGTCTAATTTGAAATTCATTACTGTAAAATAAATAAAGTATTTATTTATACATATTACTCAATTTAAAAATTACATTTGTTGAATTGCTAAACGAATACGTTTAGTTATAAAATAATTAGCTTTGATTTCCGACTTCCGTCATGATCATGATCATCTCTTTTAAAAGTGATTCAAAATTCAATGACCAGAGAATTTATTAATTAATTCTACGAATGACTAATGATGTATTATTAATTTTGAAAATAACACCACAAGTAATTCTTTATTTTAAAATTGAAAAAAAAAACATGAAAGCTCGTTTCCTTGTAAATCGATACTACTCTTTACAGCATGGTATTTTCACTAAAAGTTCTAATTTCGTAAAAGCCCTCTTAACAAAGTATTCTTTGTGTCAGAAACCTTCAAAATACAAAAAATATGAAATTCAACTTTGGAATTTGGAAAACGGCCTTGTCATGTATCCCCTTAGTTTTCATAATCCTTCTTATTCTCGCATCGAAAGTAAGTGAAATTTTAGAGCTCATTTATTCATTTAACTTATATTTTATTATATCTACGCAGATTTTCGAAAATAATGCGTATACATATAAATTAAATTGACAGGTGATATCAGAACCAATGGAAACCTGCTTAGACAAATAATATCTTATACAGGAGTTAATACATTACTATAATGAATTTTTGCTTTTTATTTTTAGGTGAAAGTGTACCGTCACCAACAAAGTGGGACAATTTACTAAAGAAGTTTAGTTCAAGACCAGCGATAATAACTTTCGTAATAATAATCTTACTAGTTATAATATGTACTGCTATTATAGCGCTAAAACTTAATGAGCAGTCTGGAATCATAGTAGCAGGTAAGTTTGTTTTTTATTTAACTACCTGTTTAGGTATACTAAATATTTTGTATCTTAGATGGTGACGACATATTACGTCTTGTATCACGAGACGAATGGTCAGCACGACCACCAAAATCTGATTTGCCAAATTTGAAGCTCCCTGTCGAAAATGTTATAATAGCTCACACAGATAGTCAAGCCTGCACAACAATTGTAAGTAGTACTAAACACAAACGAACAAATTTGCTGCTAGTTCTCTCTTTTCACTTACACGAATTTGAAAGGCAAAGTTACGCTAATTTCAAAACAAATCTTTACGAAGAAGAACAGATATATTAACAACTTGTTTTTACAGTCGATGTGCAGGTATCGAGTACATACCATACAAGACTACCACATGGATTCCAGTCTCAATTTTGACGACATTGGCTACAACTTTCTCGTGGGAGGTGATGGTATGGCCTACGAGGGTCGCAGCTGGGAAAAAGTTGGTGCTCACACCATTGGATTCAACAAAAAGTCAGTGTGTATAGCGTTCATAGGAACATTTAAAAACCAAAAACCAAGTGATAAGCAGCTAAAAACAGCGCAACTTTTACTGAAACAGGGATTACAGGAGGGAAAACTGGCCACTGATTATAGACTTTATGGGCACAGACAACTTACACAGACTGAGAGTCCTGGCGACACACTCTACGAAATAATCAAAACCTGGCCACATTGGTCCGATGAAATTAAGGACTAAGATTTCCCACTACGAACACAAAAAGACTACTTCTACCAGATTATGCTCTTATATACAAGTAAAAATAAGAAAGGAAACGCTAGTCAAAGTTCTGAAATACTACATACTACCACATGTTGGAAAGATTGTCTTAGCTTTGATGTTGATTTTAAAAGGCAGTGAGGTATAAAGTAGCTCCGTGATTAAGCTTTTATCATTAGGATATACCCAAACGGATCTACGGAATATGTGTTGATTCGAATAAAAGTATTATAATTTATTAACATGTATGTAAAATAATGATAGTAATAAAAATTCAACATAAGTTAAAAATTTTTAGTTTTTTTATATCTAATTATTACTCTCAAAAGACAAAAAAAAAATGCCATATGGAACCTATTACGTAAATGTTTTTCGTTTCCGATAGCGTGGGTAATGTACAATGATATATAATAAAACCTTAAAAACGAAATAGAACGCCAACTACTCATTTATATGAATATAACTAATTTAACACAATTATAATAGTTTGAAATAGTTTCTTTTATTGATTCCAATTCAAATTCAGCTTGAAATTCGTTTATTTTATTTTCATAAATTTTGAAAAACAAACAGTTAATTATAATAAGACTCTTAATTTACTATATTCGTCCAATGGGGCCAAGTCTTAATTATCTGGAAAAGTTGCTCACCCGGACTTTCGGAAGCGATTAGTTGCCGATGACCATACAACTTGTAATCCGGACTCAATTTTTTCTCCAAAACACCTTGTTCTAATAATTCCTTAGCTGCATCTAATTGTCCTTTTGTGGGTTCCATTTTTATAAAAGTGCCAATAAACGCTATACAAATGGATTCACGATTGAAACCCATAGTATGTGCTCCTTGTTTGTCCCAACTTCGTCCTTCATACACAGCACCATCTCCACCCACTAGAAAATTGTAGGCTATATCATCAAAATTGCTAGCTTCCATATGAAAAGCTTGGATGAATCTCGTTCTAAAAGCGCAAGTATCCTTAAATAAAATGTAAATAACAACGTTAAAGTTAGATAAAATAACATTAAATTCATTAATTACATTTTCAAAACAGGATTCTGTTGATGTGTGGGCTATTATCACTTTAGAGACTGGCAATTTAAGAGGAGACAATTCGTTATTAGCTGGTTGCGCTCTCCATTCTTCTCTCGTTATTATTTTTAAACTGAAAACTATTAGAGAGCTAATAAAATTCCATCAAATAATAAATTTATTTTTATCTAAATTCAATAATTGAACTATATTTACCTAAATTAAGTTGTAAAATTAAGGCCAACAGAAAGTGTTTCATCTTCTTCTCGTATACTAGGGAAAACTAAGGGTACAAGCGCCTAATAATTTGGACTATTTTGTTATCTTTAATGTGTAGTTCCTGAATGAATGAACAATCACAAAGGTTGTTATTTCTCAATTGCTTTAGTAAGATAGATGGATGATAAGGGATTGATAATATTTCTAATACGATTTCGTTTAGAATCAACAAGTGTGAATCACTCTGCATTGCAAATATTACCAAGCTTCTATACTATTCAAGAGTTAATTCCTCTGATCTCAATATTTCTTTTTATTTCAATTAACATTTTGTTAAGGAAACACTAAATCAGTGCTTTTAAGCCACTTGGCTTAAAATTTATTGCATTAATTGCAATGGGTCGTTAACTTAAGACGTATTACCCGGCGGCAGAACTTTGATACTAGATTTGATACACTTTTTAATTTTATTTTGTATGTGTTCAATGAGTTCTTGAACGTGCTGGACTAAATATTAATAAAGATTACAAAATAGTTGAAAAATTTAATTCAATTTTTAAAAAATTACTGTTCACAATATCTAATTTTAGTCGATTTTATTCGCAAATATAGAACTTTAAAAAGAGCTGCATTAATCTTTTTACGATAAATATATAAAATTTCAAAAATCCAAATCTAGATCTAAATACTTTTAGTTTATTTCATATATCTTCCAATCTTTATTTTTTTGTAAATAATTTTAAGTCAGTAATTGCAAAAATTGATACAAAGTATTTAAAAATGAAATCAATTGGATTTGTAGATTTGTCATAAAATATTCCGTAGTTATAGATTTATTCAACATTTTGTATAAATAAAAAATTCAGTCAAACCTTCTGGAATCAGAATATTAATGTACTTTTGGTTTTATTATTATAAAATCTATAAATGAATTAAAACTGATCGAGGTGTGCGTATCAAATTTCTTTATTAGCTTATAATTCACATTCATTAATTTTCATAATTCATTAACTAATTCTGGTTCATAAATGTTCATATCAGATACTTGAGTTCTTTATTAGCAACAACAACCAGCAAAAGAGAAAAAATTTCCACAAAAGTGTGTCTTGTGCAAAATATTAAGCTAAAGCTAAATAAATATTAAGCTAAATACTAAGCTAAAAGCTAGTTAAACAATAAGGTACTAACAGGTGTCTGTGGCCATTGGAGCTTTCGTTGAATTGCAACAAGTAAAATACGACAAAAATAAGATTTATGGATAATTTAATGGATAGCTAGAGCTTTCTTAACCGCAATAATCTTCTGAAATGCGATATCAATTTGATTAGAACAACACAAATCTGATTCCAAGGTTTGATACGCAAAATGGCAAAATGGCAAAATAGCATAATAATTGTTGATATATTACAGTTATTCTCTATTAAAAAGAGAATTCTATTTTTCGTAAAAATTAAATCTTTAAGGCATTTTTAAATTTAATACATTCAAAATATCTTCATACAATTAATGTCCAATCTGATCGTGAAATATAAAATATGAAATTGATTATTAAATTTTTCATTTTAAGTAATATATTTAAACAAATTTACTGACTTAAATACCTATTAATTATAAAGTAACCACAGACAGAATAAATCTGAGTACTTAAAATAGTTTAGAAATCACTTTGTAAAAACTAATAATTAAAAAAAAGTTTTTTCCACGTTTAATACTTGTCAAATTATATCTTGATTATTTTCTGAAAGAATAAAATATTACGAAGATTATTCCAGCTTAACCAGCATTATAAGATAAATTTTGATAAAACTGATAATCGGAAAATATCTCTCCTTAATTTATTTGGGACAAGTAGAAGTCAATAATTTGCTATCGCAAAAACCTTATTGATTTTCCATCACACAAAATAAAGCTCATTGTTTTTCCAAAAGACCTTAAACCTTAGCCTAGCTACAAATAGATTTCATCCAGCTTGTTGTATAATTTCTGTTGACATATTAAAAGTTGAACATTTAAAAACATTTTTCATTATAAACTGTGCAGCTGTTTGATTTTTCTATTAATTTTAGCTTGATGTTAACAAATATCTAGTTAACAAAGCTGTAGAAATATCCCCTAAAAGTACGCAAGCACAAAGATCACTTTATGGATTTTATTTATTTTCAAAATCCAGATATATCCACAATTGTTTTATAATCCTGTATTAAAGTTGGTAACAATGGGAACTCGATGCGTTTGATGGGTTAAATCGGTTTCTTTATGATGTACTATAAAATGACTTCAAATACTCGAAGTATGTAAACTACCAGAACTGAATCTTCCCTTACTCACGACTCACGATTACTTATCTTCTTATTCAATTTGAGGGGTATTTACCGCTTATCACTTCTTAAGTGTTTAATAATTCTATAAAAATGAAAAAAAGATCTGGAAAGTTTTAATTGTTTTAAGAAATAGCTTCATTCAGCACCATTGACCAAGGCGGTAAGCTTTTTTTCTGAAGCCTAGGAGATCTTCTTTTTAATATTTTATGTAAGAATATACTTTTAATCTTTTTAGAAAAATGAATAGCACAGTACTTTCAATCTTAGTTGGACTTGCGGTCCTGCAATTAAGTTATGGTAAGCAATTTAAAAATTATTCTCAATGGAATTTAAAACATTAGTACTAATTTCCAGCTGGTGAACTTAAGATGGTAACAGCATCCCAATGGCAGGCGAAAGCACCAACAGCAAATCCAGCCCTCGTTCAGCTTCCAATTCCAAAAGTAATTATATTACATACAGCAACTCCACAATGTTTGACCACCGTAAGGATATATGGAATAATTTATTATTAAAACAACATTAATATCAATTCTTACTGTAGGCTGACTGTGTCTCGAGAGTGCAATCCATTCAGAACTTCCACATGTCAACAAACCACTTCAGTGACATTGGTTACAACTTCTTGATTGGAGGAGATGGTCTAGCGTACGAAGGTCGAGGATGGGGAATCGAGGGAGCACACACCAGAGGTCATAACAAAGACTCTGTTAGTATTGCTTTCATTGGTAACTTTGACGCGGCTTCTCCAACCGGACAGCAATTGGAAGCAGCTCAACTTTTGATTCAAGAAGGTGTGAACCTTAAAATACTTAGTCCAAATTACCAACTTTATGGACAACGCCAATTTAAAGCTACTAGCAGCCCTGGAAATGTTCTTTATGGAATCATCCAAAAATGGCCCCACTGGTCAGCTCACTAAAAAAATTATAGAAAGTATTATTACTTCTAAATATAATAACTAATAACAACACAAGATTCAATTTTCCAATTAATATTTTTGAAACTCACTTTTAATTAGTTCTATTGCGTCAATTAAAGCTAAGAAAACCAATCCATTCAACAATTCCAACTTTAGAGAACAACATAATGATCTCCAAAAGAAAAAGGATCTCGTCGTAAACCTAGAAAAATTAGTTTTTGAAAAGTTAGCTCCTTGTAAATTTGTAATATATAATCAATTCACAAATTAAAATTTCATACGATACCTGAATTAATAAATTAGAGCGCAATTTGCAATTACATAACAATCCAAACTTGAAATTTGGAAGTAAAGTCGTTATAATTATAATCAAGCATTTTTAAATCAAAAAATCACGTTATCTGTGAATGCATGTGCGATAAATGAAGTAATATCCCATGGCTTTTTGAAATCTTAATCAGCTTTGGCATGTTTAACACAATCCATGACTGTAACTTCCTGTTAATAAGCAAACACTTTACTTATTATTTAAAACAACAGTTTAAATGTTAGTGATAAAAATTCCAGAGATAAAAATTAAATGGAAAATCACAAGACGAACAATCTTGTCTATTGTAAATTATCTTTTGCAGAAAGCCTATAAAACGTATAGTCTGAAGATATTAAACTATAAGTGAACTTATTTTAATTCGTACATATATAAGAGTAAAATTTCTAATTAGTGAACATGTTTTAAATTTAAATAACAATTTCCTACTTCGCAAGTTTATTTTGAAAGTGTTCAGCAAATTTTCCATAATTTGTTTAACATTTTCTCTGTAACTAACTTAACTCTTTTACTTATAGCAAATTATGGTTGGTAAAATTTTACGTTGTAGAGTTTTAACGCTGATTTTTGTCAATCAAGGTAATTTATTTGATTAAATACAAATTACGATAGATGACCTTGATATTTAAAGTCCTTGGACTGAATATTGTAAACAGGGGTGAGTGGAGTTTGCGGCTACTTCCACCTAATGTAAATAATATAATACTACTCATATCCAGGGTAATAATAGCTCATACTGACTCACAAAAATGTTTTACAAAACTAAGAAAATTTTTGTTAAATATACCAGATTAATTTCAGTTAAAATAATTCTTAATTAAAATATTACAAGAAAGATGCAAAGAAGCAGTTCGTACGATTTAAGATTATCATGTAAAGACGTTGGGTTATTCGGATATTGGCTACAACTTCTTGGTAGATGGAGATGGTACTGTTTTTGATGGACGAGGTTGAAACACACAAGGAGCGCATATATTAGGATACAACAAAAATTCGATTTGTGCCACTTCTCCGGAAATTTTAATTCAAAATCACCAACGGATAAGCAACTGAAAGCAGCTGAATTATTGCTTGAGAACGGAGTCACTGACTATTTATTGAATCGCAATTGTAGACTATTCGGACACCGACAACTTATCGCAACTAGCAATCCGGGAAATGTTCTATATTATATAATAAAAAAGTAGCTGCACTAGTCTAGTTCTTATTAAATTTTTTCAAAAGTACTTCTTAATTTTTAAGAATTGAATCAGGTTACAATAGATTATTCTGCAGTACACATTAACACTAAACCTATGATTTAAAAATAAACTTTAAATGAAAATTGTCTTTTTATACTCTCAAAAATATATCCTATATGAATTATCAACAACGCCCAAAATGTTAAAGTGTTTCTCTACCTTTAAATCAATATAGAAAATATGTATAAAAAATTTTTACATTTTTTTTAACATTCTTAATGTTAATCATGCCTGAGCTTTCATTGAAAAATGGGTAAAAAATTTTCGTTATTACAGTGACTTAATACAACCCATTACCACATAAACTTTTAAAAGACTCTGTTTGTGCTTTAACCTTTATTAAAAAAATATACAAAAGAAAAATTATAAGACAATTTGTATTAATCTAAATCTATATTTTTAATTTTTAAATATTTAAATGGGTTTTATTGAGGAATTGTTGATTGAGACTGTTCTTGAGTTCTAGAATATTCATCATTATCTAAATTTATTTATTTAAAACTATGATTCTTCGTTCAAGTTCAAATTTATTAATAAAATCACGTAGTAACAAACAACAAAACGCTCTTTCAATCCTGGTTTTGCCTATTTTCCTTGGGGATACCCAACATCTTATCTTTAAACAATATTATAAATATTTTATCAGCCAACTTTTTTAATTACTCGTACTTATCAAAACACACCGCGTTTTTTAATTTGTTAATTTGTTAATTTGTTTATATATAAGCACGGACTGCTTGTGGTTCGCAGTTTCTTATTCATTGCTGGCCGAACGAAGATATTATTTTTCGTGAAAAATCAAACTATATTTTGATAATGTGGAGTAAATGGTGGATATTGTTTGCTATTTTTGCTTTATTTCAACTAACTGTCGGTAAAATGTCTTGTGAACATAAAATGTTCCTTATATATTAATTCAAATTTTCTTATAGCTACTGTTCTTGAGGAGTACAGTAGAAATGATTGGGATGCCCGTCCTCCCAAGAGTACTGCGTCTTCGTTACCTAGACCAGTCACTAAGGTCGTCATAGCCCACACAGTGTCAAGTGAATGTGAAACTTTCGTAGATATTTCTATATTATCTAAACCAAAACTAGTTCGTTGATATTATTTATAAAATTATTGCAGGAACAATGCAAGAGGAAGCTTCGTGATATTCAAGATTACCACATGAACGAACGAGGATTTAGTGATATAAGTTACAACTTCCTCATCGGAAGTGGGGTTCAAGTATACGAAGGCAGGGGCTGGAACAAAGCCGGACAACACACTCCCAATCACAATCAAGATACTATTGCAATTGCCTTTATCGGAAACTTCAGCAGAAAGTTACCTTCGTTCCTGGCCTTGAGAACTCTGACTTTATTCCTTGAGCAAGCAGTCCAAGAAAACAAGCTAAGTTCTGATTATAAGCTGTATGGACATCGCCAATTAATGGCGACTCAAAGCCCTGGAGATGCTCTTTACAATTGGATCAAAGATCTAGATCATTGGTCCAGAGCTTAATTGATGAGCTGAAAATTTTCCTGTAACCTTTTCGTACTGCTGATGTTTTTTTTTCGTTCAACTACAATAAAATTTATTTTAAAAGCATAAACTTGTTGTTATAATTTATTTATTTCAAAAACCACAAACTGTCTGATATTCATATTTGAAGAAAATTTTCAAAATAAGGAGTGCAAATCTGGTATTTATTTTTATACATTGATATTCGTATTTTTATATTGTACATATGTACTCTGGTGTAGGAATCATTTTTTTATAAAAATTCATTCGTTTTAAAACTATATTCCAAAACAGTCTCGATAAAAATATTTACAAGTTTATTAATAACCTCGTAGCCATAAAATATAGCGAAAATTCCTTGTTGTGGTTTTACCAATTTCGCTATGCAAAGTAATGAACATTTTTAAATCTCTCCAATTATCAACAGTTGATGAAAGTTTTATTTTCTTCGGATCTGTGAAATATAAGCGCAGATCTCAAATGGAGTTCAGTTTCTCACTCATCACCAAACCCGCAAAGTGTGGAAATATTTCGTTGCATTCACATTACTTCAATTAATTATAAATAAATAAATTTAAAGGATTTTCTATATGTTACATAATATTTTCTAATAGTTGCTTCCCTTCGGCAATTTAATAGAAGTGATTGGGATGCTCGTCCTCCTAAAAATAATTTCATTTCATTGCCTAAACCTGACACTAAGGTCGTCATAGCCCACACAATTTCTAGCGAATGTAGATCTCTCGGGTTTATTTTTTTTTATACATAAATAATTCAATAACTTCATTTTCAAAATTATTATAGGAAACTTGCAAAGAAAAAATTCGCAACATTCAAAATTACCACATGAATGAACAAGGATTTAGTGATATAAGTTACAATGTCCTTATCGGTGGTGGTACTGAAGTGTACGAAGCCCGGGGAATAAAGCTGGACAACACACTCCCAATCACAATCAAGAAACTATTGCTATTGTCTTTATCGGAAACTTCAATAGATAGTTACCTCCTTTCCTGGTTTTGACAGCGTTAGACGATTTCCTTGCAAAAGAAGTCAGAAAAAAACAAACTAAATCTAGATTATAAGCTGTACGGACATCGCCAACTAATGCAAACTCAAAGTCCTGGAGACTTTCTTAATCTTCACGTGAAATAATTTAGGTAAATAACAGTTAATTAATTTCAGTTTAAAGTAAAAGATCTTGAAAGTAAACTTTGACTAAGTTACAAAAATTGATTCAATGCTAACAATTTAAAAACAGGAAAGAGTTAAATGAATATGGGATGTTTCACTAAAAACTATACTTCTGGGTAAGTACAGATGACACTCGTATGACTCTAAATTGCTATTTTTGTACACTGGTAAAATAATTTTGTTTCCAATAATGAATTTTATTTGAAAATAATTTCTTGCTGCTAATAACTTAATTGGATCAGAGGGTGTAATTATAAACAATTCATTTCATTTCAAAAAAATTACTTGATTGAAATGAAAAGATGATCTCTTTATAGAGATCCATTTAAAAATCCATTAAAAGAAGGTGCCAAGGGGACCTATACAACTAAGGTTACTTGTTGGTAGAAAATTATACCTACTAAATTATGGCGCCGTTGTGAAAATGTTTGATGTCTGGCTTGGCTGACTTTGAAAAACTAGTGTCAATCTAGGTACTTTATTCGTTGATTATTTTATTCTTTGAATTTTTTTGAAGTCGGTTTCTTCTTTTATTCTCTTAAAAATTTCTTTTATTTCAAGACCTTTTTTAGGGGCCTACTTACAAATATGGGTAGGCCTACTAAAAACGATGTCCAGTACAACAAATATGAAGTTTCTAGGTATTACCGTTGCTGAGATCTAGTTATTACCTAGGTAATCATTATCAGGTCATCAGGTAAGATTAATATGGGACCACCAGTGGAATATATGCTTCCCTTATTTTTGAAGTAGGCTAAAATTTAAAAGACATATCATTCTTTAATGAGAAATAAATAGTGAGATTTATATTTAAGCAAGTAATCAATATTTTAATCTAGAATTAACTTCAGGACCTTCTAGATTTCTACTTGATATCTTTTACATTTTGGAAGTTCTTATTTGTATACGTTTTAGAAGTTTGTATTTGTATAATTTTCAAAAATTTTATCCGAACAACACTTATACATAAATCTTCCAGGACAAACGATTTTCAAACTACACGTTCAGTTAAAGAGTTCGTGTAAAAGAGAAATATTTATCAAGAAGCAAATATTTATCAAGAAGCAAATTTGAAACTTATATATAATTTCTTCTATAAATACTTAGATGAAATTTATCAGTTATCAACAAGTTATAAAATGTGGTGCAATCAATTTTATAATTTTTGATTAAGTCTGTAAGCCTTTTTTGCAAAATGAAAGAGAATTGCACGTGGACAGGTGGTATAAGGAAAGCGGTAAATTTAGTCTTAACCATATTAAGTAATTAACAATTTTTGTATATCTGCAGTACTAACAAATATTAGCACAACTGTTTTACAAAAAACCTGCATCAATTTATTTGTGCTGACAATGTGACATAACCCTTGCATGTCGAGACGATATAGAGTCTAAGATATAATTTCAAAAGAAAACACTTTATCATTAGTTTTCATAAAATAAGGTAGGTTTAATTTGTATAGCCTATATTTGACTATTCACTTGTTTATATTAAAACGCTTTGTACGGTTCTTATAATTTTATTATTTTATTTCAGCAATCCTCAAATGTCCTACTCCGTGTTAAAAATCTTTAGTGCTTTTGCTTTGTTTGAACTCTGCAAAGGTAAAATTCAAGTTCCTACGATCGATTGTAAGTATTATTAAACATATTGCGTTTTATTTACAGCCACTGTGCTTGAGATGGCCAGTAGAGATGAATGGGGCGCACGAAGCCCAACAGAGCTTTCCGCCGCCTTGCCGCGTCCAGTCTCCAAAGTCGTCATAGCTCACACAGCTTCAAGTGCGTGCATAAGATATGTATGCATTCAGAAATTGTCCCTAAGTTAGCTCTAGTTTTTCACAAATTATATTTTTCTTAGAATGACTGCATCAATCTTTATTTAACATTTAAAATTACCACCTCGACGAACGCAAGTACAATGATATTAGCTACAATTTCCTAATCGGAAATAGTGTGCAAGTGTACGAAGGCAGAGGATGGAGTACCCAGGGACAACATACTCCTGGCCATAACCACGATACACTTGCTTTTGTTGGCAACTACTAAAACAAGTCCCCTGACTTTCTTCCCTTAAGAACCCTTTACTTGCTTCTTGCGGAAGGAGTTTGAGACGGATATTTAAGTCCCAACTACAAGCTCTATGGTCATCGACAACTAATGAACATATTGAGTTCTGGAAACGCCTTGTACAAGGAAATTCAACATTTCACTCACTGGAGCTCCAAAGTTTAAGATTAATAACATATTCGTATAATACAGTTGTAACAAAATCTGTTTCTAGCGAATAAATGTGGTACAACTATAAAAAAATAGATTTTTGTATATTTAATCAAAATCAAAAACGTATCACTAACCATCACACACACAAAAAGAGCAAATGTTAAAAAGTTGTTAAGCCCGAAGTTTTCTTGAAAATCTAGAAATCTAACATTTGTACTTTTTTGGAAAATTATAACCAAGCCAAGATAAAAATGTTAACAGCCAGTATTCAATATTTTTATCCTTTTCAAAATACCACAATACATTATACTAATCCTAAAATACTTCTTTTTAATTTTAATATATCTATAAAAAGCCTGCTAAAATAGATGCTTTATACGTTCCTACACGTACGATTTATTTAATTCGTCTAATGTACGCAATATTTTGTTGCTTCAACTTTCTGTTTTTTTTTCCAAGCTTAATTAAAATAAAACGAAGAATATACTAAATACTGCACCACTTAATTTTCCGAATTAATTCCGAATGGGAGCTGATTAACTTTTCTATATCTCGTCAAAAAAATAGATTCCTCAAAATCTCAGTCACACACTGCTACGAAAAATGCATAAATTTGATCATAAATTCTTTTGGTTTTTACATACGAGTAACATCCCCTTAGTTGAGAGAAGACCCAAGAACTGCAGAAATTATTTGGTTTTACCAAGCACTAGTACAATTTCCGCAATATGGGACTTGGGGATACCCGATTTATCATATGCGAAAAATTCTGCAGTAATCTTTGGGACAGTCTATCTTTAAATAATCCCGAGCCGGTATCTAAACGGCAGTGCGTATGCAACATATGCCCCATTCTGACTGATATTAGAATCAGTTTTCTATTCGCTGCGGAGCTGTAAAAGGCCACAAACTAGAAAGCGAGTGATTAATTTTAAAAAGGGAATTTTGCTGATTTCTTTCCAATTTGAAAGTATGTAGTTTTAACGAACAATTTAAATAAAAAATTTGTCCTTCTTTATCCTTGAAGAAAAGCGCTAACTAACAGTGTCAGTGTTAAATAATCTAAACAAATACATTTTTTTTTCAATTGATAAGTATTGTGATAACAGATCAATAAATAAAATTCAAATAAATATCAAATAAAAATAATAAAGTACGGTAGAATTTTGTTTCTAATTTGTTGCACAACGATAACGTGAAAAAGCATTATTACCTACGTTCATTGATTTCAGTGAATACAATTTTCTTTTCAACAATGCTAGTGCTTCACGGCGACTAATAGAAACACCATCGTATTTTTCCATAGTTCAACAAATAAAATAATAGAATAGAAATATTTTTTAATAAGAAAAAATTATCTTCGAAATCTACAGATTAATTTGAATGTTTGTATGTAGAAGAAACATATTACTTTTTAAAGTATTTAAAGTGTTAATTAAAAATTAAAAATAGTACAATTATTAAATCATCATTAAAAAAAAACGTTTTCAATTTTACGTTCATTGCATATCTGTATAACGAAACACTTTTATTAGCTAATGAACGATTTTTTTTCTAAATTGCAGTTTAAATGTTCATTTAGGGGCCTATGAAAAACTCTAGAATGTTAAATATAATTCTAAATCAACAATTAATTAAGACAGTTTTTACTAACAAAATACTTATAATAATTTTCTTCATATAAAATGAGAAATACTTAACCAAAAATATTTTTATTTCTATTTTTTTTAGGAACAAAATGGAAACCCAAATTATATTTATTATTTTTAATATTGTTCTTCAGCTTAGTGAAGGTGGTCAAAGTAAGTCACTTCCAAATTAAAAACTCAAATATAAGATCTATAGGTCACGTATATGTTACAGTCAAGAACTTAAATTTAATAACTAGAGATATGTGGTCTTCCAAAGCATCACTAGCATCGCTCGACGAACTGAAGCACCCCTTGTCAAAAGTTATAATAGCCCACACTGTGACCGACGAATGCTTCGATTTATTGACCTGCACAGTTTTAGTAAATAAAATACACGACTTCCATACGGATACAAGAGGTTTCTACGACATTGCTTACAACTTTCTGGTCGGCGGAGATGGACTTGTGTTCGAAGGACGAGGCTGGGATAAAGTTGGAGCACATACCATGCGCCACAATAATAATAGTATAGGTATAGCACTCATCGGCAATTTTATGAAGAAAAATGCTACCGAGGCTCAGCTGGAGGCAGCAAAACTACTGATGAAAGAAGGTTTCGACAGTGGTGTACTTACATCAGATTACAAGATTTTTGGTCATAGACAATTAGCTAACACCGAGAGTCCAGGTGATCTGCTGTATAACACTATAAAATTGTGGGATCATTGGTCACCAACCGCCCCGGAACCATAAGTACGTGTATGGTTGGCAGTTGTTCTATAAATTGTTAATAAAACGAGGTCTTGTTTATTTAAAAGAATTTTATTATCATTTCTAAGCCCGTGTATATATAAGAGCGCCATATACAAATAAAAATATTTCAAATAAATACTTTTATGTTTTCTTAATTTATTAAAACCTACTTCTTCTTTTTAAGTTGGAACTAAAATTTGATAATATTTTCTTATTTTATTCTTTTTATGTACTATATGTATACTCATTTAAACAGCTTTGCGGCTATAAAATTTGAAATACGTAAGGATGATGACGTTAAATATAATAATTTTATTTTTTATTTATAGATATTATCTTTTCCTTTATTTCAAATGTCTAAGCCTGCATGATTTAATTAAAGACATTAACATATACTAACCACATATTTTTGCGATGGTCCAATGGGAACACGGTTTTCTAATACTATTTCGACCTTATTCTTCAGTTTTTAACTGAATGCAATTAACAATATAAATATGCTAATAACTATATAAATTGTTTTTATTTAATAAACAAAGCAAAATTTTTTATAGGATTTTCTTAGAATTATTATTCGCTTTCAAAAACTACATAACGAATAGACGGTCGAGAAATGTTAAATATGTCTATTAATAATAAAACTTTCGAAAGTTATTATTATTATTTATTATTAAGGGCAAGTGATAAATTATTTGTATAATCTACATCACTCCTGAATTGTACCACTCAAACTGCGTGTTTGTTTGGTTTAAATCGACGTATTATCCAAAATGTAATGCGCTCTCAGCAACAAGTAACAGCATACCTTTCGCAGTACACATGTTAGCACAACTGGCGTTACTTACGCCAGGGTAATATCCGAAATATAACTTAATAACGAATAGAAAGCTTTCAATCAATTTTTCTATAAGGTGTATATTGACGATTTGTTTACGACTTGGGAATTCCCAGCCTCTTATCTCCTACAAAGAAGAAAAATCACTGGTCGACGGGGCAAAACAGAAAGTTAGTGTTTTATTAAAAGATTTTAGTTGAGTTTATTCAACCATTTTTACGATTTTCAGGATTAAAATGAAATACGCTGTTGTAAGTACATATAATAGTTCTTATCTGTCTGATTGATGGTACACAATATTAAAATTTTAAAAGATTATCAGAAAAATATTCTTATTTCTTTTTTAATTTTAGGACGAATTAATTTGGTATACAGAAATGAATGGCAAGCAAAACCTGCACAAGGAAATGTCCCAAACAAAAAAGATCCTGCGACGAAAGTTATAATAATTCACACGGTAACTGGTGAATGTGAAGACTTGGAGAGCTGCACAATTAAACTTCGACCTATTCAGAGGGACCACATGAACAAGGGATTCCCTGACATTACCTACAATTTCTTAATAGGCGAAGATGGACTTTCATTCGAAGGTATTGGGGCAAGGAAGGAGGCCATACGTCAAACCATAATAAGGACAGTATTGGTATAGAATTCATCGGGAACTTCCAGTCGAAAGCGCCACCGCAGTACCTGTTAATGGCAGCGAAATTCCTCTTTGAAGAAAGTGATGACCTCACTGGTCTTCCGCAGTCTAAAATTGTTCACCTATGTTTGAAGTTGCAAGTTTGCACTAAAGAGTTGTAATTCTAAATGGCATTGTAATTAATCCCAAATAACCCTAAATAAAACATCTCAAAGTAATTATACATTATGCTAGTTATTATTCCATTTATCAAAAATTTTAAAATTGCGTACGTAGTAAAAAGGTTTTATATAATTGCTTTTTGCTTGGCTTTGTTTAAGCTATTTGAGAACTTTTTTTTTTATTTTAATATAAAAATCATAAGGTATAAAGTGAGACAAACAAAAAATGAAAAAACCAGATCTTAAATATATGTTTATACAATAGACTAAACAATTCGTAGAATAGAAGAATCAATCAAAAAAAATGTTTTTCTTAATATATCTGCGTGATTAGAGAATAATATACCTGCGGGACATTAAATTGATTTATTATAAATCATATTTAAAAAGTTTGTCATGAAAGCTTTTAAAATTTATTTAATTTTCTACTTTATTCCAAAAAATACTGTACCTTTTCCATATAAAAACTATGCACATTTTGATGGTCTTCGCATACGATCTTTCGAATAAATTCCATCTTTGCAGGAAACTTTTAAAAACCTTCCTGTTTTGGAACGAATTATAATACAATGTAATAAAAAAACAATACACTTATAGTTTTATATCACAATTTTGTTGGTTGGTTTATTGGTTTTCAAATAATTTCTTAAAAAGGGTAATCATAGAACTGGTAGTTAGTTTTTTAAGTATATTCATTATTTTCAAATTTGTAGAAATAACTATTTTCTATAATTATAGTAATTTATCCATGAGCACCCTCTGATTTTATTTACATAAAACCGTATCATTGAGCATTACTCAACATTTAAAAAAAGTAAAAATCAAATGATGTATAAGGGAAAATATTCGACAAATTTTGAACTTTCGGAAAATTTGATCATACTATCTTAAATAAATAAAGCTTTTATTTTTATATAAAATAGAGTAAAATCTTCCTCAACTATGCACATGCAATGAAATTTATTGATATACGTTATCCTTACAAAAACAAATCTAACACTTTTTAATATTTCTTAGCGTCCAGTTGGTGAATCCCAAAACGTGAAAAACGGAAAATAAAATTTAAGATAAGAGGCCGGAAAATAATTACGTACTCTGAGCGAAAACAGTGTTTCCCCAGTCCCCGGTCTTATCAAATCTAGAGGCTTCATGTATAAGAATCCAATAAAGTTTGATGCTGCGAACACTCAGAGTTCATCCGAATCAAGTTTCGCGGCTTCTTTTCACTTATTGATCTTAATTAACTTCAACGGATTCCGTTCAGTGTTTTGTTTTACTGTGAAGAAGTTCTTGTGAACCGGTAAGAATAATAACTCCAGAATAATAATTTGTATATATTCTTTTATAAAATAAGAAATTGTAGATGTTCAATTAAGAATTTTGGATTTATTACTCGCAAACATAACTGATAAGAATGTTAATGAGAACATGAAAAGATTAACTATTAATTTACCGAATCGTGTTTTGAGATGCGTGTAAAAGTTTTTCAATATCTTTAACGCATTTTATAGAGTTTACATATATGTAAAAAATAATTTAACTACTGTTCAAGTTAAACTATTAAGCTCTGATTTAATAAACTTATTAAATAAATTACCTCATTCAAGTTTCTTATTAAACTTTATTTATGACTTTACATTATTGTCATCATACTAGTTGTCTCTTTGTGATTTTCTAAATCTAAAATTATAATTATATAATAATTTTGTATTACTCAATCTGTTTTAAAAAATCGGGATTTTAATTGAAAAAAATGATGTAGATTTTAATAAAGTTCTCTTGCAACATTCCTTTACTTAAGATGAAATATAAAAATTGATGTAATTAAGTATATTAAATGAAATTAACTGAAATTCTCCTTTTCATTGATGTTATCGAAAGTAATCAGAACATTCCACTGATCACCTCTTCCATTATTTTGTGATTAAAATCTAATATTTTACATTTTTCCGATTTTTTTAATTTCACAATTTCACAGTTAGTACACACAAAATTTAAAATAGGACATAAAAACGCTTAGATTTCGTAAAATGCAACAAACTGCTTAACACAAAAAATTGCATCTACTTTGAAATATAAACGAATAAAATCAAGTAATTAAAGTTATTTTTATTCATGTTAGACGTGCAGTAAGAGCACGTTTCTCCTGCAGCCGAAACATCTGCTGTCATATAAAAAAATAAAATAAAATTTTGAATGAGTTATTATTTGTGTTATTAGTTCAAATCTCATGGAGAAGTTTTGCTATCAACTCCAGATTACTTTGTTATACCGTTCTTAAATTCCTTAGTACATTTTACCATTAAATGTCTGCTTGATTTTTATTTCCAGATAAAAATGAAGGCAATCATTTTGAGTATAATCTTGAACCTAACTACAATTCAGCTAATCCAAGGTAAGTGCATCATATTCGATTTGGAGCAAGTATCATTCTAAAAATGCATACCACAGTAATCATGACGACGCTTTTATTACTCGTATAACAAGAGATAAATTATAAAACCATAATTATGATTATTAAAAATCATAAGATCGGAAAATCACATCATTCCAATCGTAGATAATGAAAATTATATTTCTGTCCGTAGTACATCGTTTCCTTTTCTTTGGAAAATTTATATAAATTTCGAATTTTTTATGTTTTATATAATGAAGTAGAAAACTTACGCAATTTATTTTGATTCGTATAATAAATCTGTAACACATTCTTACTGCATAATTTGGCAACAAGTCGCCTTTCTTAAAAATTATAAAATTAGAATATCATTTAAAGATATTTTAGACAAAATCACTCAAAAAAAAAACAAAACAATAATGAGAAAGATACCAAACACTAGTTTGAAGGAGTACTTTTTCTTTTCATATATGTTTTATTTCTTCTCTTTTTATTCAATTATATTTAAATCCTATGGTAGTATGTAAACAAATTTGAAAAATTCTAAAATATTTCTAATTTAAAACTTCATTTTCCATAACTCTTTCATACTACTGCTAACGTGTCAGGTAGCAAATTAGAATTCGTCCCGAGAAGTGACTGGCAAGCTGCACCTACTGCAAGGCCTATTGAGAATCTCCACTTACCAATCTCCAAAGTTATAGTGGCGCACACAGCAACGGAAGAATGCTCCAGCTTATCCTCCTGTATCCATAGGATTCGCTCAATCCAGGACTACCATTTATTGCATCGGGACTTCCACGACATATCGTACAATTTCCTCATCGGTGGAGATGGGCAAGTTTATGAAGGACGTGGATGGGGCAAGCAGGGTGCACATACCAAAACCCATAACGCGGACACCATCTGTATCGCTTTCATTGGGAATTTCAACAGGACGGCTCCAAACAGGAAGCAACTCCAGGCTGCCCAACTACTCCTGGAAGACGGCGTCACACTGGGAGTATTAAGCGTCGACTACAAGCTCTATGGGCATCGGCAATTGACTGCTACGAACAGCCCTGGCGACGTCCTGTACGAGGCGATCCAAACATGGCCCCATTGGAGCCAAAACGTGTAAAGTGACTAAATGACCGATCGTGCTCTATGACGGAAATTACATAATTTTACGATTTTTACAAATTTTGCCTTGTAAGATATAAATTTTACTAATATAATAAATAAAATACATTGACTACAAAACAGAATCATTTATTCGAAACTTGTAAAGTAAAATTTAAATTTATTTATTTATATTTACAGCAACTTTAACCAAAATATGAGTCGAATATTGTAAATATTGTGCTTCGTTTCGCAAGAAAAGGAAATATTATCACATTAATATCATATAACTTAAAAAATCTAAACAGATTTGGATCTTTTCTGTATAAAAAAATAATTGGGGAAACTAGGATTATTGTCTGCGAGTTATTTAAAAAGTTAGAATTATTTTTGCAGAGAAAAAAACAACTTTTTCCGAAAATATTCAAGTACACTATTTATTTTATTTCTGCAGGGTGTTATAGAAGCTTTAATTTTAAAATAGCATTAGAACCTAACATGTAAACTAATTTTTAATGGATAAACGATTTGACTATAACACTGTAACAATATTTTTGGCTCACTTTATATACCAACAAACTCTTTAAACTGGAATTTATAAAAGCAGTTAATCGACTTTAAATTATTGCTTAAAAACGTATTTTTCACTGCCTGATAAATTTTTCAAAAATTTACGAAGGATAACAACTTCTTCAATAGGCTTTTGAATTCTTATTAAAATCTTCTACTAATTACCTACTTAACAAATATTTCAATTGAATATATCTAATACATGGACGATAACAACATTAAAATTTTTTTTTGATAATTCTATATAATTCATGCTGTTTAATTGGTCCATATTAATCTAGATTTTTTACTCCAAAATAATTTATTGGATTCAAAAGATAGAACTTGCAACATGGCAAATCTAAGCGGAACTAGAACTTCTAGTGATAAATTGTGTGAGAGTATAATTGACTTATTCGGAAGAAGGAAGTACTTGTTCTTGGTATTTATTTTGCTCACCGGCTGATTGAAACTGACACACATCTACTATTCAAATTTTATCTAATTAAGTCATACCTATTTGAACGATTCGTAATCAATTAATTAAGCGGTCACACCCGTTTAAAGTGGTTAATATACGATTCTTTTACGTATAACTCTTAACATGTTAAAGCTCTTTGGAGTATACACTATAAATGTATTTATAGTTTTTTTTTATTTTCATTATCATCCAGAAAAACATTCGTTGAATTATTTTAGTTATTAGTTATTTAGTTTCATTATCATCCAGAAAAACATTCGTTGAATTATATTATATATATAAGTTTACCAGTTAAAATCAATTATACAAAATTCAAATCATATTGAGCTAAATAAATAAATTATTTAACTAGTTATACCGTACATTTTTATCCACATAGATTAAAAATTTCTGAGAATATTTAGACTCTCAAAGTTTTGAGGTTCCTCATACCTTCTAGCAAATTGCATTATTTAACAACTTTAATTCTTAAATCAAAAATAATTTATAATATTAATAAGATATATATTCAATATATGTGAAAGAAAAGAAAAAGGTGTTTATGCAATTTTTAAGAGGATGCGTACACAAGAAAAACGAAAACTGCAATTTATTTTATTAGTAATAAAAATTATGTATATATAGCCACTTATAATTTTAAGAAATCTTCGCAAAAAATATTAGAATTCTTTATTTCTTTCGCTGTAATGTGTTTATAGACTCCCGCCATACCAAAATTAAATCCTTTGAGTGTTAACTCAACAAAGGTAATTAAGAAAGAGGTAATTATAAATTATAAAACTAGTTATCAACGTAGCCGAATTTAAAAATTTTAACAAAACCTGTGTGATTAAAGTGTAATTTTGCAAGAAGATAATTTAAATGTGTAACATAAAGTAAATATACTTTTGGAAATTATTTCTACACCTAGGAACACCGTAAGGCTAAAGTAAAACGAGTAATTTAATAATGAATTGAGTAGAACCTCGATTATACGTCGTATCATTATTTTTATTTCTATTTCTATGATACCTTTTTTCCTAACACTCATCACACTTCTGTACCGATCGCTGGCACATAATCGACGTTCTACTTTAAAATAATATTATATATTATTCATCATAACAAATACAGTAAAAACGAAATATTACAAATTTCTTCAGTCATTGCATAAGCGACTGCAATATGCATAGAAAGAATGGAAATGTAATCGGGCACCGAGAAAGTATCGAGTTGTAAAGGGAATTTCATGGCAAGATCCGATTCTTCGCATTTTGAACGAAGAGTGTAATCTGTGTATCATGAATTTTCTTGTTAATTGCTGTTACATCATCCTCAAATCTAAATCCTAATGCAATATTAATTTATAGCAATTGTAACAAATTTGAATTTGAATTAGGGAAAAAAGCGAATTTTTTTGCAATACGAACCATTTTTTTAAAGAATTACGAAGAGGGCAGAGATCTAAGTTGGCTGTAAAGAATTGCACCCACATCCTCCATAGTCGGACGCTAAAGTTAAGTATGTATGCTTTAACACAGTAGATGTTCGTCGTGCTTAATCGTACCTTGACAATCCCTCGGCAAGCATACGGCCAGTCGAACACCTGCGATGACAAGATCCCCACAAAGCCAATTATAAAGAAAAACGCAATAGGATTGATATTTTTAAATAATGACTTTATTTTGTCTATCAATAACAACAAAAGTTTACTCTCGGCTTCGATTCTTATTGACATAATCCATAAGAAAAGCTCTTTGGGGGTAGACAGACTCATCATCAGCTTCTTGCTTATTAATCTTAAGCAGACAACCTGTCTTGAGGAAGTTCTCTTCGTCGTCTACCTTAAAGTCTTGCGATTTCCTTAAAAAATTATATAAAGCAATACATCCTAGGATAACTTTTTTTGCATTATCAGCGCTCAGTTTAAAGGGTTCCAAAAGGATTGGGAAAATGTTAGTAAGCATTTCTATGCAATTCTCCGCCTTTTGGCTAACATCCCACATTTTAAAGTCAAAGTATAGTTGATCGGGAGTTAGGTGGCTAACAGAGAATGGCGTCATAAGATATGACTTCAACGGGAATGAGTAGCTGCCTACTAGAAAGCTAGGAATAGAACAATCCGAATTTGGTAGTTTGTCCTCTTTTGGTAAATTAATAACGCAGTTTTCGATGGACTCTTTCAGCAGGGAGCGTTCAAATATGGTCCTATCCTCCAAATTACTTTCAGTACCTACGTCAACAAACAGGAAATTTGAGTAAGCATCTATAACAGCCATGAGCACGATCGTGTTGTCGTCGTAGAACTTGTAATTGCGAACGTTTGGCTTCCTAGGAGGTCTAAAGGCTATGTGCCGTCCCTCTATGGCTCCAACACAGTTTGGCAGCTGGCACTCATTGACGAACCCCTTGGAAACCTCCCTCCAATCGTCCTGTGTTGAAGGGAGTTTGATAAAATCATCTTTGAGATTTTCGTAAATTTTTAAGCAAATATCTGTGACCATTGAAAGGATAACAGCCTGGGAAGCCTTGAAGCAATAGTGGCGACAGGAGTGGATCTCCCCTAGGGTATATTGATAAAAAATAGTCACAAGCTCGTTCCTAATGCATTGCTTTTACCTGTGGCTAAATATTTAAGAGTAATGGCGAGCCGCTCCTCCGCACTGAAAGATTTCCTTTTCCTCTGAGGCTCTTGCTGCGTAATTAAAGGACCCAATTTATTAACGAGATATCGAAATTGTTTCTCGGTCATTTTGAAGAAATTATTGAAGTAGTAGACCTCGTCCACCTTTATTTCGGGCAGGAGGTCCTCGACGAGCTCAAACTGGCCCCGTTTCAGCAGCCATTCCCTAGTCCAGTCCATACGCCTTTTCGAGTGCAGAAGATCTATTGTGTTGTTGTTTGTGTTCTCGTTGTCGCGAAGGATGCCGATCACCTTTTTCTTTGGGCCATTCATCGCTTATAAATTGATGCAATACGATGTTTTGCGTTTTTCGCGAGTGTTTTTCCAATCAATAACTCCAACTATAAGCCCTTACGAAACATTTTCTCGCCTAAAAACAAAAAACAATGTCCGACCGAGCTCTCAACCCGTTTGTATAACCCGCTCCACTGTAGTCAGCTGTGGAAGTGACATCTCGTGACAAGTTACCGATCGCAGCGCCAACGGCAATTGATGGCGCTATGTGACAAGTTATCAGTTTGGGAGGGGGGATACAAAAAACTACCATACAAAATTAAAATAATCCAAAAATCAATCTGAAGTATATTATCCAATTTATTGAATAGTATGTTAACAGTAACGAATCAAGACAGATTCCTGGAAATCTCGAAATCCGAAAAAAAATCTACTCAACAATTGAGCAACTCACCCAGCTGACATTTCACAGAAACGTCATTCGGTTAATTGCGATTCAGCTGATGCGAGAAGAATTGCCTGAATTCTCAGCTAGGTCATTTTAAATAGTATAATCTCGCAAGCACGTCAGTAAGCGACGTTACGAGCCACCTACGGCGCCTATAATGTACTCCGATTGCATCCCCATCAAAGACATCAAACCGGGCCTGAAAAACATTAACGTCGTCTTCATCGTCCTCGAAGTGGGAGCAGCCACGGTAACCAAGGAAAATCGAGAGGTGAGAAATTTCAAAGTTGCCGACCCGACGGCCTGCATCAATGTGTCGGTCTGGGATGAACCGGGGAAGCTGCTTTCACCCGGAGATATCGTAAAGCTGACAAAAGGGTACGCCTCGCTCTGGCGCAACTGCCTAACCCTTTATTCTGGGAAGAATGGAGACATCCATAAAATTGGCGAATTCTGTCTAGTGTTCAACGAGCAGCTAAATATGAGCGAACCAAAGAGAACTGAAATGGCCCTTCAGATGACCAGCCCCATGGCAAATTCGTCACAATTAATGAATAACAATGGACTAGCGAACAATGGGAATCCTGCTGTCAACAGACCTGTTCCAGTGGTGCCGATTACTACGTCAAGTTCCGTAATACCCCCAGCGCAGCAGAAGATTACCCCGACGCCCAGGATACAGAACTCCGGCGAAACACAGAAGCCCCAACAGTCTCAACCGAAAGGCAGCCGAACGGGAAGGAGCAACCAGAGTAGGGGGAATGCTAAAAGTGATCGAAGATAATATTAATTTTTTAGTTCTATGGGTATTGTCCTGTTTTATTTTATGATAATATACTCCTGGTAGTGTTTAGGGCCCACTTTCCTGTACCTCAGATTGTACTCCATTCCGTTCTCAGAAGCTTTACCTCATCCGCCCCTACCTGTCCGACGAGGACAAAAATTGTAAACAAGTAATAAAAGAACACAATGTACCCAATTTTCGTGCGATTTTTGACTTTTTTTCATTTTTTTGAGGCATTCTCCTAATTTTGGGAATCGGCGAAATAGGTCCATTTACTAAAGGTTTGGTCAGTACGACCTGGAAGGTGGAAACAACCTCGTCTCATAATTTTTTACAATTACTCCTAAATAAAATTGTCTGTATAAACTAATGCCATAGGCACTAAAAAGTATGAAGGAATTTAGTCTTCTGTTCAATTGAAAGCAAATTTAAGCAAATTTCGCTGTATGCTGTTTAAGTAAATTTTAAGAAAACGTTACAACTTTTGTAATTTATTTAGATTTCTTCGATTTTGTCTTGCCATCTCTTAACCAATAGCTCATTAAAAAACTGTTGCAAATACTGGCATGCAATATCTGCCAACTGTTAAAAACGAAACAAGCTGTCAACGTTTGAAATCTGACAGTGCATGGCATAATTTTACATATTTATGAATATTTTCTATTCGAGTATATAATACGAGGCGGACTCCGGATTTAAATGACCTTCAGGCTGCGAGGTGTTATTGTTTGGCCGAGGTATGTGTTGTCATTCGTTCTATAGTAAAATGTCTTTCGCATAATGCACGTGAAAAATCTCCGAGACGGGAGAACAATACAAAATGGCTACTGCCGACAGCTTGTCTGTAAAATCATGCTGTGCTCTGTGGCGAATTTGAGCAGCATACGCGGTTAATTTTAAAGCTATAAAGGTGTGATAATAGTCCAATTGTGATAGGCTTAGTGTATTTAATTGGAAGTATTAATGGTGGTGGAAAAGGGTTCCAAAAGCACGACTCGTTAAATTCTGTAAATTTGTGATTTGAAAGAATGAATCCCAGCGGAGCAGATCCCGATTTCGACAATGGGGTGACTTACCTGAAGAAAGTCGGCAGCGCTGCATTCTACGGATTGGCCTCGTTTATGATAACTGTTGTTAACAAGACTGTCCTCACTTCATATCACTTTCCGTCGTTTCTGTTTCTAAGCCTCGGTCAAATGTTGGCCGGCATTGTCGTCTTGTACCTTGCGAAGCATTTAAAAATTGTCTCTTTCCCGGATATAGCGCAAGACACTTTTTCGAAGATCTTCCCTTTGCCGCTTATATTTCTAGGAAATATGATGTTTGGCCTCGGTGGCACACAGGCTCTAAGCCTGCCCATGTTTGCAGCGCTTCGAAGATTCTCAATTCTGATGACAATGCTTCTAGAACTGAAGGTGCTGGGCGTTAGGCCTTCGCTTGCCGTCCAAGTCAGTGTTTACGCAATGATCGGTGGGGCTCTCCTGGCGGCCAGCAACGATTTGTCCTTCAATATGCACGGGTACACCTTTGTGATGATAACGAACGCGCTCACTGCAGCGAACGGGGTCTTTGTGAAAAAGAAGCTAGAAACTATGGAGATGGGAAAATACGGACTTATGTTCTACAACTCGCTATTCATGTTCATGCCAGCTCTAATAGTAACCTACGCCGTTGGAGACCTAGAAAAGGCTATCAACTACGACAGGTGGTCTGAACTCCTCTTCATGATACAGTTCCTCCTGTCCTGCTTCATGGGTTTCATCCTTTCCTATAGCACCATTTTATGCACCCAATACAATTCTGCGTTAACTACAACGATTGTCGGGTGCTTGAAGAACATCTGTGTCACTTACTTGGGCATGTTCATCGGGGGCGACTACGTCTTCTCGTGGCTTAATTGCATCGGGATCAACATTAGCGTCTTTGGCAGCCTCCTCTACACGTACGTAACATTCAGGCGCAAACAGGCCCCCGATAAAATTACGATGAATGAAAAAATCGAATCCGTATAGCTTACCTGCGTTGGAAGCGCCTGCTTGTGGTTTGGACGAAGGGCGCGGAAGACGATGTAAATGCCAAAGCCATATTTAGTTTTTATCTTTAGTTTGTAACAAACACAGAGCAGGACGACTAACTTCGCAAGAAGGTTCCTATGCTAGTGATTCTGATGACAGGACAGAATCAGCCATTTCTTTGTTAATAATTCATCCAAACGAAATTATATGTACATAAAGTGAATAAATAATTTTATTATGATTCCATGTAATTTTTTTTTTGTGTCCTTTCCTTATAAATCGAAGGAGCATGACTACACTTAGTGGATTTTTTGCAATTTTTTTTAATGTTCTAAGCACGTGATTTTGCACTGATTATTGACTTAACAAAGATTTCGTTGTATTCTATACTTTTACTATGTTCCATTTAAGGTTTGTCACTGTGGTTAATCCAAGGAATAGCACTTTACTGTGGTATTTCCCTCTGGATAAATATAAATTGTGAACAAGCGAGTTTTGCACGGGATTCCAAAATCCTTGACGTAATATTTTGCTGACATAAGAACGTGTTGATTAAATCTCATGAGTGCAATAAAATACTGTTCGAGACGGTACAATTAAATATTACAGCAGTAACTGCGCAGATTTTTATTTGCATAATAAAATTACGTACATTACAAAACGTACGAAAAATGTTTATATTTTCCATTTTCTGTAAAAGAAAGTAATGTTAAATATATAAATAGTAACGAAAAAATAAACTCACTAATCAAAATTAAACTTTACTAACATCGCTTGAAATTTAGGATAAAGTTTTCGATCAAAACCTTGCTCTTTTAATAAAAATTTTAAAAAACGCATTTTGATTTTCTATAAATATTCGATAATATCCAAATTAGTTGAAAAGGCTCAAACTTAAAAATTTAATCAGTTTCATCGAAAATCGTGCAATTTGACAATATTTATTCAATCTAATACTTATATAGAATATTTTGCGATGTCCTTAAACAATTATGTATTAAAAATATAAAAATATGAAGTTAATTTTCGAAATATATCTAAAGACTACTCCGTTGGATAAAAACATACAAAAAATGTAAAACCGTAGATTTCCGGCTTTGGTACTTTATTACCTTTTTTGTTCAAAGCGGTAGAAAAAAAATTCTTTTCTCTTTCTTGGCACTCACAATTTTACTGTCGACCAAGCGCCAGAAAATAATGACTCAAGATTGCTAAGGTCTCTGACTCGCGGTCAAAAATTACATCACGCTTATCAGCCATTGTTCCCGCGTTTTTTGTCTTTTCTTCCATTTCCGCGATTTGCTTTATGGTTATATTCCCAGTGAACGAAGTTCTGAAGGATCTATCACCGAAAACCAAAATTTTTGGTGTTGCTGAAAGAAAGCATGATGGTTCATTATTTACTAATGTTACATTATTTACATTTATTATTTCTAAATCAAAGTGTATGCATTCTTTTTTATAATTTTTTAACGTTTAGAATTCATGCTTTAAGTTCTTAAATAGCACGTGATCTACCCCATGAGATGATAGAACGTTTCGTAGAATCAAAGACCTAGAACGTTGCCTACTAACTTCTAGATTGATGAGCTATGAACAATTACCACTATATAATTAAGTGTAAAACTTCGTGCTTAATATTCGAATTCTGTGTTATCTATTTATTGCTTTGTTTGTTCAACATTAATTCAGACGGTGAATTCTACTGACTGCACAATTTTCGTCAATAAATTGTATTCGTATAAAAGTGAGCGAAGTCACGTTTGCGCCACGGGTTCGCAGTCAGCGAGATTTTATGAAAATTAGTGAAATTAAAGACAACCGTTTAATGCTATTCATTCAATTCATCATGCGGACGCTTAATTAAAGGGTATTAATAAGTTAAAATACCCGATAATGTCCAACATTTTGATTGGTAATAATTCGATTATATCTGAAAGTAAATATTTATCTATTGATCGCCAAGTAAATTAAGCCCGCTTAAGTTCGTTGTAAAACTGGAGTTATCTCCCGTGTCAGGTATTCTTCTATTTATATGAAATTGCACATCGGATTTTCCCAATCAAATATTATGGCTTTAAAGAGCTTTATCAAGCGGAAATTTTAAAATTGGATTACAAAAATTATAAACGCAATGTAGACAAATTATACTTTGTGTCGCATTCAATATACACGTACCTTACCTATGCAAAAGAATTTTAGATTTCTCCTCATTAATTTCTCCAAAACACTTTCATTGTTTATTGAATTTTTTACAAAGTGGTTTATTCAATGAAAGATTTTACCCGAATGTTACAAATTAAAATTCTAAAATAGAGACAAAAATCGTCAGTTTCCAATTAAATAAAAAATATTAGTGTAGACATAATTTAAAGAAACATAAATATAGAGATGGTACATTTATAAAAACAAGTATTTCCACTTTAACTAATATTAATTGGAATTCTAGGTCTCGCTGTTTTACAATTTATTTTAATTGCTAACCTACTACCATATTAATTGCATGAATTAGAAGTAATGAAGCAATAAATAATAATACTTTTTTTGTGTTAATGTAGTTATACCACTCCATAACGAAATAGTTTTTCCGCATTATTATATATTATTATGTTTTATTTTACCATTTGAAATATCTGTAAAATTTCAATATTTTATGATTTCTCCCAACTCCCACACCTTCCGTTTCTATTTCGTTTTGCATACCAACCATTTCTGGAAATATAATACATTCCAATTTCTGTAAAATACAATTATTACCACTGGAAGAAATGAAAAATAATAAATCACACCTTTATTGCGAAAACATGTAGAAGAAAAGGGAAAACAAATCTATTTAAATCCAAATTTATGGTTAATATTCTTTGTCTATCTTGATCTGCTGGCTGCTGGTGAGTATTTCTATGCAAATAAGGGCGGACGATGTAAAATTATGCATATGAAAGACGCAAAAAGTCGCCGTAATGTAAAACACCAACAATTCCAGTCAGTTTCTTTGTTGTTTACTCTAAATCATTCCAAGTGTGTGGTAATTAGCTATTGATAACCTTTATAGCTGGTTTTAGTATCGATGCATTTTTTGCTTTTATTTGAGCCACTGTATGAGCAGGCATCGAATATCTTTACATGTGAATTATAATTATAACTCCAAAATCAATATCTTTATAATAAAACCAATTGTGAATTGTATGAAGAGTGTTTCGTACAAATCGAGGGAGGCGTCATTCTAACATTTATGGAATTATAATTTTAAAGCTTGCAAGTGAGTGCAATTCAATATTTAATTTGTGAAAAAGTAGGTTTAGAATCAGAAAAAAAACGTTTTTAAAAATAATAAGTACATTTGTTAAAAGCATTTAATAAAGTTTAACATTTGAATAATACTTATACAATGTATAGGAAATTGTTTACCAGCTGGTTTTCCTTAGCGTTGTGTAAAAAAAGAAATCACGTAACTTTTTTAAACGCATGTTTGTAATTAATAAATTCCTTTTATAATTATTACAAGATTGGTAATTTATTAACAAATCTACGCCGGCATTCTTCTTTTAATTATTTTTAAATATAAATAAATGGCAAAATTTTTCTTATAACTAAGTATGTACATGCAATAATAAAATATGACAAATTTTCACTTTCCCATTATCACGACCCATGGTCAAATGATATCTATGGCATGCATACCACCCAGTAGCAATAAAAAAGTTTACACTTTAAAGACTTTCACTCTGGTTACATTGAAATCCAGAAAAGGAAAACTGAAAAATTAATCATTCCAGACAAATACGCTGACTTATTAATTTCCTGATTCCTCAATACGTAGTTATTCGAAAAATTATAAGAACTGTAAAAACTAGACAAAAATACGTTCAAATATCTAAAAACAACGGATTTGATTGAATGATCTTAAGTGCATGCCAGGTGTTTTTTTAATTCATCTCAGACCTTGGAATCCATCAGTTTAAGCTTATCATTGGCATGAATAACGCCATCCCAACTCACAATGCCATTAACTAACTCATGAGGAAAATGTTCAAATGGGCATCAAGCAAACAAGCCCCGGTGAATCTGCGATAAAGAAATGAGTAAAGACGAACAAGATTAGTTGCGTGTCTGGTTTTTTGGATAGGCAGTCAGTTTTTTCAAAGGTCTTACCTGAATACTGCTTCTTTATCCAGCTGGTTTTTGTTGCCGCAATATTCTTTGTATACAGTAATCATATAATTAATAATAATTTTCTCATATTCTCGATGCTACACAGAAGGGACGGCGGTAATGACTTCTAAAACAGTGAGACTTACATTCAATTGGAGAGTGTTTATGTCTCTATTGCTAATTAATTGAAAATGTTTTTAGAATACAAGCGTAAGAAAATTGATTTAAAGTTTCTTACGTAGCTTTAAATTTGATGCTATAAAGATTAGGAAGTTTTTTTTTTTGAGATTAGGAAGTTTTTTTTTTTTTGAATAAATTAATATATTTTGTGCATTCAACGCAACGGTAATGAAATACAGGATGAAATTAATTTTAACATTGTTTAAATAATGCTAAGAATTTGAGACCAAAGGTGTGTTATGAAATGATGTTAATACTTCTAACTCTAGTTTCGATTATAGCGAGTATATTTATAATATTCTAATTAAGCGAATTGGAAAGGTTAAAATAAATAAATAATATATATTCAAATTTGTCAATAATGTTTTTATTACTTAAATTTAGAAGTCTTCTTTTATTTTTTTATATTTATATCTTATTTAAAGCACTAAACCAGATTACGGGTTTATTGTTGGATTTCTGTTGTTTTTATACGTTATTATTATTTTCTGTTTTTCGTTTTTTTGTCCCTTACTTTTCCCACACGTGTTTTTGTTTTTACAGGTATCATTTAAAGTAAAACCATGTTGAGACTCAATGGAAGATTTTGGCACAGAACTTGCGCCATTATAGCACAGAGAAACACAGTCACCTCCAGTGTGCTTAGTGGAAGCGCAAAGATGGAAACTAAAATTGAGGAAAATGAACTCAATAATGATGAAAAAATGAATCAGTTCACAGAGCAATTTCTAAAAAATAGGATACAATTGACTAATTTTCAAAAAGCATTTTTGGTGGTCGGTTCTTCTCTGTGTGCACTGCTTGATCCACGTCGGTAATAAAGAAACGCCTTAGTACGGACCAATTGTTAATTTTACACATATTTACAGCCAAGACATGATTTGTTGCTTAGGTGAAACAACCGGAACTTACGCCCTAGAGAACGTTTTAGGCGCTATGAAGAACAGTACTGAAGGCAATCAAATATTAAGGGATAGGCCAAGGATAAATTCGAAAACAGTTGACATCGATATGTTGCGACAGTTGCCAGAAAACACCTTCGGGCGGGAATACGCAAAATTTCTAGAAGTTAACGTAACTTGAGCTGTAGTCACCAGTTCCAAGTTATTTTCATCTTATATTTCCTAGAATGTCACTCCTGATTCCCGGATGGATGTTAAATTCATGGAGGATCCAGAGCTGGCCTATGTCATGACGAGGTATCGAGAGTGCCATGATCTTATCCACACTATTCTCGGTATGCCCACCAATATGCTTGGCGAGGTTGCTGTAAAGTGGGTCGAAGCTCTCAATATTGGACTCCCAATGTGCTACGGTGGAGCAATTTTTGGAGCAATGAGATTAAGGCCAAAGTTGTGTCTTTGATTTTTGCATAGAAACGAAATGTTTACTAATTCATTGTATTTCATAGGCAAAGAAAGGCTTACGTTTCTCGGTATCTCCCTTGGGCAATTTCGAATGGGAAAAATGTGAAACCACTGATGCTGGTCTATTGGGAAAAAAGGTGGGAACAGGATGTTGGGGAGTTACGAAATGAGTTAGGTATTACTTTGTTGGAAAATAAGAATTAAAGTCATAAATTTAAGTTGTAATTGTAGGAAAATTTGGGAAAAGGGGATCATTTAATAAATATATGTTTATTATGACTTCGTCTTTAATTTATTTTTTACCCGACTAGAAGTGCAAAACAAAGTTGTGTATGTATGCTCGACATTTGGTCGAGGATAAATTTTTGGATTATAATTTTAGCTTTGTCAACGTCTAACTTGATTACACAATAAATTGAATTACCCATGTAAATGAATGATAAATGAAATTGTTGTGACCATTGTTTCGTATATATGTTTTTCAAAGCCTGGGTTTGTACACTGGGGTTCAACAAATTTTTCTTGGAAAGTAATTCTAAAAATCTGAAAAAGTAAACATGTCCTCTACATACCTCCTCAAATAATTTCTGAAAGATTATACCTGTTCGCCAACGCGAATTCCTTTGTGTCACATGCGACATTTTTGTAGTATGACTTCACTCGCCGAATCCGACTTTAACCAACTATCAAAAAGACGGGTCATTTTTACTAAACATAGTAATCCGTAATGTAAACCATAAAAAATGACACTTTTATGCGAAAAAAATCATGATGTATTTTCACAGATTTTTAAAAGTAAACAATATTTCAAATCAACTATTTCGCTTGTACGGGGATCTAGCGAAATTTCAAACCGATTTTCAGAAGAATAATATACAGCTATCGCTATTTCAAAGATTGCTCCTTCTAGCTGGCTCAAGTCTTCAGTATTTTATAATCGATAGTAAAAGGTAATTTGTTAATAACTAATTTGTCCTAAACAAGATTTTACTGAATTCTTGTATAGATTAGATCTCCTTGCATGTTTTGCTGAACTAACAAGCTCGGAACAACTGCAGTTAATTTTGAACGATATGGAAAGACATGACGAAGGCCGGCAAATTCTCCTTGACCGTCCTTTAATTAATCCGAGGACAATGGCTTTAAGTGAATTAAGAGCACTGCCGGAAAAAACTTTGGGATTCGAATATGCAAAGTTTCTGTGCAAATATGTACGTAACAGAGATAGCGACGATAGCGAGATAGCGAATTCTTTCCTATTTTGACTTACAGGGTTTTAGTAAAGAACATGAACTGCATGTAAAGTTTATGAATGATATCGATAATGCTTATTTAATGACGAGGTACAGGCAGTGTCACGATTTTGTCCATACAATAACAAACTTGCCCCCAAATAAAGTAGGAGAAATTTGTCTAAAAAGAGTAGAAGCTTACACAACGAAAATTCCTCTGTGTTACATAGCGGCCGCCTTAGGACCCTTGCTGATGAATAAAAGGTAAGGTGCTAAGCAGAATTTGTTTGTTGAATAACAGGTATCTACAATAGTCAGTTGGATGAGTATCGTAACTACTATTTGCCTTGGGCAGATTCTATGGGACAAAGGATGTCGTTCCCCTTTCTGTTCATATACTGGGAGAAGCGCCTTCAACAGAACATTGATGAACTGCGAAAGGAAATCGGAATTGTAGAATTTAATAAGAATGAAACCAAATAAAAATGTTTTCCACAAAACAGTAAACTTCAAATTATGATCAGTAGAAATTCTCAAAAAATGATGCTGATGACGAATCAGTAAAGTGTCTTCTTTGAGGAGGGGTGGGATTCTTCGTCCTTAGTATTTGTTTATCCTTCTCAATAAGTTGAATGTTCAATTCCTTTATTTTGTACTCAGCTTCTTCGATCTTTTTGGTAAGTACTAAAAAAGGAAACGTTGTATGATAGTTAAGTTTTAAGATACGTTTACTTGATATTTTTTGCTCATAACTTCGTTTACTGCGCACGACGTCGCCTTTGATTTCCAGAACTTTATTCCTTTGAAGAAAGGTTAGTTTATGCACTGTGTTGAATATAGAGACACTACCTGTAATATGAAAGTTTTTCCTTGAGAACGAAGTTTTGGTCTCTTATTTGTCGCACCCAAAAACGTATCGAGTATGTTGCCATTTCTAAGACGTCACTTGGCTTTATTCCCAATAAAGCGACCTACGAATTTCAAATTTAAGATAAAAATTTATCATATATGTATGAATTCCTTTTCTTTTTTTGAATAACAAACATGATTGAAATTGTTTCTTTCATTACTAGTTAACATAAACTTTATCGCAGGGCGAGTGGTAGATGATTTCAATAGGTTCTTTTTTCGTATATCGAATATTGAAACTAAATTTGTCCACCGTGTAAGCTTTTTGAGAAAACTGCAAAGATCTTAGCGATATCTAATGATAATATCATTTTGTCAGCCCTTTAACTGAACATGACCCTAAATGTTTAGTAAGGACATTTTGTCCTTGTTCAAAAAATAAATTCAAAGTTAATTCAGAAGCAATGAAATTATTGCAATTTCAGCATTTCTAACCGCTTTGTACTCTTCGGATGGATTCACTTTGGCCTCGATGATGCTGTAGTTATCCTTAAAGGAGGTGTCGCAGGCGGGACATCTTATATTTACCCAATTCCTCTTAAGATGTGCCCCGTGCTCCTCGCAAAATATGTGGGAGCATGTGGTTGCCCATCCAACCGACACAATTTCTTTTAAACAGTCCTTGTAATTGCAAACCAATTGAAACGACATGATCACGACCAAATGGAGAGTTTTTAAAATAACGGGCCGGATAACGGAAGTCGAATTAAAGAAGGGACTTTTATGACAAACTTATTAGATTTTTATCTCTGAAAAAGCGGGCATTAATTTTAATTATGCCATTTCGTTAATAACAAGAAAAATAAATAGCAGTAGAAAACTATTTAATATAGCAAATACAAATTTAGCAATATTTGAAGAGTAGCGGTCTAAAACTTAGTAAACCCTAATTTGAGTCTGATGTGGTAATACCCTACGTACGTTGAATACAATTGTCAAACGTTCGTCGGACTGCCAGTTTGCTGTTTATATCAAAGCCGATGATGTGTTTGAGGTGCCCGCGAATTGTGCACCCACAAGTTCAGAAAATTTATTTAATTGCATTGTATTAATTCACCGCTTTGTAACTGTAACTTCGTGTAACTAACTGCCGTGGTGCTGTGATAAATAAAAGTACTCATGCGAGCAACGTAACATGTCCGGGAAGTTTGAAGGTTTCACGCAAGAAGATATAAACAAACTGTCAAGAGGTGGAAGTGGAAGAAATCGTGAGTACTTTGTAAATAGAGCCACTGCAGGCGGGTAATTGTTCTTAATTGCAGCGAAACCGACTATTTTGAATGGGCGGGAGATTCGCAGAATGCCGGATAAGGAGACATCGAAAGCTCCAAAGGCACCACCTGTGGCGCAAGTCGAAAAAGCCCCGCAGAAGCATGAAGTCCTTGAGGAGGCTGGGACAGATGAGAGCATGACATCACTTCAAGAGGCTATGCACTTCCGGCCGCTCTCATACAGGAAACAACCGAAACCTGAGGTTCCCGATGAATCTATTTTGCATCTAAGTGAAATCAAGAACAGAGAAATTGAAAACAACAGTCCGCGCGAGATCTCCTCGCCCTTCAGAGGCATTTCACTTAAGGATTTTGAGGTCCATCGTAAGAGAATTGAGGAACAGAACAAACAGAAGAAGGAGCTCCTCTACCGTGCAATAGAACACCAGTAAGTCCTGTACGTTGGTAACAAACAATTTGCCCTTCATTATCGCTTTACCTAGCTCGCAGAAAACTGCTGCAGAGGCGAAAAAGATCGAAGAAATTAAGGCCGAACTAGCCAAGCTGGACAACGACCTGGCTGCGGACGTTGCAATTTTGAGGAAACAAATCGAAGCCGCCTGCTTGCAATACTACAATATTCAGTAAGCTCATCTGACTTCATATATCGAACTGTTGAAACCTAATTTTAAATTATATGTTTAGAAAACAATATCACAAAGTCGAATCTCAGTTTCTCAAGGCGAAGATGGACCTGCATAACGCCTCCGAACGGAAAGAACTGCTGACGGAGCACCTCTGCACTGTTATAGCGCACAATGAGGACCGGAAGGCAAAGAAGCTCTCTGAACTAATGGAAAAAGTTGGAATTTCACCCAGCGGTGATCTGGATAACGAGGAAAACCGATAAATTTCCTTGCTACTATTGCGAAGGGTACACTCCAAGTCAATTAAATCTGTTATTTCTAAGTTAAGTTTTTAATAAATGGCCAATATAATAGTGCAAAACTTTCTAGTATAACACCTTTAGGGATGGAAAACATGAATATCTCCACTGCTGCCTCTATGCGTTGCAGTTAGTTATGGAATGTTAATTTATTTAATTTCGGGCAAGCACGCATGCAGTCATGCAACTGTGGAAACAGCTCCTATTGGTACCTATTGCCTGCAATCCAATATTTTCGATCGATTAAGCGCATTTTATATGCATGCCTCAGGGTACTAGGCTCAAGCAGGAATACGAAGCGAAAAACGCAAAAGGGGATTTATGTAGCAACGCATTGTACGGAAAAGTAGAAAAAATATTTGAAATTTATTTAGAGAAATTGCTTGTGAGGAAATAGATCTAATAATGTTATTGAGAAACTTGCAACGAATTGGCGCCAGTTAATCAGTGACACACCTTACATCTGTGGCTGCTGCTGCCACACTAAACGTTTTTCTTAACGCTTTCTTTAAATTACCTCTTAATAATTGAATTTTAAAATACTAGATCAAAATTTGTCAACACAAAAATTGAACTCGTATTATAGTCAGACATTTATTTTTTCATAACATATGCCGTATTCGATAAGCAAATTGCGAAATCTTATTTTTAAAACGTTCTTTTGAGTGTATTTAAATGATTTTTAAAATAGTTTAATATATAGAAAAAAAGCACAAAATTTTAATTTTTTCATATGTATATATATTTCAAAATTTTAATAATACATATTTGCGAGCTTAATTTCTTATAAAATAAAATACAAGATTCTTTTAATAGGCATGATTAATTTAATCTGTGACTATTGCTTACTTGAAGCTGTGCCTCCAGACCTGTGAGGAATTCTTACTCTAGAACTAACGTTGATAAAAACCATATGTTTACTGATATTTTGATAATACATTTAATTTTCAGCACGTAGCTACTATCAGAATTTGACTAATTAACAAAAATTGAAGGCAATTGGAGGAAGGAAATTGAAATTAAAAATGGTTCTCCTTTTATTAAAGAAATATGAAGGCCCTAGACGTAAATGCCGTAACGATTTTTCGGGATATTTGCTTAACACTGTATAAAAATTCGATGTGTCAGTCAGTGTCATTTTTTTATTATTAGCAATTCATAAGACAGTATTACAGACTTAAATCCACTTACATACTACTGTTAATGAAATTGTTATAGTATTATTTTATTTAATAGTAGAAAGACTTAAGCCGGAACTAGGTGATATTTCTGATTACGCCTTTAGGTCCAAAACCTTTCGCATATACGCGTGCCTCAGGTTTTCCTGCCCTATCTAAACAATTTCGTTGGTAAAGCTTGCGACTTCGACCCGGGATGGGCCAGACACTAGCATGTTGTCCGATTAAAGCTTTAAGGAACGCTAACCACAGAGAAGCTTCAAGTCACGCCGGCAACTACCAACGACCGCCGAGTGTGCAGTTGAGGTGGTGGTTGCATGCAGTGTGTGCTTCACCTGTGTGCCTACTGCGGATTACTCTACCTTGTATGTTGCACAGGTAAATGTGCGAAATGGAACACGGATTGCCTCTGCTGGAGAAGCGGAGCGCCTGGTGCTGCTGAGTGCCAGGTCCGAAGTCAGGTTCGAGTTCGGTTCTGCTTCAGTGCAATTCTGCTTGTTCCGCTGTTAAGGGTGTCACGATCACGGTGCAGTGTTTCTTAAGAAAGTGAACGATTACTCATAGCGAGAGGTCTGCATAGCGGAAAACAAAAGACGTTGATCATTCACCCGCGCTGGCCGGCGTCTTCGTCTTTAGCCGCACGTCGCCCTACGCTGTCCTCTGTGCTTCTTCTCCTATGCAAAAGATGGTGGTTCTTAGGCTAGAGTTCCGTTAAGACGCGCAGACATAGGTGATCCTCGATCGGGACGACGGTGATCTTCTTAGTCGTAGAAGTTTTCGCGACAATTCCAACGGACTTAGTTTAGATTGAACGCTGTTGTGATAACGAAGAATTGCTGGTAGTGGCGTCTCCGCCGCCGAGGTGACAAGTTTTACGGTTACGTCTTATTATGAATTGTGGTAATTGGTGTTTATGTAATTCGGTACCGCGATCACTTGCAAGTCCATTTCGACCCGATCGCTGCTTGTGTTCTCGCGGCGACTCTACCGCCATCGACCATCGCAGGCTTTAGTTTTTGAATTTCTACTTGTATTTTTATGCCTTGCTGCGACCGCCGACAGCCGAGTTTATATAACGACGTCGGAAACACGCTCGGATATGCGTTTAATTGCTACTCATGGCGATCTAGTGGTGGTGCTGCAGATCAGCTCGAGGTGAGGCTGCTGAGCGGCTGCACCGGAGCCCCACACGTGGGATGTCGGACATAACAAATTGTTGTTATCGCTGAAGTGTAACTCTGCCTACACGAGCCTATCTCTGAAATCGTTTAGAGCTTATCATAAGTAGAGAAAAAGCGTATTCATTAGCCACTCGAGGTATTGAGGCATGCAGTCTTGCAAGTTTGACGAAAACCCGTTCTGTGGCAGAGGAAGTCGAAGTCCGTAGACCGAGCATGGGTGGCTTCCTCAACAGGACCTTCAAGGAAACATAGGGAACGTAACGCTAAAAGTCCATTCCTCTTCGTCTGCTTGCCTTCAAATTACCAGCTGCGCCTGAAACGAACTCACTTTTGGGCATGTCGACAACACGACATATAATTAAGGCCTAATGAGCTTATTTCTGGAATTTCGTCTCAGACGTCTCAGGTATTTCAACAGCCATTTGGAGCGCCCTGGATTCATTCCCCCATTTCGTTTGTATTTTGTCACAAGTTTCCCAATTCGAAATAAATTAGCACTGTAACGATACTAATCGTAATTAGAAAACTGAAAAATGCTAAATTGTAACTAAAGTTCACTAATGATGTGCAAATCGTTGGAATTTGTTTGAACCACATTTTTCTCCCCTCAAGTGAGTTTTTGGTCCGTGACTGCAAGACGTACATTTTTCATCAGTATCACATTTCAACGGAAATTGATTGAAATCTCTGGTGTATAGAAACTATCGATCTGGAATATTTTTACGTACAGTAAACGACAATTGGCTCGTTTATGGGTTCTTTAAAAATATGTTAGAAATAAACACAAACGTGATCATATTGTGGAACTGTCAGAGATTAGTAGACTTAACAAACGATTTATATAATTATGTTCATTTTTAACAGTGCGGAGGGTAACTATTCCTGTTAATAATTTCATACTTTTAATTAAATACTAAAGTAATTCGAGGAAGACTTCATTTAAAACTATTAAATATCTCTTTAACTAAAATATCAAAGTTTGATCCTTTATTCTCAAAAATTAACTTAATTTAGAAAAATATAACTTCGGTTACTTAACTAAATTACTTTTATTTAAACATTTCAAAGACGTGATCTTCCTTACTTTCATATATTCTTTTGACATATACTTTATAAATATTATTAAGATTTACATTATAAATATTATTAAAATTTACATTTTATTATTATTTTATTATTAATTTTGATACTAATGTCATAATTTTTTTCAAAACGTCTTATTTCCAAACTTGCCCAAGTCCATACCTTCTAAAATATTTAAATGAATTTTGTTTTTTAAATTCAGTGCAGTGTCATTTTTATATTCCTTATATTAGGCCCTTTTTAAAAGAAATTACACGAGCACTTTTTAGTATGAATCGAAATATTATTGAAATCACTGAATTGTTCAAACTTGATTATCATTCGTGCGCAATTTAATCTTTAATCAATCAAGTACTGGAGCGATATCGGTGATAAGTACCATGACCTGATATCCGATTGCAAATAGTGCCGAAAGCGCTTCGACCGCGCGTATGTTGTTTTCCTGTGAAGTATAATTGAATCGGACTTTTCTAACAATAGATGGTGGATAAATTTGAGTATGAACAGGCATTCGTTTGAATCCAGGGTTTTATTTTTCGTTTGTCAGACGAGGTACTATCTAAACATGATACCATAAATCAGCTAAATTCTTTAGATTTGATATAATTGCTTTTACACGTACAATCTATATCATTCTTATTATAAGTAATTTTCAAATAGTTCAAATGAACAAATTGATTCCTTCTTTTTTTTTATTTTACCTCACAATTTTCACCTACAATGCTTCAATATTATCCATAAAAAATTGTTGAATAGATTTTAAAACAATAAAAATGGTATTAGAATAATGTTAACGTATAATAAGGTTAATTTTCAACCAAGAAATGATCCATAAATCACGTTAATTAATTCTTATAGATATAATAGACCGTTATTAGCCTGACTCAATATATCGAAATGTTATCACAGCACAAAGCAAAATCACTTATTCATTAAATTATAAAATGATGTTAGGTGCAGGAGACACAGCTTAAATGTTCAACCAATTGACCTTTGCGAAAATAAAAAATTTACCTAATATCAAATATATTAATTAGTCTTCCCATGACTTCTTCATCCGGCAGGTTTCGTTTAGCAATCGTTCATGTTGTAAATTAAATTGATTTTCAGTGCCAAGGTAAATAGAGCGTGAAGAATCCATTTCAAGCGATTTGAACAATAAGCGGGGAAAATTTTAATTTTCGGGTACAATTTTGGTTTTTCGCAGCGCACCTACAATGAAAGTCGGGCGCGCGGTCCCCGTTGGGCCACCTTTCGATAATAATTTCATTATCGCAGAGCAGAATTTGAATCTGTCCGCAGCAAAGTTAAAATCGTGTTCCCTCAGACTGTCTCCGACAGGCATCTCATAAAATTCAAATGAACTTGTCGATTTATTTAATCATGCGCTTTTGATTTGTACCAGGTCACCATGGATTGAGCGGTTTCGGTTGGCCGATACGACTCCTCGGGAATACCGGTAAAAATAGATAACCTTTCGCATTCAAATGCTGTTTGATTTACGACTCGTATTTTTACCTGGGAATTGATTTTGAGGTAACTACAACAAGAGCTTGCCTGTCCTTCGCTTCCGTTTAACTTCCTTTCGTCTAAAGGTTAAGGTTTCAGTGAAGCCGGCAGTGAAGGTAATGTGGACGTCTGTTTGTTCTCTCCTTAGGGATTGGATTACTTGGCATATGCTGTCTTTGAAGGGCAAGTCGCACGGGAAATCCTCTTTTGAGAAAACGCCGGTGCAGAAGGGCGAGTTTTTGTAGTTCTGCTGAGAGTTCCTTTATTTGTGCCGAATGAATGAACTTACACAATTCATTTCCTTCGGTACGCCGTTTTCATTAACTTGTGGAAATTTAGTTTAATTTCTCTTAATTTTCTGCCAATCGGCTTTTCGGTTTCACTCAATAGCGCAAAATTGAGTTCAGACTGGTTAGTAGTTTTCCTATTTTATATGCTCTTTTAAGTTAAAAACGTGAAAAACAAGTTTTCTGTCCACCTCGCTACCGGTACACTTTACTTTTGATTATCGGTGTAGTCATCAAGGTTGTAGGCATATTTTTAAGAATCAAATTTGTTTAGCAATTTTCATGTGGTTGGGCATTTTTCGATATTCATTAAACTTCTTAGAGAAGTTGAACTGAATTTTTGTTTTATTTAAAAGTTCAGCGAAACATCAGTGCCGCAAAACATTAGAAATATAAAAATCAATTTGTGATTTCGTTTTCTTTTATAAAATTTTTAAAAAATTTATTTATATTTATAGCTACGGTGCGGCCAATAGACATTAAACTACAAATCCAAGGAATCCTCCTTGAATTGGGGGATTTTCTGAACGATATAAACTCATATAAGAAATTATACTGATTAACGTGATTATCGCAGTGGTTCGGAATTAAGAGTAAGGAAAAGGTTAATATGCATACAGAAAAGAACCTTTTTTCTACAAATCAAAACAAATTTTTTCAAATAATTTTAAAATTAGAATTATTTTGAATTTAGTAGACTTAATTAAGAAAGTTATGACTCATTATTGTTAAAAATGAATACAATAGTTTTGAAAAAGTAATATTAAATATTGTTACTTTAAATTTTCATAAACTTGTGATTGTACCATTAAGTGGTCAAATCCGGAATTTTATATTATTTTTTCAATTTTAATTTTTTTTTTATTTTCTTATAAAAATCATTGTTCGTAATTTAAGCATTTCTAACTGAACTGATAACAATGAAGACTTTTTTATGAAGTTTTGCAGCAATCGTTTTTTCCGGATAGAATTTCAAATAGAATATAAAATTTCCAGCTTTATAGTAATGGAAGTTAATGAGTTTAATTGAATATTTTTACAAAATTCTGGCATGATATAAAAACAAGTTCTTCTTGTTGAACTAGAATTAGTCAGCATTCTCATCATAACCTCCCATAGAAAGAGCGATTACTAAATTGCTTGAGCGAAAAATAATTACAACAATAGCTACTTATCTAAGCTTGTAATCCTTTAGTGTCTTAATTTAAAAATGATTTATCAATTAAAAACGTGGTAAGAAGAATGCGTCACTGCTTTCGGTAGAAATAAACACTTTACGACATCGTAACTAAAAATTACGCATTCGATTTTTTGTCGGTTCCAGCATCATAATAATCTGTTTATTTTTCTCAAAAATCAATAAGCTAGTGGATTCATCGTAGTTTTTGTGTAGATTAACACCCACGGCCTGGTTTTCGTAATCAGAAGAGGAGCGCGTCGAATTTTACTAGTATGCTTTTCTGCCATATAACGAAAGTTTATTTATTCTTTTGGGCGTTTTGTAAAAAAGCCGCAACTTCGCGCCATTGTTCGCTATAATCCACCTGCAATTAGAAAAAATATATACAGCAGCAGTGGCTTGCGACCACCTTTAGATCGCTATGAGAAACGCAAGGTGCTCCAATTAAAAAACAAGTGCAAGTGATTTTCCAAAGAAATTCAAAGAAAGCGTTTTCCTCATTGTTTTGCGTTTTTAAGAAGGAAAAAAATAACAGAAAAGAATCGCAAAGAAATTATTTATCTTCCCGCGATCCGACAAGTGATTGTGTTTTTCTTAAATTGCATTGCCATGCCCTACAAAGTGCTTTAAAGATTTTTTTATACTTTGCTTTTGTAGAACGAACTTGTGTCTTAACATGAGCACGGGAAAATTGGGAAATTGAGCGGATAAGAACACTTGAGCCGGGCCAGGAATTTCTCGTATGCAGCCAGAATGAAGTGGCGATTGAGCGCGGACAGCGGGCAGCAAAAGGAGGTGAGTGTCGTTTGTATTACGCAAATCGATGTTGTTCCATAGATAAGACCTTTTATTAATAACTCAGCATTCAGCCGCATTGATTCCATAAAGAGGCTAGTCTCACAAGTGCCCTATCAGTTCGGTTTTTATTCTTGACGATCGGAGTGGAATAATTTTCGTTTTTAATTTTTTAATTGGCGAAATTAGTACTTTTAAACTGTAGACTATTGGAAGAACCGAATGGAGCAGCCTATAGTTATAAACAAATGCGATGGGGCTGTATGGATCAAACTAAATGTTAGTAGACTTTGGATCATTCCGATGATGCACAAAATTTTTTAATTTTTTTTTATTTTTTTTTATAATGTGGATGTATCGAGTTATTTAAAAACTAATAAATTGTTCTCCTTCAAAAATTGTTCAGATGAATAAATTTGATGCATTTGTGTTCCACTTCGATTCGGTTTCTGTTATTTACTATTTTATATTTATATTAAATAAAGGATCACAATTGGTTTAATATCATCCAGGGAGCTCTAATTATATAAAAAACGAAATATGATTACTTTATGTTTTAAAATTTCCGTTAAATAAATACTGTCCCCAACATTTCTATATAATAAAATAAATAAATATTAAAAGTATGAATTAAATTTTTTATCTTGAATATTTTCTCAACGTGTGTTTTTAAATAAATAAAAGGAAAAGTTAAATCCTTTTCACAAAATGTTTCGAATAAATTTTTGTCGTCAATAGATACTTAATTGTTTTAAAAGAGTATAACTTTGAAAAATATTTGTTTTTACTTTAAAAATGTGACGATTTTTATTAACTACAGTGACTGTTTCTTAATTTTTGAGATATGAGCTTGCTAAAAATATTTATCCACATATTGTTTATAATGCGAAAGAAATTTTATAGTTTTATGAAGTGAATATTGCGAATCGGATTTAATAAAATAATAAGTAAAACGAATTGTATTTTCACCTAAATATAAGAAGTTTAGATCAACGTATGCATTTAAACTTTTAAACATACACTGACCTGTATGCAAGTTATGAATGAATTCATAAAAGTCTCCCCATCTTTAGATATTTTACCTACAATATCTAAAGATATGTTTTATGCACTTATATTTAACATCTAAAAATATGTTTTATGCCAAAAAACACTCACGCGGTTTCTTCGTTGCTTCTTACCTTAGTGTTCATTAATGGCATTAAGCCTAGTGCACATTGGTACAATAAAGGACAAATAATTTTAGTCGAGTACCACCTATCTGTGTTGCTTTACTAAGCTAATAAAGGTAATAAAGTACAATTTGGTAGAGTGGGTAGCTGCAAAATAGTTAAATGTGGAACTTGATTGCTTGAAGTATCGGAAAAAACTGAAAACTACTATACCAAATTGAAATTAGAGCAGAAATTTATTTTACTAAAGTTAATAGTTTTTTGGAAATAGAGTGAACTAATTCAACATTCGCTGTTCGTTGCGTTTCAAGTTTGGCTATGATTATTTTTAAAGAAAAAAGGAATAATAAATTTATTTAGAAAGAGTATAAATATATAATATATAAATAATATTAGGACCAGAAATACCGAATTAAAATCTTAGTTGGTTATAATCGGGAAATATGAAATGTCGAAAATATAGAAAAGAAAAAACGTGTATTTTGGTCCACCCTGCTTGGTGGTCATACAAGAACTGTTTAATAAAAGACAAACTAATAGCTGTTTTTATCCAAACCAAAAATGCCTTGCTTTTAAAATGTTTAGTTTAGTAAATAATTTTTCTTTGATAAGTTACTTCATTACTCAGAGTTCGATAAATTTTGAATATTTCCATAATATTATTCCCAAGACAAATTGCAATAATGGCTGCAAAAGACAAGAGGAATCTCTGTAAGTAAGCTTACTCTAAGTAATAAATGCAGTATCAATCAAACCTAACCACATGGGCATGCGCTTTGCGCTTATCAGGAACAATTTGTAAACCTGTTGGTTTTAGAGCCACGCCATTCTTGACCCATGTGTCGCGTTGTATGCGTCCGATTGCGATATCGCCATGGCGCAAATTGCTTTCCAAACAATTGCATCCAACCACCTGATGTCGTGTCACCACTTGCGTAATTGATCAAGCCAGAGCCCTCTAGCGCGATAGCACTTGATGGGAAGTCTCAAGGTTAACCAGTGCTCATATCTTAATTATTCAATTACCTGCTGCATACGCTTCTAACCTTGACACACGTCAAAGTGTGTGTGACTTCCGAGGATAGTTCGGGTGCAGCCAGGCGCCCAAATTGTGAGACTCCATGGCGAAAGAAGCATTGCGTGTATTTCACACCGCGCGATGTCAAAGATCTCGGGCGACAATGAAAGTCGCAAGTCAATGACTTGTCTGCCGTTAAGATCTTTCAGGCGTTTCTTCGTCGTTCAACCGTCTTGAGTGCAACACACTTTGTTTACGCCGGCCAGTGTCCAAGGCGCACATTAAGGCCGCTGGGCCGGGACCTTAAGTAAAGCCAATTGAGCAAGTACAAGGTAGAATTCGCTAGACGGAATAAGCCAGTCGAGGCACGTTTTCATTTTGTGTCGTTTTCCCCGTGGCGAGCGAAGTTGCCAATTACTGTTTTTTCGTCGGGAGGATGAGTAATAATTATATCTGGTTATTACCGAATGCCGAACATGGTTTTGGAATGACCTTAAAAACAATCTCTGTAATTCCTAAACAGCCATGGCGATAAATTTGCATGCAGACTGCTCAAGCAGCTTTCAGCGCCTTTTGGTCGAGTGACCAACTGGCGATGATTAAGCATTTCAAAATGTTCCTTGCTGTCGGTTGCTCACTGTGAATCCCCGTAGAGCACCTCCCGGAACCGGTTATTTTGAGGAATCCAAATTTTTTCTCTATTGGTCAATTTTTAAACCGACAACGGAGTACCTACAAAAAGGGTAAGTTCAACACATGCAGTCGGTGAATTACGCGAATTCAATGGAAGTGCTTATGGATGATGGTTTTTCCATGTTTCGTCTTCAAAGGGCGAAGATACGCTAAGTTGAACATTTTTTGTTCCTAGACGTGTGTGATTCAAATGGGGTTTTTATTCAAACTATGCATATGAAATCCGCAGTATGTCAGGATTTCGAAGAAAGAGGTTTAAAAACTCAAAACTTGTTTTTCACTTAAGCTCAGGATATAAAGATAGAATCTGAAATTATTCTCATGGATTACAAAAGTCGTAACTGCTTTCCTGGACATATTTGTTTTAATACTCTCCATAGTTTTTTCCACAGTCTTGGCTTCTAGAGTTTGATTCTTTCTGTTTGCTGCTGGTGACGGAAGATTCATAGAACAGATACGAAGTAGTTCGAAGTTTAGACCGTCAATGGGTTACTTAGATATATCTGTATACGCATTTCTTAGAGAAAGCTTATCAGGCTGTAGTTAAAAATTTAAGTGAACTTCTACTTGACTGTGAATGAACCAAGAGATATAATACTGAAATAAACAAAACAAAAAGTTTTTTAAGAACATATTTTTAAAAATTCTATTCAATATGATAAAAATACACATGGTTTTTATTAACATTTTTAAAAAAATCGTATGATAAAAAGCATAACAAAGGTGTTAGGAGAAAATTTGTTCTACTATTGGGCAAACATATTGTTTATATTGCAAATATATATTATGCTTCTGTACCCGTGAATTTTAACTGTTTTTCGACATTAATAAATAGACTAAAAAATTTGTTGAAGTTTTTTTTTTCGTAATAAAATCTTATGTAAATTGAAAATACCATCATTTGGTTGAAAATTTGTATGACAAAAGTTTACAAAAGTAGACTTCGCTTTTTTAAATCCTTTTCCAAAATGACGAACATGATCCAACTTAGTTTTTAATCTTAACATATTCTAGATTTCAGAGATCGCCTTGAATTTTTCTATATAATTTGAAAAGATTCATGTTTATTTAATAAACATTCCTAAGTGAGGCTTGGAGTCTGGCAAGAGAACCCAAACATTTCAAGTTTCAAGGTGCAGCGATAAGCTCTGTTGCTAGTCGATGACTAATGGTAGATATAATTTAAAAAACTTGTGAATTATTAACGCCATAAAATGTTTCCGTAAATTGATAAAAACAATCAGTACAAACTTCTACGAGCTGATGATTAAAGTTAATTGCGATGCATTTTCTGTATTGCTGAAATGGTGATATGTAGTGTACTACTGATAAAGATCTATAGGAGTATATGTACAATTAAAGCAAATATCGGTATCAATTAGCACCTGTATATCAGTATATCAATGCCCACGACGCAGCGAGGTTGCTTCGGAAGCAATAAAGTCAGTACTAGATTTGATAATAATCTGCGTAATTAGCAGTATTCGATTTCAAGATTAGAATTGAGAATGTTACAAAGAACCTACTGAGTGTGATAAAGACGACTTCAAAGTCACCTAAATTGTAAAGATCTTTAGTGAAGATGAGGGTACATATCTACATAGTTACTTAAAAACCGGTCGCATCCGAATGGTACTGGCACTGACACGGTTTTGTTTACGCAAGTGAAAACAAATCAACAAATAAATAAGAAAAACTTATTTTGTTTGATATTCACTAAAAAGAAGATTTTTAATTACGTTTTTTCCAAAATTTCGGAGGAATCTGTGCGTATCTAGCACATCTAGTAGTCGGCATTAGTATTTGCGAGTTGTTTTAATATGTGAAGATAAAAATTTAAGTTAAAAATTATAGTTAAAAAGAAACATATGATATATCTCATCAATGTTTAGTGCATCTCTATTTTTCTGCAAAATAGTGATAAAATGAAAAAGTCAAAAAGGTTGTCGTGGGATAAACAGTAGTTAAGAAACAAAAGGATAATTTCTTTAACTATAATAATCTTATTTTATATACTTTATTATTATTCCGGCCCAAAACAGTAAGTGCAAACAAATATAATTGTTGATGTATTTTTGAATATCTTTTTAAATATTAAAATTTAAATTTAAGGGGCATTTTTCAGTAAATGATGCATAAAAATTCGTAAAATATAAAAGTTAATCCGATAAAATTCTAGTTCTCTTTGAACGCTTCCATCTCATTAGGAGCACAAACTATAAATTTTATATAATTGCATAATTAGTTAATCAAACAAATAAATAGAAAAAGAAAATATAAACTTCAGAGAAAGGTCTGTTTCATGTAATTTCGTGTCGATTAAATATATGAAATGTACTTAATCGAAATTTTTCTCACCATTCAGAAAATAAATGAAACCATTGAATTAAATTTTCATTATTTTTTAATACGTAAAATAAGTGTCCACATAAAATTTAATCCAAAAATAATAATAATGTCAATTTCTTAATGTAGTAAAGAGCCATGACTTTGAAAATACATAATTTAAATACACCCAGACCTCGATTTACACGGTACTTAATTTACACGATTTTCAAATTTAAATAAATGTATGTATACTCTAATTTTTTGATTATTATACATACACTGAACGCGATTGTTTCATAAACTCAGTTATAACACAGATCCAAATATTGAAAGAGATTTGAGGTTTCAGAAAACAATAAAAAATGCGCACATTCCATATGAAGAAATTTACAAACGCATTCGCTAAAGTAAAGAAATGTTGATTACTAAATTTGTAACATCAACCAAAATACTATACTATATTTATCGACTCCGAAAAAAGCGAGTAGTTCACCTCGTGAAATGGTAGCTATGATAATGATAAAATAATACTAATAATACATCCTCCTCGAGTGGAGGATTCTTTTAGAGACTCGGAAGTGGTTTGTACGATAACCAAAAAAAAGCAGAAATTTTCTAAAACCTCTGGCGAAAAATAAAGACTGATTTTAATTTTCTTTATTTTTATTTCTTACGTTTAATTTGTAATTTACTTTTACGTTTTTTATTGCATTATATATATGCATTTAACTATAATATGTAGTATGAAAAATTTATGATTGAATACCCTTCGACTATAATTTCGAGACTTTTCGTCCAGTGGAACTAATCTCCGTTTTTCCATAACATTCTTGCCTCATATTACACGGTTGTTATGAATATATTTGCGGCATTTTCCTATATTCTTTGATTCGATTTACAAGGTTTAAGTTTCAGTTGAACCTATTCTACTTTTTTATATGCATACTGTATATCATTTTACACGATTTCGATTTGCACGATTTTTCGTGGAACGTATCTACCGTGTAAATCGAGGGATGGATGTATCAATATGATACTCGCATCAAATCATTTTTAAAACTTCAAAGTAAACAAGAAAAGAAACTTTGAAGAAAGAAATTTCACAAAGGCAAGCACACTAACAGGGTCTAATTAAATTATTTATATTTCAAAATATTTTGTATTCTTTTAAACAATTCCGGCTACACCTTGTGTTTTGTCTATTTCATTTTACGAAATTCTTGACTTAGATTTTTTGCTTAAAAAAACACTCATCCAAAGAAAACGAACTTTGTGCTCATTAGATTTTGTACTTCGAACTAGTCAAATAAAAAACAAAACCAGTTTTAAGATCATCATGATCTGAATAAAGGTCAACCTATTAAATTATGTTAAGCATGCTGTTAAACAAAAATGCTAATTTTGCTAAGACTAGCCGTTCGAAATCTTTACACTTATCTGTCCTATTATGAAGATTGAAATCCCAAACAAAACTTAGTTATTTCACATTTACAGCAACTTCTATGTCACTCATTCATTTAGGAAGTGTGTTCGCCAGATTAAGACTCCTTATCTATACGTAAAAATGTATGTTTCATGCGTAATTACATATCATGAAATTACAACGGTACGAATAAAAAATATAGTAATTTACGAGTATGTGCCAGGTACTGTTTTCTAGCAAGAAAGCTGTGAAACAAAATAACCGTTGAAAACAAATCTGTAAACTATCGTTATCAACAGCATCTGGCTGCAACTCGCCTGACAACAACAACAACAGCAACAACAGCAACTAGCAAAATTAACTACTCAAAGTCCACCAGCAGATGATAGAAAACCCGTTTCGAGTATGACTGCTTGATTTCACATCGGACTTCTTCACCTTCAAGGTCGTTCGAAATAAATATCAATTAAAGCCCGGGGGGAAGATACCCAGGAAATTTTTTATTGTTAATTGAAAAGTCTGCCAATGCTAACAGTGGTTCGATCGGGTGCTAGTCTGCTAGATTGCTTTGCAATCGGGCAATTAGCCAATGGGTTCGTCTAGCGTCAGTCCGCTCAATTACTCATAGGCGAAATCATGTCAATATTGAGTACCTGAATGGCAAAAATTCTGCATGACTGCACGCGGCCGCGATTGCAGGTATTTCCCACGTGAGCTTTTGGTGTAATTAAAATTTCAAAACCGCGAAATGAATGAATGAATAAAATTATGCAATTGCCAAGTTTCATCACCGTCATACTTATTTTGAGAAAATCCTAAGTGATTTTTCATGATGATACTATTTGAGAATAAATTTTTCACTTCATCGGAATGCTATTCGCGATAAGATAGGGATTTCAAGAATCGTGCACAGCTCATATAAAACAATTAATGAATAAGTTGTGCTGACATTACGATTTTGGCATCATATGTTTTTTACCGTTCAAAATTAGTTCGTCCCACGTTGCTTAATTGCTAAAGTTTGCTGTGTATAAATCAAAAGACTAGAAAAAGAATATTTTACTTAGACGAAACTTTTTTTACCTTAGATTTTAAGATCTTCAATATTCTAAAAAGACTGTTTGATAAATCAACTAAATTCAAATTAATTTTCGTTTTTAGCTTTTATCTCAATCCTCTGTTTTTTTTTTTTATTTAATTACATAGTAATAATTATAAATTTTTAATTCTTAGTAATTCAAAGGCTTCAAACTAGACCTTTTCATTTTTGTGTTTTTAATCTCATTGTGATATTGATTTTATAAACGAAAACGAGAAAACCGTTGGTAAATATACAACAATATGGCCAATAAATGCCTCTTATTTTTAAGGAATTTCCTTGAAATTCTCAAAAAATCGTCTTCTTTTCTTTCTTTTTTTTATCTAGTGTTTTAACTTATAAAAATTGCTTAAACCATATTTCATTCAAAAAATTCCAAAATTGGTTCAAAAATACAGTATAAAATAGTATAAAAACTGGGTGTATGATAATTGTGTTAAAAAATTAGGGGATAATTTATAATTCATTTTCGTATAAATCATAACATTTTCATGTCACCCCCGTAATTGTGTAAAAATAAAATAAATTCTAAAACTGCAAATATTTTCTGAGTGTAAAATTTTGAACACAGTAAGGTGAATTACTTAGTAGTGAAAATATTTTGCAGGTTTATTCATACATCTTCAGGGTTTTCTTTGAATTTAATTTAAAATATAAAACAATATTTATTGATTCAATTTCTCTTTCGTTTAGCTTTCAGATCACAAATCCATGTCGTATGTGATCACAAGCGAGCAAGGCCTCAATGAGGGGAAATCGAACAGAAACCTTGGAAAAAACACGCTGGATCAAAACTATAGACCTAGACATAATAATTCGAATAGTACTAGCGATCTTGTTATAGATCAGCGTAGTGATCCTCATCACAAATACCGTTTGTGCCTTGAGGAAGCATTTAAGTCGACAGATGAAACCGAAAAGCACGGAAGCAATAATGGTAACATCTTCGTTATTAGTTCGAATCATCAGTCCAGACAATCAGTGCCATGGCCGAGCGCAACGGCGGCCGAGCAAACGATGACAAACATCATCACAAACAGGACCGTTAATGATAGTAATCTCAATGGTATGATATTAGATAATTACACCGACGAAACCAACAATGAGTTCCATTACGTAAATACGAACACGAACCCGTCTAGCCAAGGCAGCCTCAACAAAAACGGATCAACGACGAAGCTCTTGCCAATCACAGATGATCAATCCAGCCCTCAGGTGAGTTATTAGTAATAGCGTTCGTCAAAACATAATTAAATCCATTACTGTTGTTTTCCTTATAATAATTGTCTTTGGATTACCTTAATTGAGAGGTGGTTATCTAATCCCATGTGAGTAGTGAAGCATCTGCTCACGTACAGGCACCTGGCAGCTATGCGATTTTATCGACGCAAGGGAATTCTTCAAGTTCCAAGTATATCGTATATCTGAACTATTTCTTATCTTCACTTATTCCGAAACAGCACGTAGAGGTCACCAAGGTGAATGGCATTTGTTGTTATGTTTGCCGAGGCCGTTTACATCGATAACTTTGTCATCTGACATTCCTTCATAGTATTCGTTTCAAAAATATTGGGCATTGCAATTCGGCGCAATTATGTCGGTATACGTGGGAAATAAACGCCTGCTTAGTAAAATTAATGCCCTTAAATCAGATAATACTTTGTCAAATCCAGAATTAGATAGAATATCCCCAGGATTATTAAAATTATTTACATAACACCACTATTATTAAATTTACAATGAATATATATATCATTGGAACTAAATGTCTGTAATTATATCTCTTTTTTCTAATAATAAGTCTTTCAAGTGCTTGCTTCCATGAAATCAGTACTTAGGTTGTGCTATTAGCTCGATAAAATAACAAAAGGCTTTACCGATTACCCTGTAATCAGTGCTATCGCTAAATTCAGTGAGACGGTTTTGGTCTATATCTGATTATTATTGCATTAACTCATTTAACGCTTTCGCAGTCACAAAAATTAGACACGAAATGTGCTCGATCTTTTTTTGATGGAGGAGAACTCTTTTTGGATAACACTATCATATTCTTAGCAAGAAGTTAAGCTATAGTGAAAAATTATGTTGAAACGGAAATCAGAACTTATATTAACTGATTGTTTCTATAATATAATTAGGTTAACTATTAAAACTTCTTTAATCTAGCTCTAATAATAATTTTCTAATAGTTCAATATATTTTGTAGAATTATAAAAATTATTTTATGGAAATTCAAAATTGTACACTCTCACTCTCACTGAAGCAAGTTAGATAAATTCCAATGGAATGGAAATAATGCTTCGAGAAAATACTTTTAAACCACTAATTTTTAAAGTAGAGTATTATAAAAATTCCACTAATTGTTCTTTTCTTCTGTAAAAAGTAATCAATTTTGCCTTTAACATGTTTTTTAGATCTCGGAAGTATGTTAAAGACGTCCTAAGGATTTTAGAATACTGAAAATTGTAGATTACTTCAAAAAAAGAAAAGAATTACTTTTAATAGGAATTCCAGAAATGTTAAATGTAAAATGTAAATGTTCATAAATATTTATTCAAAATATTTAATATAATTTTCTTAAAATAGATGTTTTTGCAATTGAGTCATAAGAAAATTGCTGTTATTTTATCAATTCATTTTTTGATTAAATAATTCTTACATAATAATAATCATTAGACTTCCGTATAACGCGAAAGCGTTCGTATTAACGTTGCGCGGATACGGATAATATGACACGGGATGAATATTGTCATATTCAATTTTATTTTTTATATTTTATCTATTAAAATAGTAAAATGTCTTTGTTAAAAGCACATATAGCAAATTGAAACAGAATGATAGCTTCCTTGAATTCTGCGGTAAGCAGCAATTTGTCACAAGAAATCGGATGACAGATAATACTTATACATATGCTATTTACATATTTAGAAAAATTAAATATTACTGATGTATGTAAACAAAATTTCTTAATTCATATGAATCCAAAAAAGAAATAAAAATAATTTAACAAATTCATTAGTTATGATTAATTAAATCAACTCGGAAACACTTTTTGTGCACAGTGTTGATACTTAGTCACTATCCGAGTCGTCAACAATTACGTTCTAACGTTTCTTGTAAATTCCTTTTACACTGTGTAGAGCGTTCTATTGATGGATCCATATCTATGAAGAACGTTTCCACTTGTTTAGCCAATTCAAGTTCTTGGCATAGATTTCCGAAATTCACATTTGTTTGTGTTATGATGAAATATATATATAATATATAATAAATGATACGCGATCTCTCAACCTTACCTATAGCATTAATAATATCTACCTAATAGATGCGCTTATCGCCAAAACCAATTATTAAGTAGTTCCGATTACGATAAATATCAAAAATCTCTCGAAATAAAATATGCAAGGTCCAAAACTCTGACGGCTTAAAATAAATTTCAAAGAAATATATTCCAATTCAATAAAATTGGATCATTAGTTTACATTTACGATCAGAACATCTAGCGCACCAAGTTAAGAAGATTACACGAAACTAATTTGCAAAATGGGTCGCCAAAAATAGATAAAAGATGTGCAGTCCAGAACAACAGGAACAGTCAATGAGACGTATAGTGGTGATAAATGGGAGGTGTTCCGCAGAGTCTAAATCAACGGGCTTAAATACACTATAGAATTCAAAAGAAGCAAGAACGGTTTGTCGTCTACCGTCTACGGCTCCTTCTTCAGTGGCATGAAAGAACTCGAGAGTGTCGTCTAGAAATTCATCATAATAATTGAGTAAATTTATTCTTCAATGAACCATTCTTTGCAAGTGTCGTGGACCGGTCTGAAGAAAAAGCCCATTGAAAACATTTTCCACTTCAACTCGGCTTGATTAATGACAACAGACTTGGACTATTGCTTAGATAGGTGCGGATTGGGGCGTAGAGTAATTGACAAATTTCCTGCATCTTTGTAACGCCTCACACTTAGCGAGGGTAAAGTTTAGAGTGTAGAGGCAGACTCTAGATGGCGTCGAAAGGCTGTCTTACTTGAGAAATGCAACTGCACCTAGAAAGCACAGCCTGGGAGTAACGAATTGCCGCAAATAACTTATTTGTATTAATGAGCAATCCGCTCACATGTTCTTGCAGAAAAAGAAATTTTAATTAGATATTATACTTGGAGGCAACACGATTCCGGGCCGCATTCGGGTGGGATCTTTCAAAACCCTAGCTAACGGCTAGTGTGCCAATACTCATGCAATTGCAGAGCGCTTCATTTTTATTGAGGCACGGTTAATTCGACGATCGTTTCAATTGCTGGAACGGCAAGTGGAGCACAACTGACGCACATGTAATCAGGGCTTATTAAAGTTTTCGTGGCAATTTCGTGCAATATCTTTAGTGTTATCTAACTATTTTTTGCACCAGGACCCAGGCGCCCCCTCTAATTAATTTTTTCTGTATATATTTATTCGAAAACGATGTTGCGAAACAGGGGTGCAGGTAGATGTACTCGGATGTGGCCAAAGAATTTGACTTCTGTGCTCACAGAACCATAGCATACTCTTTGCATAATTGAACAAGGTTGGATGGACGGTAGCCCTCCCCGAAGTGAAATCACCATTAACGGGTTTCTCTGGAATTCCAGCGTTTGCCTGTGTAAAACAGACAGATTTTCGCAAGAATGTTTTCAATCTTAAGCCTGACTTCTGTTTCACTTAGTGCAATCTACACTTCAAGGAAGACAAGCATTTTCAAGAATTGTTTTTGTTTACTTTTAATTCGAAACGAGGTTGATTTTTTCCGACGAAAAGTCGGGAATCAATATTAATATATAATTGTTTAAACTTGTTCAAAAAGTGAAGGTTGTGTCTACCATAAACCGTCGAAAAAATTCTCCAGAATGAATTTTACTTCATTTTTATATATCAGATATCAAAAAAGGAAAAAGTCATTATTTTCCATAAATACACTTACTTAATCATTTTACAATCAAGTTTTGATATTGATGTTTGGATATCTTTTCAAGTTTTACTTTTAGTGTATTTTATCAAACAATATCTTGATATTTCCTTAATTAAATTCAGACAAGAAGATAAGGTATTTTACGACAATTGAGGGCAGATGCTTTTGGTTTCCAATTTATAGATATTAAAATTTAAAAAAAAGTTTAATGTAAGAAGAAATTTACAAAAGTAAAAAAAAGGTTTTCAAAATTTCTCCAGATGGATTTCTTAAAATAATGTTTTTACATATTAATTAAAACAACGAAAAGCATGACATTTGTTATATATTCCAATATTTGTGGTTTATCTTTGACGCTCAAATATAAATTCTTAGGTCCAGAAAAGCCCTAAAACACATAAAAATGTTGCAAAAATATTGCGGGCCATCAATAGACTACAAATCACGATAGGGAAAACATCTGCAGATTCACGAAATCTACGTAATAATGTATATTATGTACAATTTTCATAAAATTAACTTTCAACAAAAGTTTTAACTTACACTTACACTAGTTTTAACTAGGCACTTTAGTTTTGAAAAATCAATCTTTTTTTAATTACCCATTATTTCATATTTGTCTTTGTCATATTTTCGACGTATATTTTAGAAGTATTTTAAGAAATTTATGAACATTGTAATAAAAGGAACTGATAATAGAGACTCGACTTCAATCCGGTAAATATCGTATTACATATTTGTAAAAAATATAAATCGATCGAATTTTTCGAAATAAAACATATTGAGAGAAAATATGAATCCTCACTTGTTAATGTGTATATTCTTCTACTGCCATCTCAATTGCCACTCGAAAACCATCCGAATTAACCATAACTGGTTTGAATATAAAAAAGTCACGAAATTAGTTTCCCTGCAAAGTTAAATGGTGATATAATCGCCATACAATTGTCGCAGGGCGTGATACCATCTCATACACTAGCTCGCTATCGGACTTAAGTCACGTCTCCTTTGGGATATTCGCAACCGGATCGTCGTCGTCGTATCGCATCGCATTGCCGCAAAACGATACTTTACAAAAATTGTTATACATTGTGTTGCCAAAGAAGAAGATGATACATCAACTAGCACCTATGCATTGTTTTCGGTCGTCATGCTTGACGGTCAAAACTCGAGACGACGGCTATAGTCGGAATGTACAAAACGTGTAAGATCAGGCGGTCAGCGCGTCTCGGACAAAAGAAGAAACACAGACCCTTTAAATAACAACTGCAATAAAAAAGAAGTGAAAGGAAATAGGCCAGGAGAAGAAATAGTGCTTCGCTTGTCCCCAGCGGGTCGTCCATCATTTCCGCGGCGAAGTATGCATATCAAACTAATTAATTTGCTTTAACAAAGCGAAGACGTTTTTCTCGAGTACTCCGTTAACGATTCAAATTAGTTAGTGAAGATACACCGCGACCCTCGTACCAATTAATCCCATCGCCTAATATTGTCTTGTCCAGTAACCTCGAAACCATATTAATTGAACCATTGCCGAAGGTAGACCTGGATGGGTAGCTAGTGCAGAGGAAAATGCCATAGTAACTCAAAACCATGGTACAAGTTATGCTTCCATAAACAATTTTTCACTTCTTCGCCTTCTTCGAGTTTCAGTCAGTTCGCATCAAAACGACTCGCGCAGCTCAAGTTTTCTTTTTCAGCCGGCAGACAGGCGTCCGCGAATCTTCAGATTGAACCTAAAGTGCGCCAATGCGCGTTCGATATTTTTCGGCAAAGTGTTAGGAGGGCAAAATGAGAATTATAAGGCAAACTAACTGATTAATCGAATCAATTAAAGCCTGTGGAAAAAAGTGTGTAAGAAGTGCGTAAGGTACTCTTCTTGTTGTGCGTGCTGAACACAATTAATTACAAATAGTGATATCTGTGATTTCAAGCAAAAGTTATAAAATTGCTACAGACATTCCGTCCGCTTTAATGTAATAATGTAATATTATTAATCTATAGCTGTCTTCGTCAATTTTCATGAGTGATTTCCAAATTTCACGTGTATGTAAATTCGAGCTATAACAAAACCTAAATAAAACGACTTTCATCTGCAGTCTAAACCACATGCAACATTTTAATAACTTGACGATAATAATAAAAGGATTTGTACCGAACCATATCATTCTCACGTTTGTAATTAGAAAAATGAAAGTAATTGATAGAGTAATGAAATTGAGCAATGTTTTGAAGTAATTAATGAATCACGTTTGTGATTTTATTGCGTCTTAATATTAATATTTTTCTATACAAGTGATAATATAAAACGTAAATCCAAGACTATTGTATTTAATCCCATTGTCTCATTTTCTGTGGCACTTTCGCTAATTGCCCAAGTCAAAAGAACAAATCAATACTCTACAGATCTTAGTGTTTATCAAACCAAAAGGTCACAGAACATGAGTTTTTTATTAAATATCGGAATATTGTATTGTTTATCTATTGGTTAATTATTGTTTCACATTTTGTTTGTCCTGAATTCTATCGAGTCATTTCCTCTCTTTTAAAACTTAACTCTTCTAATCTGAGTGAAAGTTATAATTTTACCTTAGACTAAATCCCAGTACATTATTGAATCGCGCTTCGCAAAACTACTTAGAGACTGGGCTATAAACAGTCTGTGGTCTAAAGTTCAAAAATCCCTGCCTTCGAAATGAAGAACCATTATAACATCTACTTCGGAAAGTTGCTAGTATTTTTTTAAAATATTTGTTAAAATTGTTGTTCAGTTTATTTCTTTACATATACAAAGAACCTGTCCTATTAATACCAATATTTAACAGCCGGCCGTAATAAACGAACCCCTTTTAAAACAATATGTTAGTTGAGTTATAAAATAAACAAAGATAGAAAAAATAAATTGTGTACATATGCTATCGGAATACTTAGTCTCCAGAACAAAAGTTGATTTTTGAAAAGAAGAGAAGCATCTCTTAAAACTTATCTAATAGTTGAAACAAATTTTATATCAGGTACAAATCAGAATCTCAATCTATTTGTAAGATTCTGAAAATTTAATTTAAAGATTAGAACTTTGAATTCGACATTCACAGAGTATGTAAGCGATTTCTAAAAATTTTCGGAGACAACAAATTTTACCTATTATTTTTACAAAGATCACATTTAATAGCATATTCCCTCCTTTTGACATAACTCACGAAAACTTTTAATACCGTATAATAAAATAATTTTTATGGATTGAAGAGTGATCTTCTACAGTTGCGTGTTAACATCGTCTTTTCTTATTTTCAACAATAAATAGGTTTGTGATTAAAATCTACAATTATTTTTCTAAATATTTATGTAAAAACAGAAAGCCACAATTTTGTTCGTCCGTTCATTTGTCCGTCATAGCCAAATTCCTCATTTAATTTTTATATTTATTACAAACACGGTTTGATAAAAAGTTTGTGTACGTAGCAATCGATATTGCGGAAATTTGTTTCCAGCTTTTGGAAAATTTCAAATTGAAGAATCTACAAAGCATTCTAATCTTAGAAAACTCAATTAAATCATTCTTTTTGGTAATATTTAAACAGTGCGAATTGTATAGTGCAATTTTCGAAAAAAAACATCTGCAGTAAAACTTCTGATCTCGTTTATAATTCCTATTTTGCATTTAAAGCGAATTTTATAAAGGATATAGTTTTAACCTTTTCTAGCGTCTGGCGCAGCAGAAACTTAGCCATATTGAGGAGTATCAAATTCCAAAACGCCATTTTTTTAAATTGTTTAAAAACATTTCTTCATTTAATTAAAATAAAACTTATAAAAGTGATGGAAACTACTTTGAAAAGGAAAAGACTCGTTCGCGTAAAAAATATTAAAATCAGCAATGTATTTTATCTTTAATGTACATAACTTAGGAATTTCGTTTAATAATTTCAATTAATATTCTTACAAAATACTACCAAAGTTTTTATTCAAAAAAATAAAAAATAAATTAATTCTAAAGTAATATACTTTCAATTAATATTAAACTAAAACGTTCCAGTAATTAGCCTTTAAGCATGCATGCACAGAAAAGTGCTTTCTAAAACCAACGCCTTTCAGGTTTTCTAACTGTGTATAAAAAAAATAAAATTAATTATATGTTTACATAACTAGCTTAAAACTGGTAGGAAAAGTAAATTTCCACTTTAATCTACGCATCCGTCTCTGATTCGCATCGACCTTGCTCTGAATCACTCGCGGGTATATTAACAAATAACAACACTTTAAGACCATTAAGGAATGCGATTGCAGAAGCTAATTCCGCTCCTACTTCATTTCCAGTAATTGTGCATTGCGGGCATACTCAGGTCCATAAAGCAGCATTCTAGAGAATTTCACTGCAACAGAACCAAATGAGATAATGCAAATGTCCTTTTGAAAGTGACTCACAAATTTCGCCTACGCCGAATAATTAAAGAAATTTATACACTTCTTGATGTCAAAGCCAATTCAAACGATTTCCAACTGGTCAATTTTCTCGTTGGCCGTCCAACGCTCACTTTTCAGTCGTCTCCTCCTGTAAAAGCCGAACGAGTCGCGGCTAATGGATTTATTCAAAAACGCGCCTCTGTGCGGATTGCTGGTTGTCCAGATCATAATCATCGATCTACGGTGGTTCTGAAGTGCGCAATCTGCGGGAAGGAACAGAACCCGATTGAGAGATCAACGGGAAATTAACCTGTCTTGTCCGCAAGAAAGTTTTCTGTAAAAAAAAACGTAACGTGAGACCTTAGCCTTAGCCAAAGAACTCGGCGTTAATTGTTAAAAGTGCGCGCAGATAATGAATCGCCATGAAAAATAGATGAATGGATGAGTGCTCGAAAATGAGGCGAGATACAAAAAGATCGGAGCTACGATGGATTTGCCAACGACTAAGTACTTAATGGATTATCTCTACATGGTTCGGGACGATGAACCCTTTCGGTACTACAGAAAAGTAAATTTAATTTCTCATTGCATTTCCTACCGTTTCCGCACAGTCGTCAAATTTGAGGATGAATTAAACTACCTTTTATCTAATTTTATTATATTATTTACGTTTTTTTGTTTGTTTTTATTTACAGTCAAAGTGTTCAATACTTCGTGGATTGATTCTATGTCTGTGCCTTAATGTCTCGTATAGCAATATTGTACGATTTCCAAGGGAATTAGACAGATATGGATCTGCGTTCTTGGTACCATATTTCATACTATTACTTCTAGTCGGACTTCCAATCATATTGTTAGAGGTTTCCATTGGTCAGTTCTTGGGACAAGGATCAGCTCATTCGTGGCGGGCATCACCATTATTTAAAGGTAATTGTCATTTCACAAATTTAATTAACATTATGATTAATCTAAAATAAAAATGCTGATAAAATTAAAATTTTGTTATTGATGCGCAATATATTTTTAAATAGTTGTTATCAGAAATATATTTAAAAATATAAAATTCATAACAACTATATTTAAAACTTAGAGAATTGTGTGAAAAGTTGTGAAACTAAATAAACGATTTCCGTTCTATTTCCGTAGCTTTTGAGAAAATGTTTAGCTTATTTGATTTTATTATGATTTCAAGTAATAATCACACAGACATGCATTGCACAGATTCCGCTAAATACAGGTTCAAGCTACATGGAATCAAAATTATAACAAAATATTTCGTCTAGGCAGGGTCCTTTCGAAGCTCCGTTTCGAGCAGGTTTTATTTTAAAATATTTTTATTTTAATAATTGCCCACCTGGTCGTCCGTAGCCATTCCAGTTTGTATGCAAGTTTTATACTCAGAAATTAATTTTAATTTTTATTCAATAATCTCATGACAAACACTTCTATTATTATTGAAGACTTCAGAACTTATTTTATTGCTGTTAATTAAAATTAAATGATATTTCACGTTATTTTTACTATTTGAAAGAAAAGACGTGTTTTTTTGTTTTTATTTTAGAAGATGATAAAAAACATGTAATGACGCTTAAATGAAATCGCCTGTAGGTTCAATATAAGAATAATTCCTTCCCATGATATATCAAGAACGATTGAAACAAAAACTAAGCTATTAAAAAATATTTCCTGTTTCGTTTTTTTTTGTAATGTTTATTATGCATCTGTCATGATTTTTCTAGAAGTTTTGTCATTCTTGGCTGTGTCGTTGTGATCAAATATACAATATAATAGTAAACTGTAGAATTGATAAGTAGGAATTCTAGACTTTACTTGAAATGAAATATAAGAATTTAAGATCTCAAGTACAGGAGATCTGTCCATGTTGGAATTATTGAGTTTCTACTGTATTATCTACGGAACGCCAATTTGGAAAACATACTATCAAAATAAATGCGTGTAAACCTCCTGTTGCAGCTTCAATTACAAGATCCATTATAATTCATATAATCGTAACTCTTGCAGGTATATTAAAGCATTTGAATATCTTTGTTGTTGTTATTAATTTTAACTTTAATCGTTTTTCATATTGAAATACAAGCTTGAATTTTTTCAGGAGCAACAATAGTCAGTAGTTTTGCCACATGGCTAAGTGGGATATGGATCTCTCTGCAGGCAGTTATAGCTGTAGTATACATCGGTATGCTTATATTCAAAACAGTACCATTCACAGAATGCGTCGGAGGAGTCAAAATTATGCAGGTAATCATGCGAAGCACAAAATTCCAAGAACTAGAGCTAATCAGGTTGCCCAAATCCACTAGACTGGCTACGCAGAAGATGGTAAAAGCGGACAAGATTGCATTCAGAAGACCTTCATGATACCGGTCTGGGATGACGCATTTTTCTTCGCACTAATGTGCTTCGGTCTAGTTTTCTTGTGGATGATGGTCATGGGATTGTAAGGACAATATCGGTCATTTTAATTGAAATAATGGTGGTAATGCATTTGTATTTTCAGTACACACAGCGGCAAAGTAGTTCGTCGCACGACTTTCTTATTTGGCTTGATTGGATTTGGTCTGTTGGTCACACTGACTGGATGGGAAGTACACAAATCTCTGAATCAGCAATATTTTCCAGAAATTTGGCCGTTCAACGAAACGTTGTTTGCCAATTGTAGTCTATGGTTCAATGCACTGGTCCAAGTGATTTACTCAACCAATATTGGAATGGGAGTCATCCCTGTGATTACAGGAAAGTTTCTATACAAAAGTGACGCTGTGCGCACTTCAGTTGTTTACCTATGTTTCAATTTATTAATTAATGCGATAGCAGTAACCCTTTTCATGGTCCAGTATGACCATGCTGCTGAGAAAGTCGCACCTATAGGGGAGCTCAAGCCAATGACGGCAATTTACGATGCAGCGATTTTCGAAACTAACCTCCTGAGAAGGAGAGTCATTCCGGGACTGATCTACTTTTTAATTGTCGTCTCCTCACTAGTAAGCATTTCTATTGCCATTTTCACATCTTCACGCATAGTGCCACGCCATCCCAATTATATTCTTAGTTTGGTAGCCCTAGTTTTCGCCATAGCATCCCTTCTAAGTCCGGACTACCTAGCTGCAAGGGTTTTAGACACGAGGATCGTGCCTACTTTGATTGCAACTAGCTTGGTCTTCGATTTGATCGCGACCACGTGGGTGTATGGCGCAAAAAATATTTACACGGATCTAGAGTTCTCTATTGGACGATCTATTTTGAAAAGCTGGCTCATACTGTGGTGTTTTGCACCAATCGTACTCACTGGATTGTTGGTTTGGTGGTGTGTTGGCGAAGATCGACTCGATATTCTAGGCACTTATATACCAAGATGGTCACCTATTATATTTGTTCTTATTATAATATTAATCGCGGCTAGCGTGGAAATATCTAAGCAAGTTGACTATAACTTTTTCGGAATGATTTGTGAGGCTGCAAAACCTGCCAAAGAATGGGGTCCTGCGGACCCTCTAGCCAGACACGCCTGGAAGCAATGGCGATCAGTCTGTCAGGATACAGGTCAAAAAGATTTCACATTACGACGACGGGGTACTCGTGACTATACTCACTCGATAAAGCGCGGTCAGTACTCCATACCGAAATACGGAGCTCAAAATTGGAAATCCTCAACTCCTGGAAATAGTTCGCCGAATTATAGTGGATCTGTGTTTGGTGACTCTGCAATTGAGGAGGACATGAGTGTGGACAAATTCTCCGGAGTGAATCAGCAATACGGAATTTACCCAAGCGATGGAAGCATTGGCCGTAGAATGCGTTATTCGAATCGTTCACGCAAAATATCGCACGAAAAGCGACACAATTCTGGTCCCGAAAAGCACAAGGAAATTCTATACGTTCGACGATCGTCAAATGAGAGCAACAATACGACGAAAATTGAAATAACCCCAGTAACAGACTCTCCAGCCTTTACTGCCAGGAATCCTTTAGCCAAAGCTCCAAGAAATTTACACACTACGCGGTATAATTTAAAGAAGAACGACAGTCCTCCGGCAAAATGCCACAACTCAGATCATATCAACTGGAGGAAATTCTCCGTCAACTCTGAGGAGTATTCAACAGAATTGTGATTATAGCCACCTTCTCTCATATCCAAGACTACTTAGATTAAGACAAGCATTACAATTCCCCTTGGATATTTTCAATTCCAAGAAAAGTTCAAAATCTATTTAAAAGACATTGTTAAAGATTTTTGTACATATATTTGTTAAATAAAACCGAATTAAACAAATAACGCTTATAATGTATTTTTAGTGGTAAGATTTACCCCCAAATTTTAATATAGAGTGATCCAAAAATAGCCCCAATGGCAGATTCCACTTGAAAGTGCGTTTTAAAAAACGATGTTTTATTTAATGTGAAATAAAATGTTGAAAATTTTTCAGAAAACTTAAGACTTCGTAATTTTGAAACTAATGATCTGATTTAACCTTACCTTTGAAGTTAATTTTATATGTGTGCTAAATTTTGCTTCTATCCGTTCAAAAGTTCTGTATATAGGCATATAGAAGTCATGAGTTTTTTCTTAAAAAGTTTTGAAAATTATTTCTCGTGTTATCTATTTATTATCTTTGATTCGTTTAATCTTCCTTTCATTTGTAATAATAGGATCTCTTAAAATGTCGTTACTACTAAGTGGTAGTAGAATGATAAGAAGCTTCATTTCGAAGCATTGGTTCTGATTTCAAGAGAAAAGTAATGAATTTCGTTTTAAACATTTTTTTTACGTTTTAGTAAAAATATTAGTGAAAAGCATAAATATAATTTTTATCAACGTTTAATTTCAATTCCGTTTTCTGTAATAAATTTTAATGTAACAGAATTTGAGGATAATTTTCGTGGAGTTAATGCGTTAATAAAATATTAAAAATTAAACACTGTAAAATTTAAAAATTTGTTTAGAATACATTGAATACGAAAAATTAAAAAAAACGAAAACAGGTATTTTGTATAGCTGTGTTAAAAGTTTACTTAAGTTTTACTTTAACGAGTTTACTGGCAACCCTACTTCTTTGGCTTATTTTTATTAATATGACCATTAATAAAGTTTAAGTACTTATAAACATTTGTATAAACTGATGGACTAGAAGGGCTGCATACCCACTTCCTCTTTTTGTTTATAATTTTCTCGACGTCAGGTGACCAGGAGAGTACTCCTAGGAATTCATGTTTCTTTGTCTGGTAACTTATCACCAATGGTCCACCGGAATCTCCATGGCACACCCCTTTCGTTTTTATCGCGGGTACATCAAAAGCGCAGATATTTTCATCGAACAAATCTTTTTGATGGTTTATTAAATGTTTTTTGCAAGAGTCGTTATTCAGAAGAGCGATTTTTACTTTTTTTAATCTTGTAGCAGGCACTCCGTTCTCCAAATCGCCCCATCCCATAGCATGCACATATATTTCATTCCAATTTGATTGTGTCGGTAAACTGATAATGTCGCTATCTTGGACAGAAAATGATCCTTTAGTTATGATAACTGCAATGTCGTGCCGTTGAGTTACTGAATTATAACCACTGTAGGAATACTTCAACTCGACATCTAAAGTCTGAACGGTTTTGGCTGGTGGATTTACTAGCAAGCCGCCTAATCTTACTTTTAGATTTTTCTTATTTACCTTATGAATGCAATGCGCTGCTGTGACAACAACGTTTTTGCTAACTAATGTACCGCCACAAATGAGATTTCCCTTCTCCAGAATGGCTACCAAGTAAGGAAATTCTTTACTATTGGTAACATCTTCTCCGCCAAGTATCCTGGATACTGAACGCTTGTTGGCCGTTACAATAGTTAAAAGAACACAGGCGCTTAATAACTTCCATACAATCGAAGACATCTCAAAAGATTCTTGAAACAGTACTGAAATAGTCACCTTCGACGAGATCCCTTTTATTCTAATTTTTCTGTTGAGAATTTATTTGCGTTGTTTTTAATTTGCGTCATTCCATTTTGTCTTTTTAATTTGCACAGTACATATGAAAACCCCATTAAAAGTTTCTGCAAATAATTTGTACAAATGTTTTTAATGAAATTAATTTATTTTTCTAAGACGACTAATCACATGGCAGTTGTTTTCGTATTCTGAGATATTAAAAATTAATAATTGTAATAAATAATATCGATTGTCTGATTTTATGCAGATTTAAAATTGAATGAGTTAGAGCATAGAATACGTAATAAAGAATTTTATGGAAATATTTTACAGAAAATTGATTTTTATGAGTGCGGTTCAACTAAATTTCTTCCTCCGTCTCTTAGTCGTTACAAACTACCAATTCAGTAATTAAGATGGGTTTTTAACTAATGACCTTATTTAATTTCTTTACAAGTTGTAGCTTGGAGTGAAAATGGAACTTTATTAATTTTTAGCAAGGTGATATTAATATCACCTTAAGGCAAGAAGAATGGGATTAGGTTCAAAAGGTCAATATTTTGGAATAGTAAAATTAGGCCAGGCAAAATTGAAGAATTATTTTTATTACAAACCTGCATTTGCTAGAAATGATTAATATTTACTAACTATTGATATGAACTTATTGCAAAAATTACAAGCTTATTTTACATTAGCCATGTTGGAAATTTTAAATAAATAAATAAGACAGTAGCAATTCCTGTAAGACTCCAACTTCAAGGACATCGTTTTGCTTGTTATTTATTAAAGAGCCAATCAAGAAAAATCTCCTTGTAAGCACATTTCCTTTATTTTTACGAGTAAATAAAAATTACTTAAAGCTCTATGAAGTCAGCTTCTCTTTCGAACCAACAGCACTTATGGAGCAAGAGCTTTGGGAGGCCTGTAAGCTCTGCCAATGCAACCGTGCTCTCCATTGAAGCGTCGCTATTTCACATTATTCATACTTCGCTTTTAATTCGATCGAAATATTGCTCATTATGCTTTCCCCACTAGAAAGTAGATGGCAGCGGTGTCGGAGCAAGATCATTGTCAAACGTCCAAACCCGACTTCGTCATTTTGAAAAGTTTCTGTATTAAATTTTACGTGATCAATTCCTTTTATTTTGCTCGGCGCTGTATCATTATTATTACTATTATTATTTATGAATGCTCATTGAAAACAAATCATCTAAATTCGAAAAGCTATAAGGATCTCAAATATCTCCTTTTAAATTTCTAATGGTCTTCTATTGACTTAAGATACAGAATCCGACTGAATTTATATTATTTTTAATATTTCGTCAGAAAAGGAAGAGTTTTCCGGACCAGGTGTGAACTGAGTCGCTCCGGTCACTTTAACAGAGTATAGTGGGCAGTTTATTATAGAGTGCAGATTTCTAAAAAAAGGTGGGTTCTCCGAAAATTTAGTCGATCCGCGAATTCGTTCCAGACAGCATTCAGTCGAGTGATCTAAATATAGCCCGATCGAGTTGATGATCTGCCCGTGAAGCAGACGTCAGTCAGAGACCTTGCAAATAATTTATACATAAAGTAATAATTCGGCGGAGTCTCGTCGGTCGCACTTTTTTCGAGATCTGTTTTAAAACAGATGAACGGAAAGTTCTTATTTTAACGTGGATCAAGGTTTCGCTAAGAACTGTAGTAACAAATGTTAATCAGTGTCCTCTAGTGCTTGTTGTTATTAGATTTTTCCAGGTAAACAAACCCGCAAAAAATAAAGTATAAGAAAACAGCTCAAACGTGTTTCCTAATCTGTGATATAAAGCGCGCTTTCCTCTTTCCTAACTTAGATGTGGAATTGAGCTATTACAGTTCATTTAGAATAAATAGTGCGTAATCTAGCAAGCATTGGCTTGCATTCCTCTGCTGATGAATTAGGTGATAGGTTTTATTTGGTACAAACGATGACTTCATCACAGTTTGCAGTGCGTGCGTGGATTATCTCTCCTAAGTATTTGCTTAAACGAATGGATTTTCAGTTCCGAGTGATGAAAACCAGACCTCGCTTCAATACGAAATTTTTAAATTCTGCGAAGATAAACACGCGTTATTGAGGAATTAATTTGACCTCAGACACTACAAGCTGGACATTCGACTACTATTCTTTGAAATGAAAGTTCTCTTGGTAGTTAGTGCCTACGGAAGATTCTAATTAAGAATTATCAGCCACTTATGTTTTATTGTTTATTTCTTCTGAATAAATACTATTTTGATTAAGCTGTGGGAAAAGTTTTTTTTTCAAGGAGAAAACATCACCCTGTGAACAATTCAAATGTAAATTAATAAAACATGTTTGAATGCCATTATCATTAAGAAGAAATAGTGTGGGTGATGAAAAGGCTGATATTTATAGAAAATTTAATTAATGAAGTTGTAAAATTGAGTTAATTTTATGAATGACTACAAAATTCAAGGTATATAGATTATAGATTTTTAGGGAAATTTTTAATTTAAATTTCTAAGCATAAAATATAACCCATAAATTTGACCGCAAAGATACCTGAAGGTGTCGATTTCATCATAACCGAGATGAAAAATCTTCTTTGTCTCACAATTCAGCAAACTTGGCCATGGCAACAAAAGAATGTTGCAATTAATACTTTTCTAAATTATGGTATCGTAAAAACGTACTCTAAAAATTAAAAATTAATAGAGGATAATGTAAAAGTTACATAATATTTTCGACAATTTTATTTAATTGAAAACTTTGGGGAACTTTATAAAGTGCCTATAATTATAATAAATTTAGCTCTAAACAAAGTTAAAATGAAAAAAAAAAACATATGAGAACCTACATCAGAAAAATGTATAATTAAATGTTTCTAAGGAGTTCAAAATGTCTTGCTTAGAAGTTTCCTTTCATTTTATCAAAATTGTGTTATTATTTGCATTATTATACTCGTCTGATTTGGATCTCAGTTTCTTAAACACAGATTACTCTCTTCCTTACGTTTTGATAAAACAATAATAATTTCATTAAAAATCTGTTGTTTAGCAGACAATAATAAAACATTAATGGCTATAAAAATGTAATCAATTTAAAATTAGAATTTTGAGTCAAAAAGAAATTTTGAATGAAATAGATGTGAAGAATTTTTAAACTGTTTTATTCTAATTTTAATAATATATAGGCAGATGTAAATTAAAAATCAAAAAAGCTTAAAACATGACTTAAATAAAAGATAGAATTGTAAAAAATTGCAATGTAGCCGGTTTAATTAATTTTTTTTTTAAACATTTGTGAATATCTTTAAATGATTAACAAGTTGGCTAAAATTCATTTTTCTTTCTCCCTGGTTTTTCCTTGAAAATTTAGTAGGTGAACTTGAACAATTTTAAAATCTTTCAAAAAATAGTAAATATTTAATAATAGTCAATATATCGCATCAAACAAGTTATACTATCAAATAAAAATACAAACATCATCCAGTAGGTTTACTGAGATATTGTTTAGAAAACGCACAACACGCCTTAATTAAATCTTGTACTTTGTACTTTTTCTTTGGGGTTAAACTTTAATTTGTCATTTAGTCATAAACCAAGTTCCACCCTTTTGTTTTCTACAAAGTTTTAAATATAGAAAAGGTTTTAAATCAAATGACCCTCGAAAATCAGATGTGAACTAACGTTTCCAACTAAAATCATCACCTGTTAATTGTCTTAAAACAAAATTCCCATATGAGTAAAGAAAACATTCTGTCGTCCGTTATTAGTCCCACACCTGCTCATTAAAATTTTTAAAATAATGTAATATGTGAAAATAATGTTTTCGCCGCATTTATAGGAACAGATGCCATTAAAATTACAAATTAATTTAAAAAATTACTTGATTAATTTTGCTGCATATGAAAATGAAGTCAACATAATTCGGTCACATCTACTTTTTCCAGAAAAGATGAGTAAAACAGGTCCTCCACCACCACAATACACGTATGTTCCTCCACCGTCGGCACCTCCGAGCTACTCGGAAGCAGTTGGGGGTGTGAAACCATCAAGTCCATTCACGCCGCCCGTCCCGAACGCGCGTATTGTAACCACAGTCGTACCTATCGGGAAGAACCCCACCCACATGATATGTCCCCATTGCAACGCGGAAATAGAGACGACCACGAGGACGGAGCCCCGGAAGCTGGCCTACATAACAGGGATTCTAATTGCACTTTGCGGGTATGTTGAAGTACATGTTAGTAAAGTATATTGCACTTTGCCTTAACTGCACTTTGTTTCTATACACTATCATAGTGCAAAATTATTTGTATAGCTTTAATCTTACATGTACTATAATAGCGCACATACAATTCTAAAATATTTGGCTATTTTTTGTGATTAATACGTTTTACTTACCTTAAAAACACGTGGTAATATAAAGGAGCAACCAATATTACAAATATTACATTCTAGTCAACACGACCCCTAAAGCATTTTTAGTATATAGAAAGAGTATAAGTGGCTAAAATTTATTAAAAAATCTTTATTAAAGAAAGACATCATTTAAATTCCTTGTCTATTTTATAAATGTCATTCTTAAGTTATGTAAGTTAAAATAAATTTATTAGTAAGGGTTTTTTTTCCTTTTATTGATAAAGAAAAATATTTCCAGATGCTGTCTTGGATGTTGTCTCATTCCCTGCTGCATTGACGAATGTATGAATACTCATCACACCTGTCCAAATTGCGACGCATACCTGGGACGATACACACCCTCATAATTTCAATCGAACCGAATTTTTCTATTGCACTGAAAAAATGAAAAGCTGAATTTGAAGAAGTGCATGTTCGGCAGCTAACAGTACGTAATAAATAAATAGATTAATATAACTTATGTACAAACACTGAAGGAACTCAAAAGTTAGCAGATACCTCCCTACGATATTACGGATCATTTATTTTAAATTATTTCCAAAATGGTTGTAACCAATATATTTCCACCCTTATTTATTTTATTATTCTTGTTCTAAGATATACAGACAAGGAATGCTTTCTACTTAAACGAGTAAAAATGTGTAATAACAGTAACGAATACGAATAACAAAACTTTCGTTTAGAGCAACAAAAAAGGATTGCACTCATAATTTATTATTTGGTTCACGAGTATGTTTTGTTAATTTTATTAAAGGTTATACATTCGTGAGTTTATGTAATTATTTGTTTTCTTTTTTTGATACGATGTCATTTTAAACTACATATTCGAATAAACTGTGAAGTCGGCAAAGCTTTAGACTACTATTAAGAGTATGTTTTGTTTTGGAAGTTTGCATCACTTAAAGAACATCAATAAATTTTTAACATATCGAAAACACCTTATTTTATTTCAATTTTCTAAATACTCAAAAATTTCTTCGTTCAGTTCCACAATATCCCACCACTTTTACACATTTGCCTTTTAAATGTTTGAATAGATTCAACCCCATACATAGAAAATAATTAGTCAAGTAAAAAATTCTGAACATAAAAATGTTTAGTTTCCAAATAATGGAAAAAAATGCGTAAAATGAAAAAGAAAATAACCAAATTTCTCAAAAATTCTTTGCGTGGTTAAGGAAACACACTTTTAAAGCTCGTTAATTTGGTACATGATGAATTTTGCTATAGTTTTGTAATATGGAATCTCACAGCAAAGTTATTTTAAATATTTTAAATCTAAAAACAAAAAAATTATTAATGAAACTCAAAAATAGTGAATTTTAATAGCGTTTTCGATGCATTATAAGTAAAAGGAGTATTCTATTAAAAAAAGTTTAAGAGAAATGAATTTATTTCCAGTTTTTACGAGCACGTGTTTAAAAATGCAAGGCACTATATTCCTCAAGGAAACGATTACAATTTTTGATTAAGGTTCCAGATCCTCAGTAATATGGGGGTTATTGTACACATTACCATTTTTAAAGAAAACCAAATAAAGTAGGAGTTATTAAGCAAAACACTAAACGCATCAAGTTACACAAATATGACTTTATTCTAATACTTTACCTTACTGCCTACAAAATATAAAATCGGATAACACCTCTTATCTTACATTAGACCGCAATCTTACCTTTGTACAAAAATAACATTTGTGTTACCGTCACATCGACAATAATCAATAATATTCACGCCGTACCAATCAGTGTTACAATGCTCAATATACTGCGATTGCAAGTATGCGAATTTCAGGTCTTTCTCTTTACCTACATAATACTATTATATTCAACTGAAAGATAAACGGGTGGATTCTTTCTCAAATTATTGCTTTCGAAATAAATCTCAATCACAATTCATCTGTAAGTCAGCCTTTAAAGCTCTCCGTGCTCTTGCACCAAAAGACAAATTTAGAATAATATTGCTTCGAGGAAATAATTATTGTGGTAAGCCTTTAATTTAATTCGCATGCACGGAAGAAATTGCTTTTATTGTGTAGCGAAAGAAATTGTTTTGTGCATACTTTGAAATGTGGTAATAAATACTCGTGAAAAGATTTGCTTTGTTGAGCTGAAACCCTTACTACTCTGCTCTAAATACGTTCTGAAATTATTCATTTTAAAGGTTGAGTGCTCATGTTACACAAAAGCAAACAAGACTGAAATAAGGTCAAAATATAAATTAAATTCAGATTTGCTGAAATACATGCCAAATGTTTTCCAAGGCTTTTGTAAAAGGAAATATTAAATAAAATACGTAAATGAAAAAAAAAATACAGCCAAAAGAATTTTCTTGTCGTGTAATATATACTTGAAGTTTTTTATATAAGAGAGTATAACAATAAATTTTTAAAATGTCGCTTAGTGTAGGCGAACTTTGGTAGCTTTCTCTCGATATACAGAATAAACCACTTGACTAAAACAATTTTTACAAAACTTGCCTTTAAAGTTAACTGTTTTTTTCAAATCTAACAGAAAAGTATTTTCTTTTATTTTACCTAAAATTCATCCAAAGACGTAGTTTTTGATTCCTTTCATGTTTAAGCAAATCATCGAACAAAATTGTTAATCTTTATTTTTAAGGGCTTATATATTTCAAGTGAATAGGCACCTATTTAAGATTTCTGCCTTCGTTTGTAACTTCCACATACTACTTTTAGAAAAATTTAACAAACCTTATGTATTGAATATTATGCTTAGTTATGCTATGCTATTCTCTAAGAATAGTACAAAGTTTACCAAAGCACTCAATCTCCAAAACGTATTGATTGAACATTTTTTTTTATTTTAGAATTTGTCATTACATGACTTTCATTCACTTTACAAGGCTCCGCACAGTGCACGTACCGCCTACTACTTCCGCTCACATTTGTGATATCACTGGGTATTATGCTAAATTGCGAACAAAGTGCTTATAAAAATGATAGCACAGAATTCAGTTGTAGATCAAACTGAAAAAGAAGGTGTAAATGCTTATATTTGACTTAAAGCGATATGCCTTTGATTTTGTTGCCAATATTTTTAAATACTTTTGATTTCCCTTCCGTATCCCACCAACGGAATACCATCAAAAGCTGAGCAATTGAAATATTTTAAAAGTAGTTAAAATTCTTTTCCATTCACAACGGTTTTCAAGCTACTGCCAGTTAAGGAATCTGTGGGGCCCGCGAAAAAACCCTCTTGAGAATAATGATCTTCTTATTTATTCTAAATATGTACATAAAAATTTAAAAACATCAAAAATAGAGTCAGCTGTAGTTTACTTATTAAAATACATAAAATTTTTCGAAATAAATAAGTCATGCCCAGAGGATACATTACACTGTACAATATTTAGTTCGCACTACCGGGAACTTATAGTACGCAAGCCCTGAGTTTTGGGCTGGAAGTATTAAACTTAGGCTATGAATAAATATGTCCAATTTAAGAATTAACAACAGCGTTGGGTCATAAATGCATAATAATGATTAGCTTATGGGGTGAGATTTTTTTGAGAAAGCTCCTTACACCATAGCCGTCTTTACTAGACACGCCTGTGAGTTGTTCCCTATACTGGACCCATCCAAGCTGTCGAGATCGAGAGCAGTGTCAATCATCGTTGTGTCTTGCAGCAATCGTAGCCGACTTGAACTTATAAAGTGTGACCCTTCCCGGGGCGGTGAGCTCATGGCCGCCTGGGTTACAGAGGACGGAGCACCTGCCAAGTTAATCTTAGGATCTGACAAAGGTAGGGTTGAATCTCGACTGGTCTCTCGACTTTTTCGAGTGTTTGCTTTACTCATTGAAGCATATTTCTTCCGATTATTTGCTACAAATGCACTCACTGGATCATCCAAGTCCAAGTCGTCACTAAGGAGAGCCGAGGATATAACGTCCGTGGTGTCGGCTATCAACTCCTCCTCATTACTAATTAGATTACTTTTACTTGCATTGTTTGGCATATTGATAATAACTTCAGGTGGCTTTTTAGCAATTTGAGCTTCAAACTGCTGTTCATCGATTAAGTTTGAGTACACATGTAAATTTGGATCAGACCTATTGCTACCGTTGCTGCTAACAGCGGAAGATGAAATATTTGAATTTGGTACATTACTATATACATTTTCGGACTCAGACGCAGACTTGGTCAATGCAATGGCACCAATAGGCGCAAAGTCATGTACATTGGCATTATTTTGATTCGTTAGTTGATTGTGTTTCAGCTGTATGTCGTCTTTATCGAAACTGTTATCTAAATTTTCCCTGAATAAATTATTATAGCTACCACTTAAATTATTAAGACGCTTATTTATGTCCATATTGTCATCGTCGCCAGTTGATGGAGTCATTACTGTGTGCTCATTGACGACAGCTGGTCCTTCGATCGTTGACAGAGGAATTTCGTTATCAACTAATTGAGCTAAACTGTTGGAATTGCCTGTAAATAGAATAAATCCGAGATTATTAAAAGAGTGACATTGTATCCTTGTTTATTCTGAGGGTTATCAGCAAATAAAACATTTATTGCGTAAATAAACAGAAAAAAATTAAGCGATTGCTCAGTTGCCATTTAGAGAAGACTAACTTAATACTATTATGTCGCAAAATTAATTGCTCTCGTGTAAGTATAAATTTAAATGCAGTATTAAAGTGTATTTACAATTTGTGTTAAAGTTATTAACTTGGTACGTTCCAGAGTACGTTGTGGTTAATGCTAAGTTAAATTGTTTTCCATTTTTATACAATTTTACCTGATATGAAAGCTTATAATTGCTCAATTTTCAATCGTGTGTTTTATTCAAAAACTTGAAGAGAGGCAAAATATTCTTAGGATAAATGGACGAAAAAAAATTATTCCGTGCATAAATATTGTTAATACTCAAACAACTCTCGCAGTTTTAGCTTAATAACTTGCTGGATTCTGGCTAATCTAATTTTTATTATATTACATCGAATATGCCTACAAAAGGCGTAGATAAAATTTACAGAATTTTGTCTTTCCTCATAAATTTTTCTATTGTTTCTGTAAAACGAAAAAATGATATTAAAGAGATTTTGCTACTCCTAAACTTTTTTTTGCTTCCAATAATATAAACCCTTATAAATTACAACGTATTTTAGATCAGTAGTAAATGTTGACTTTGACGAAGCAGAGTTTGAAAATTGTTTGTAATTTTGATTTAATGCTGGAACTCGTAAAAATATTTAAAATATACAACTAGAATTCGCGAGAGTACTTAAAAGGATTAGAAAAATTTTGAATTTTTACGTTTGTTGGACCAATAATATCAAATATATTTAAACTACTGTGTTTTGCATAACTGAGATATCTTATTGTGCAGGAATCATTTTGAGTTAATTTTAAATCTCTAAAATACTTTTTTCAGGCTTGCAGCTTTAAACTTTTCCAGGTTGTGAGCAAAAACTCGTCGTTCTTAAATAGCATATAATATACCTTGTTTTTCAGAATTTCAAACATGTCAATAAATATTCTTTAATAATACTGCTTGGAAAGCAATATCCTCTCGAACGCTATAACTGCATTACTGAATAAAAGATGCTTAATCATCTTATTTTATTTTTATAAATAATCCTAGTTACATAAATCTGTGCATCAAAATTATTCTCAAACCAGTCTTGCCAGGCGTTGTAGGTAATTACTGGTAATTTCTAGTAAAAATGACTCACTTAAATATAAATCTTAAGAGAGATTTGCATGCACTAATAATTTTTGCACCTATTTTAAAAACAATCTAAAAATGGCATTGTTTCAGTTTGATCTTAAAAAAAGTGAACTTATCCACAGATGCTCTTTGGGTGAAAAGGTTTCGGAAGTCTAAAGAATATAAATTTAAATTTGCTTGCATAAACACTACAAATTCAAGTATATTCATATATATATATATATATATATATGTACACGTAATAGGTTCTATTCATTAGATTATTTACACAGACGAATTCATTATAATAAAAATAATAGTTCAACATTTTTACAGAAGAGTAAACACTGCATGTCACTCAATAACAAATTGTAGGTGCCATTTTGACTCTTATTTACAATATAAAATCAAAAAGGTCGATTGAACCTCGGAGAAAAATAAGACAAAAAAAAACTGTTGCTTTCAAAATGTCTACTAAATGGCAACCTTTTGATTTTCGATCAGAACTATAAACTAATGCAAAAATTCGAAAGCGCAGCCATTCTATCACGCTACAGTCAACGAACAAAGCCTTACAATTAAAAACATTGCTGCGAAGCGAAATGACGGAATTAAATTCTGAACTGATATTTTTTACAGAGTTATACAAGATGGATCTGATATTTCGCAAAAGCGGATCTATTCTATTTACACAAACCTCATGAAAACTCACCCAATATGACTAATAATTTATCATCAACAAAAAACTCGAATGAAGCATGTTTTCAATTGAAAGAATTAGAAAAATACAAAATTACTTTCGGAACGACTTAGAAATCTTATGAGAATATTGTACAAATGTGTGTGTGCCATTGTCTGTTTTATGTTAGATATACTGATCGTTTCAACAAAGACAAATCATTTAAACCAACATACGTTAAGGAACAAATACATTTTGTAAATCAGAGCTCATATTCACAGTTGTCTTCTAGGAACTTAATTTACTATTTTGAAGAAAATCAATAAAAGAACATATTCATTACATGAAGGAATGTTTTGTTTTATATCAAGTTTTTGCAACAATTATATTTTTATAAAACAAAGGAACATTCAAATATTTATATTATTTATTTTTGATATTTTACGTTTTATAACAGGGGTAGATATTGTGCGATCAAATAAAGAGGATAAATGTTCTTAATATTCGATGTACATTAAACGCTCCTGTATTCAAATTCAAGTACTACTTTTAAAAAAGAAACACAATTACCAAAATATAATTCAATTCCTTACATTCTTCTGTTGAAGTTACGAGGAATAGAAAAAATAAACAACAACATTTAATCAAACACCGAAAACTGCTGAAAATAAAACAATGTCACGTGATATTAAGTAAGAAAAGCGTATTCCCATCCCATCATTTAAAATATAGCACAAAATCAGATCAATTGATTTTTTAAACAATTCATCCCCCGCATTTTAAATTATATTGGGTGCATTGAGCTATCCGAGCAGTAGTTTTTTTATTATTAATATGTGTAATAATAAACGAATTAGTTGCAGTAAGGGACAAATATCGAGACCAATATTCTGGTTTTAAAGATTTTGAAAAAAAACACGTGTGAAAACGATCACTCGCGGAAGCGGAGACGTGCTCAAGAACTAGTGAATCAATCAATATGTTAAACAGCAATATGAAAATCAAAGAACAGAAATATACACATACATTTATCTCTTGTATAAGCATGTTCCAAAAAGAAGAAAAATAGCAATTAATACACAGAAGACAATATCAAGAAGCACAGAAATACATCTAATAGAAAAATTATTTAATTAATGTTTGCAAAACATTTGATCCATGAAGAAATCTTATAGCATTATTTATTGAACTCTTTTAATTATATTATAAAGGAAAATTTTTTATTCCCAAATTAGTGTCTCGCTAAAATATTTGAAAATAAAGAACTTTACGTTATTTAGATATAAAAGTACAACCCTCTATCTCACACTCAACATTGTATGCTTTTATTACACAAATAGTTGCTCACTAAGGTAAACTGTCTGTCAACTTAAAATAAGTATTTTTATTCTTTAATACGAACAATCAGAAGCAATTCTGTCTGCAGTACTATTTGTATGTTTTTTATCTCTAAATGATGTTTACTACTGATAATTTCTAAGGATATAAAACATTCCTTCAGGTAAGAAACCAATACTTTGTTTTAAAAAACAAACAACCAAAGAATCCTACAGAGGATAGTCAAAATCAACCGAATATTCTGAATAAAAATCACAGTGTTTAATATGTGAGGAAGAACTATGCTTTTGCTTTTTAAACACGTTCGATAAAGATCGAAATACATTTTCTATACCTATATACAAATAAGGCAGATAACGACTTAGCAACACGTCGACGATCTGCTTGGCTCAACTATGAGGAATCGCTCGCTGCGTCTTCAATTATTGAGTTCAGATCGATATTAAATGAGTATTCATATACATTAGAATATCTTTCTTTTTTGCGTCCACCAGGACTTCTATGCTGACCATAAAGATTACGCTTACTGACCCTAAACGTTTGACTATCTTTGATATCAATATCAGTAGGTTCTCCACCTCCTCCGAAATCACATTCTCGAATTGTTAACCTGTTCGTCGGACTCTTAAGCTCGAACTGTACTTCCTGCTTCTTGTACCTAGGACGAAGTGGCAGCGAAGAATGTTTTTTAACTTCGTGCTCTGAGTTCTGACGAGGCACTGCTTTATTTTTGTGATAGGGGTAACGAGGTAAATGACTATCGGAACGGTTCCGCCGTTGGGGTGAATAATACTTAAATTCGCTTGGAACCGGCACATTACTTGTGTTATTACTTATGATTGTTCTGTGCAGAAGCGGTAAGGGTGAATTCCGATCAAAAGAGGGCGAGTGTGGAAGCTGCATGTTTTTTCTCAGTCGATAGGCTGGTGAAAGTGACTTACCGTTTTGTAGATTATCATAGCTTCGATGTCGATAAATTCCAGATGATGGATTGCTCTGAAAGAAGTTCTAAGCTGGTCTTTTCTATCTGTTTTAATAATACTATAAAATTACATCGTCGAATAATCGTTGTTTGACATTCATTAGATTGTCTCCGTGACCAATGATCGGCTGATTTGTAATCATTGATGTTGGTACTGCTGATGGGCCTTCCGTCAATTGGCTGCTTGGATGACCACTATGTTGCATTTGTAGGATATACTCATCTGTAACAATCCCTCTCCTACAGAAATATTATTTATTACTTTAAAAAACCTATAAGTATTGTTTACTTTTACAAAGATAGTTAAAAGTAATTACAATTTAAATTAAAACACGAAAATTCATGGAGAGAAAAGGAAGAAATTTTTTTGCACTTTTTCGTTTCTATCCGATTAGCATATGTTGATAATCATTTCTGTGTGTATCGATTTTGAAATTATTTTTATACATATATCTCTTTAAAACATTTGTTGGGCCTTGAGTTTCGATATGCATAAATTGTAAAATCATCGGTTGCAGAATTATGTTACAATAAGTCCTGAACGCGTACACTGAGATACTTAACGGCGTCTCAATATTCTTGCCTATCGTAATCAGCTCATCAAAGTCCTTAAAGTAATGCTCTCCTAATATTCACCCACTTTTTGCAAGCCCACGCAAATTTTCGCCTTCGTTCCAGGCGATTTAAGGATAAACGTGAAATTTAGCTGACTATAAAATTTTTCAGCGATTATGTAGCTGAAGAGGGTAAAATTGGTTTTACTTCTAAATAATTTTTTAATATTACAAATACTTCACTTAGCATTGTTTTTTAAACAACCTAAATAATATTGCACTTTTATTTATTAAACTATTTTAAGAATGTAAGCAAACATTTCTAATTTAAAGATATTGAAAGCAATATTTTTAAAATCTATAGTTATACATTTACACTCACCTATCAATTAGAGACGGAGTCATTGGACCACATAATATGTGAAAACAATTAAGGCATATATTGCCCCTGGAATACGGATTCACTGCTCTCTGTCCACCTTTGGAAGAAAATGATCCTTTTAACTATACATAAACGAAATAAATGATTATCAACAGTCAAACAAAATTCAAATCGTTCATACGTCTTCATTTGTTGTTTGATCACTTGTAGTGAGGTACGTATGAAATCCAGCTAAACCAATCACAGACCAAATTGAAAAAAAACATATGAAAGTGACAATAACGCTAGAGGGTGCGGCTTTTATAACTTCAAGCACTTCCTTTTCCTTTTTCAATACTGAAAATAAATGGTTGTAAGAAAACTCTTACTTTTTACAATCAAATACTTACATAAAACTAAATGTGTTACTGAACACGAAAATATAAATACAGCTAAGAACGCGAGGGAGACTAGAAACATGTAAAAAAATCGATAATTTCTTTTGCCCACACAGTTACCAACCTGAAAAATTTTATTTTGCTAACTGAATACACAAAGAAAAACTCCCAAAAATATACCCATGGACAGTGATGGTCAAATCTGTCCACACAATTATCACACAAACTACAGTGAGATGCCCGTGGAGGTCTGAATATTTTACAAGTGAAACAATATTTTAATTTCACTGTTTGTCCCTTCACTAGAACCTCTTTCGTTCTTGGTGGAGGTCGATACGTTGGACTGTTCAAAGAGTTTGGCACTTCTAGAAGAAATGTTCGTTAAAATAAAAGTCTACCATCCATCTCGACAATAGGTCTACCTATTTGTTTCTCTATGTAAGCAGCTTCATCATGGGAAGCCCGTGGAATAACTCCGGGATCAGTAAATGTCGTCCGAAGTAGTGAACTCATTGTAAAAAAGTACAAAATTGCTCCGACAATCGGTATCGCTGGAGTTATTCTAGTTGCAAGGTAGGGGCAGCTAATTGCGAATTTTTCATAAAAGTAACGTATAACGGAGATTCGGAAATACTATACTTACTCAAATGCAAAAAATAAAGCACTAGTCCCAGTTATGAGGAAGCAAGTTAAGTAAAACACACCAGTATGAGGTGCTGACATTAAAAGGCCATCACAATAGAATTTGTTCCTTCCTGCAAATAGCTCCCACTTCCGTGTAACACGAGTATTTGGTGCCATAGTACAACAACACAGCAAATTCATTTAGAATGCTTTTTCGCATATAAACATTCAAGTTTTTATAGAGTCTTTGAAGGATATTGTAATTACAGGAATCATACATAGACATTGGAGTTCTTAGTTAAGATTTAAGTAGTTGATGGAAGTTTAGTTGTTTCATTACTTGACACAGGACACAGAATTTGTGTTACTGCTTGAGTTGGATCGTAGTCATCGTTATCTTTAACCAGCTATCTCGTTTTCTCTGCAAAAATTTAAAAAAGAATTTTTTAGTTGAATTTAAGTATTAATATTTATTTAGAAGTGCTGTCTAAATTAAATTAAAAAATAAATTTTGAGCTAACTTTAAAACTGCATGGAAAAACTATAGATCTCTAGAACTCTGAAAAACAAATACAAGACACGAATCAGAAACTATGATGTCTTCAATGCTGGATTTTTACAACCTCTGAAGTGTCTTAGTCTGAATATAAAAAGCGCTATCTTATCTAGAGATTGAACTGCCAACAAAAAAGCTTTTATTGAAATTTCAGCAGAAATTGAAGCGGACGACTTTGGTTTTTTAAAATCAGACATGAAAGTAAATAAACAAACTTTCTTTATCATAGAAAAAGGAGTAATAAATGATAAATCATGTTGGTACGAGGGTGGTTTGAAAAGTCCATGCAAAGTCAGAGAGATGGCACTACTGGGGCGTATCGAGGTTATTTTCAATTAGCATCATCTCTTGGAGGAACTCGCACCGAATTTCAGCCCTACTGGTTTATTACGCCCTGGTTTAGCGTTCGTTTAAATCGCGCAAGTCGAGTGATTTCCAAAAAGTGGATGAAAGTGAACTTCGAAAAACGAAATCGTATAACGTGTTTCAAGGACGATTTGAAGCTGTTTCAGCGGAATCTACAGAACTTTAGGCGTCGTTTCGTCAATGTGGACGAAACCACTCACACCTGAGATCAAAGAATAGCCCAACAATGGGTTGTCAGCGGATAGTCTACACTAAAATGAAGCGAGAACCGGAATTAGACCAATCGTATTATTCGAAAAGGATCAACAAACTGTAGCAGCGTTGAACGAAGTGTATAAGCCTAAAAGGAGACTCCGTTGGAAAATAAAATTGAATTATAAAAGTCAGTACTTTCAAATCACCATTATTTCCTGTTTAAATGTGGATTTTAGCAAAATTCTAAATACACTAAAAATACTAAAAATCAAATTTTATAGAAAATAATTTCCACATTATTTAAACCCCTTCAGCAATTATTACATAAATTATTTTTAGGCATATATGCCATGCACAAAACATCCTATTCTATATTATATGCCCATATAAGGTTTGTGAAATACAAACCTGCAAAAATATACCTTGAACGAGATGAGCCAAATTGGACATGACAGTTGAAAGTTATTCAATTTTTAAGATCATTCTGCTGTTTAAAGACTTTTACATTTTATAAAAAAATAAAAATAAAATAAAATCTCTTAAATAAAAAATATATTGTAAACGAGCAACTCTGCAAAGTGAGTTTTTTGTCTTGCTTTATTTGTACTTTCATTCCATGACCATTTTTTTCCAAAAACTACGATGATATATGGCCCATCTTTCTTCGTAAGAATTTTTTTAAGTTGGTCCAATAATATGTGCGTATTATCTTTAACAATTTCGCAATATCACAAACATATTTTTCTTTTTATAAGATTACTAAATATTCTTAACTAGTCACGAATAAATTTAAATTAACAAATAAAGAAACATCCCTACAAAATTCCAAAACTGTGAACAGAAACCATTTGTGTACTTTTACACTTAATTAAGCAAGAAATCTAAGAGCTAAGTTTTTTCACAAATATTAGAATCTGACCTTTCTGAGAAATAGCAAGAGGCAGAGATGCATTTCATACGAACAGTGAAGTTGTGTTCGTTATAAAATGTAGATCAATGATTCACGAATGTTTATAAAAGAAATACTTTTAAAAATTGCCAGAAGATTCTATTTTTAATTCTTAAAAGTTTATTATTTCACTGTAAAATAAAAGTGTCTCGGGACATGGCATTTATAAAGCTAATAAAATCATTGTATCATTTTTGTATATAATACAATATATAACGGCGGTCGACATAGATTTTTTCACAGGCTAAGTAGTAATGATTTCATTACGAATTTTTTATCAAGTAATCTTTTTTTGATGTATTGACAGATAGTTTCTATATTCCAAATATTAATAAAATGGTACAGAAACTTGACTCACAGTTAACATAATAGTTTAAGCGTTAATCTACTGTTTCCGGAAAACTTGAAAGCTCCTATCACAGGACAAGATAACTTAGTCGATAAACGTTCACAATTCTTTAAAAAATAGGTACAAAAATATTTTATGACCTCCTGAGCCCACTTTCCTCGAAAATCTGATGTGATAATGCGTTTTTGTTTTCAAATTGATATTCTAAATACGAAATTCCATTAAAGTTTTCTATAGTATGTTCTGTCGTACAACAAAGTTCAAAAACTTTGGGCAATGTTTAAAATTATAACAAAATTCTCATTAAATTAAAAACCGTTAATGATTTATTGATATTATAGTTTTCTTCTCTCCCAACATCTTGTCCTGCATCTAGAATAGGACACTGAAGTACAATAGCAATTTTATATGAAAAGATTATTTTTGGCAATTTTCATATTATTCAAAAATTAACTACATTCATTAATTTTTTTCGAGTAAAAATTGAATTATCTATTTATAAGTTAGGACTATCAAACGCCTTTGACACTACTTTTTTTCGCTACTGTACATATATTTGGAAAACAATAGCCTCGTCTTTTACTTGTGTGTAGCCCGGTTAAAATCCCAAGTAAACAAAGAAATATTAATTCTAGAAGTGCATCTTCTTACGAATTTAAACGCAATTAGTTTAAATGTGATCAACAGTGATCATATTGCAATTTCCAATGCTCCATAATTCGCGGATGGTTCGAACTCCGCCGCATATTCGTCCACCTGGCTGGAGTCATGGCTATTTATTTTCGTATCATATTTGTTTATGTCGTATCACCAAAAGCTCCACTGACTGCGTCGCAGCCGGAGGCATTATCATTTCAATTCGGGCACCGGCCGGGAGTAAACAAGGAAAATTTTCTACTTAATATACGAATTTCTCCCATAGTGAAATTAAATTTCGGTATTTGCATTGAATTTTTTTTATAGACAAGAACGAAAGCGAAATGTTTGCAGTGCAAAAAAAGGTTACGAGCTTGTATCCAGCTTGTCTCAGGTGATGCGTAATTTCCGCAAAATCTCTATACAGTTAAACGTTTATACGCATTTTCTACGTTCCAGATTTGCCAAAATGAACACACAGTTCGGGGATTTGGGCTGTGGGGTGGGCAAAGGGGGCGGTGGCGGCGGATCCATTCGCGAAGCTGGTGGATCTTTCGGGAAACGGGAAGCGGCCCTGGAGGGGGAGTACTTTTTCAAAAAGGTAAATGCTACTACATTCCAGCTTCATCAAGCACTTACTAGACACGTTCCCTAGCAAAAAGAACTCCTTTCAAAGCTGAAAAGCGCAAAAATTGGCCAAGCCGAATTCCACAGGAAACAAATCGTCGTCCTGGAGGAAGCAATTAAACGCCACCGGGAATCTCTGGCGAGTTTAAAAGTTTAAATTTTTTGGAGCTCATCCCATCTGGAAATCATAAAATGCACGGGAGGAAAGCTTAGTCATCTAATTTAGTATTTTTTTTATGTACTGTATAGATTTTAAATAAAATGTGAATTTCTTTACATAAAGTTCTTTGAACTTTAGAGGAACGGTATTTTTTAGTAAAAACAAAATGCTTTGTTATTGCCAAAAATTTACACACACACAATACATAGTCAAACAAATACACTAGAAACACACACATATATAATTTCCCCAAAACGCAACTATGCAGAATTTTAAGATTATTTTTAAATGCGTATTTACTATTTGTTTACGTTATTCACCGGCCTCTTAATGCAGGGTTTCCCAAACTGTTGTTAGTAATAGTACAATTTACATAGGCGATCTAAAATCTAATATTTTTACTTCATTTTTCTGCTCTACTTAACGAGAATACTACTGAAAAATCTGGTCTTAAAAATAAATTAAATAAAACAAGTAAAAGAAAAATGTATAAAAAATAAATAAATTGTTTACTAAAAGTATGCAATTTCTTTAATTCAAATCGTAACTCGTTTGAGCTCGATTTCTTTATGGTTTTCATATATTTTTTTTCTTTGCTTACCGAGAAATAAATGGTACTTATTATCAAAGCTATGGTTCTTTAAAAAAACAATTTCCACGATGTCAAGACATCAATTTTAAAACACAACAATTTCTAAAATATTGTTTTTAATTTTTTATAAAAGCATTTCTTCATAATCCATAAAAAGAATAAAACTTACTTTGGAAATATTTAAAAGTATATACCTGCAGTTCAGAAATATATTTAAAATAAAGGTCGAAATTCGCTTTACGAGTGAGAGATATATTTTTCTTACCTGAGCAAGTTGGACTTGGCGTTCCCTAAACAGTGGTACTGAAAGAGAGTCTCACAAAATCCCTCGACTCCGTGAAAACTAATTTGAAAATAAGGCTAGAAGACAGAAATTTGTACCAATTTTTCCTTCCTTTTAAGTAATGAAGATAAGAAAGAATGAAATAAAAAGTATTGGCCTTATGCTTTCCCAATATCCATTTTAGGCTCTACCATTTATTTCAATGGACGCATTTGGTCAAATTTGATACTTTGGGGTTGTTTCATGGATATTTTGGGATGCCTTTTATGTTTACTTATTATTTTAATATAGGGGGAAAATATAATCATACAGAGAAAATTAACTCACTAACTATTTCGGTATTTAACCTTTTATTTGACAGCGTTTTACAACACGTACTTTATATAATAATTATAAAGTAATCTCTACTCTAAGTTTCGCAAAATTTCGTTTGGATATAATGAAATTTTTAATTTACGTATTTGATTTAAAATACTTGTTATCATTAATGTTCATTTTCCGAAATTGAAGTAGATAATGATATACAATTTCGAGTACAACCTACACCGTAAATTTGTACATTCTGTTAAATAAATAAACAAATGATAAAGTAATTCTGCCTCAATAAAATCGGGAAATATAATCTATAACCTGGTAGAGATATATCCCTTTGACGACGTTTGTTTGTAACATTGCAATTTTAATAGCATTACTCTGATACTCTAGGTAGCAATAATGTGGAAGAAACTTGGCTATTAACACAAAGAATTCTAACTGTATGTGGATATTCCATCCTAAAGTTCTCATTCGCACACTTACTTTTTAAAAAAAATATGTGTCTTTTCTAACAGTTTTATTTAGCAACTAAATGAAAAATAAACTCGTTTTTTATTATAAACTGTCGGCATCTGAATCCAAAATATATTACTTGGAGCATTTACCGAATACCTTTATAAAAACAGCCATGGGCTACATGACCTGTTTAAACTTTTATGGATGTTTTTCTGTACGTCCTATGGTGGTAATATTGAGAATTCCGTAGGGGAAGAGATTTATTTGAATAAATTTATCAATATAACAAACGATATCTATAAATGACATCAATTGAAAGCATCATAATATGGATGTGCTGCCGCTCCACGACTCAAATTTTATTTCGACCGATTGCGACAAATCAAAGGTCAACTATGGACGATATTCAGATGCCATCGTATAAAATTAGTAATCAATGCAATTGAACTGAACTTGGAATTAAGTGCAAAACCAGTGTCGGCTTGCGGCCTGTGCGGGAAAAGCGCAAAAAGATTGCGATACGAATAGTTGGGCAAGGGAATTTGCAAAAACTGCAGCCCTGGAAATTCAATAACATTTAGAACAAATGCATCCGGTAAGAAACGCCAACCTTGCTGGATAACAAACAAACAGGTCCGTCATTTTTTCACTTGGAAGTGAGCCAACATCCTGCAGTCCCTAAAGGACAAATGACTAAAAAGTGTACGGCCTACACTAGAAATGTGCCGTAGTTGACGGATTATTGAATTTACAGGCAAAAAACGAAAACCGCTTCCTTTAATATGATATGCTTTCTTTAATATGATATGCACAAATGAATGCTGTGAGCTATGCCATCTGAAACAGTATCCGAAATGTAATTGAATTTTGCGCAGAAATGCATAGTTAAAGCACTCCGCACAGGCAGGCCGGCTCTATTAATCGAAAGGGAATGTGCTGAAACTAGGTCACTGCTAATGAAGGGATATATGCAGCAGAAGAATGTAGAAAATATGGGTCATTTAACGCCCTCCACATTAATCGACAGAATAACCTGGGGCTAGGAATGTAGCAAAGAGAGCAGGCTGTACAGGGTGGGGCTCCACATCTGCAACGCTACCGCTGCCGCCCTTATATGGTGTACTTATCAAGGAAATTGAAATTTTGATTTATGTACAAAATTGTAGGACGACGTGGTGAACTTGCAACTTTGCACAACTGCAAAATCTCCGAGATTAGCTTTAATAGGTGCTGTGCACCAGTCGCCTAGAATTTTCATCGCCCCCGACATTGTCGGCGAATTTAAAAAGGATTGTCACAGAAAGGCAACGACTGCATAATACATCAAACCTAACAAACCAGCTGAGCTAGCGAGGCAATAGAATAAAGGGCGAGTATAGCAGGGAGATGACTAACTAGGTCAGCAAAATGTGAGATTTGTTAACTTCCTATCAAAAGGGTAACCTTGCGGAAATCGTAAGACTTGTGAGAATTTTAAATCCAATGTTCTTTGGACCTGTGGCACTAGACATTTTAACAAGTGAATGTCTTCTTACGAGAAATTATGAAATTGTCCCCAGCTGAAAGTTAGTTGGTTGTTTTTTAAAAACGATGCATAGACGAACTTCTCGGCGCTAAAAAGTTAAAAGTAATGAAAGTTAATTCTTTAAGGCAAAGCTGAATAAAGATTTATTAAATTAAATAGTATACTTTCAACACAGACTAAATAAAATATAGCATACTCTTTTTGTGCTGTATGAATTTTTAAAATTTTTGCAAAACAAAAAATCCACTACTGGCGTGCTCACTCTCAGATTGAATAACTAGTAAATAATAAATAAAAAAGAGAATTTTTTTTTTTTTGAAAAAAATATATTCAATTTATAAATGGATTTTATTGAGTAAGATTGAGAAAAAAGCCCAATTTATAATTAATATCAGTTCAAAATAAAATAAAGTAAGAGTACAAGAAAGATAGCCAGGATAAAGCAAAAGTTTAATTAACAACAAACAAGTTAAATCGACATTTTTTAGCAATAATATCAAGCAAATTTTATTTATATATTTTTAAGTTATTTCCTGATAATGTTAACGGGAACTTGTTCCAAGACCAAAGTATAGAAGTTCTAGCCTGAATTCCAGGGAAATCCAGTACCTGTCGTGAATTTAAGGAAATTCACAGTTGAACATTTAAATTTGTTTAGTATCGATAAATACTGAATAAAAGCCAGTTCACGGTGAGAAAGCGGTGGAGAGGTAGGATTCACTGTGGAGCACAGTCTGCTTTATCATATAAACGAGTTTTTGAATTATGTGTTAAGAATCATAGAACTAAACGTATTTCTTTACAACCCATTTTCACGAAGGGGAGCGAACGAACATAGATCAACGTGCACCGTGGAATTGATTGGTATATGCTGGAACACATGGAATCACCTCTAATACGCATATTTGCAATTTAATGTTATTTGAATATTCATCCTATACCTGCGTGGTAATTGCGTCACTATATCTAATAATTAGGATCATCACAAATGTGTAAATAAAGGCAATTAAGCCCTAACTATTGTGATTAATTTACCTGATCACACTTCAAACAATTAAAGCAATAAAGATATTAAATTTACAGGAAAAACTCTTCTATTCTTCACGCTGAGCATAGAGAAAACTAAGGACTTATACAAATGGGAGTCATTATTATGTCGACTACAGTTTTCCGGTCGCTATGGAGGCAATATCCCTCTTCCTTTTACTCATACGGGCAAAAATGGAGTTTGAACAATGAGTAGAGCTCATTAGAACGAAGAGGGAAGAGGGACTCTATTCTACAGCAGAGGTTTTGTGTCGTTGCACGTCTGCTCCTTTTTGGAACACTGCTTGTGGCATGAGACAAGAAAACAAAGCGATAAATGCGTGGCATGCTAAATTCAACAGACGTTAGTTTCCCATCCTTAAACCCTTTTCCCTACTGAACTCCCTTAATTAGCACTCATCAGAAACCGTTGAGGTTGTGGCTTCAGGAACTGTTTAGTTCTTAGAACGCTCTTCTGCACTATTTGTTCAAAAGCGAAACACCTTACTTATTAATATTCAAGTGCTGCGTTCTACGTTTTCCAGCATTATTAAACCCCCAGCGAAACTTGGTATAAAAAGCTACCACCTTCCGTGTTCTCCTATAATAAGGAGATTCCCATCAAGAAGACCGAAGCCGAGCACCTAAATGAATTATTCAGCCCGGAGCCATTAATATACTAGGCAAAGAAAGTGAATCATGTCCATATTCGCGGCACAGACGGAGGAGGCGCAAACATTTATTCGTCTTTACCAAACGAAAATTTGCTACTACAATTTTCTTTCCGTTCCCGTCGCATGGCAATAAGAAAAAGTACACGCTAAAAATATTGGCGGAAAAATAAACAAATTTTTGTGGGCAATGTGGTCTTCTTCAAGTAAAGATCAAATATGTGCTTTGATTGCGTTCCCCATTCCAATTTGGGCCCAAAACCTTTAATTTTCAGCGACAAGCGGGTGTTATTAAAAGATAACTGAAGAGGGAGCAGAAATACTATTGGTAGCCGTAAAAACCACTTGTAAGAAATTATGTTATATAAAGGATTCCTTGTATTGACTTCCGTGATCTCGGTGATTATTACTCAAAGAAAAACTCGGATTCCGGTGTCCGCTAAATTGCCGGTTGGCCGAGATGGAGCCTCAAATGACTATGGCACACATTTTCCAAGGTGGGAGGCTAAACTAAAAAGCGTCCAAAGAATATTGATGGGACATCCATGGGCGCCAGCAAGAGCGGTATTTGCATCAACGTTTGTACATGACTCAACCGTTTAACTTGGAACCTTAAAAACCGATATTAGCACAGCACATACTACTTAAGATTAGAAGCTATTTATATACGTGCACGGTCTAGAAACTAGTCCCGTCGACTCAGCAGAGAGCCACCCTACGAGTGTTAATGCCCACGAACGTGCGAAATACTGGCTTTAATATTAAAAGAGAAATACCAGAGCTACTCATCAGACAGTAAACCTCTTATCCATTCGGTGGTCGTTGCGGGGCCGTCTAACCCTGACACTACGGTGAATGATATTTGATGGCCATCGTCTAATCACGTGTGGCTTGACCAGGCACAACACTTCATATTGTCATAGCTACCTATGCAATCAATTTTAATTGACGAATGTGATTTGATAGCACTCCTCCTCGGGGATTTAATCAATTTTCTCGGCGCCCGTCGCCACAGCTCTGATAACAGAACAACGGTGGGTGCACTGTTCTGCGGCCACGGATGGAGCAAGTAGCAGCAGCTGTGCCGAGGCACTTGGGAAAACAACTCGTTATCACGCACGCATTGCTACTACAATCGATTTGAAAAGAAATTTTCGGGAATTCCCTCCGGCTCTGAGACTAGCAAGAGTGAAGTGAACCAGCCGCAGCTCCCCAATAAACCACTCATTGCCCTAATTGACCTACCCTTCTTGACATTCCACAGGGAGAGGCGACACTTCGGATTTTATATACACAATTTCCAGCACACGCACTATATTCAGCTACAATACGCTCCCACTCGATTCGGAAAACCTACTTGCACAATTGTTTCATCCGAATGTTATAGTATTCGCAACCAAATTAGTTATCTATCAAAAAAAACTCGGGACACAATAAAAACACCAACTCGACTGGACAGCACGCGAAATGTCAGGTGGAGTTTAGCTAGTCCAGCAACGAGTATTGCTCACTTTCTGTACTGGATTTAAATTAAGTATTGTCCCAAATGGCGACATAAAACAGCTAAAGCCCCACTGTTTTTCTAATTGATAACGGGGGATTTGTCACGCGTACTCAAAAAGCTGTTCAAATCAACGGAACTATTTCTTAAACATCTCTGACGTCGTTAAGGACAATGATCAAAATATACGGAATTTTCCCCATGGATTACTCAACTGGACTACAACTACTACCGCACTTCTCTTTGGTTTATACCTTTCAGGAGCTTACTTTGAGCAACCATTCCCCTGACCTGTGACAACTGGAAAAGTGTCAAATTAGGGGTTGAAATAATGGCTATGGGGGGACTTGCTGGCGATGTAGGGAGTAAAAGGTTACTTTTTTATAAAAAAATCACTAAGTATTTAATTTTTCAGCTGAAAAGAGAAGTCCAGGGCCATTTCGATCAGATTCGGGAATCAATCAACGTTCGCGAAAAGCTGCTGCTCCGACAAATCGATGTTATATCTAGCCAGTCACCGAACAATGTCTGCGCTCTGCAGGAAGTTAACTTTATCCCTGAGGGCAAGGAGGACCTATTGAACGCTATACGTGCTTTCGGGAAATTCAATTTAGACAACCTGAACTTTGCCACCGATATTTATGCGAACGAAGACTACATTTCGCCCTCAGTGGACCATGAGACGATGTACAAATGTTTACAGAGCAGGGGGGACAGGGAGCTGGCGAACGGGAACGAAGAAAAGATAGTCGTCGACTTTTCGAGTAATAAAAAGCTCATAAAGGAGAATGTGAACAGCATCAACGAATCCATCATCAATATAACTCTGAACGAAGCCAAAGAACTGATAAGGAAAACGAAGCCGCTGAACACTCTCAAGTTAGAGAAGGAGCTGATCTCGCAGTCCTCCCAAACGGAGAAGAATAACAAGGGTCTCAAGGCGAACATCACGATTAACAACTGTAACGGCACTATAAATCTTAAGAACATTTCGAATCTGACCATTAACTGCGCAAAAGAGGACTCGCTTAACGTCGATAACAAGGGCCCGGACAAGAGATTCGAAGAGCCCTCGAATCAGTACGAAGGGAGCAGAACTCCTTCGGACTCGAACTCTACCAAAGACAACGAGAATAATTCCGTGAACTGTGAGTTTTACAATAGACTTATTTCTGAAATTAAAAACAGTCTGAAGCAGGGGTGCAGGCCGAACGATAACATTCCAGGAGGTAACCAGTCCCTAAACGAGCACTATTCCAAAGGTTCCTCCGATTCCAGCAGTAGCGACAGTTACAGTCGCAAATTTCTATTAAAAAACTTTGAAAATCTTAAAATCGTTCTCGAGAACAATGAAAACGAGACACGGCCCATTCAAATCGAACAATGGCTCGCAGAGATAATTTCCGAAACCGAAATAGAGCCTATGCAGAATCCGGAAATTCTAGAACACAGCAAAATTCATGGGAAAGACGTGTACTAGCCCCGCGATTGACTTGCTTACCCCTTAGACCAAGTGTAGTCTTTTAGGCTTTTTAGAGGTACATACGCGGCTTTTGTATTTCAGTCTCTACGTACTTATACATTGTCACATTTTTTTTCCAGACTTAGGTTTATTTTTTATAGCGTATATTGTTTTGTGCTATTTTTAATTAATTGTAAAAGCTCATGGAAACTGTTATTCATATTAAATATATAGGCGCAAAATCACATCCTTGTCTTGTTCATGTTGGGAGGTTTGTAGGTGTCAGTAAATGGCAAATGCTGTTAATGAAAATATTCAGAGATTTATAGGATTCTGGTGCCTTATTGCTGTCTAAAATCTTAATTGAGCTAAAGATCATAAATTAATCCCGTTTGTCTTATCTGAAAACTGGTTAATATATGGCATGCAATTTTTGGAAAGTACAAGTATAGTACTGGAACCAAAATACCTTCATATGTAAGCTGTAATTTTAATTCCGATTCAAGTTCAATCGACTTTTGAAGTTTTTTGCACTAAAAACAGGACTCTTAAGAAGCGAACTCATGTAACATGTACTGAACTTTGCATTATAACGGAAAATTTTTATCAGACCTTCAAAAATAAGACAATAAAAAAATGTTTAGCACTTCAAAGATAAAGCCAGAGAGCTTATGGAAATTCGGTTCAACAAAAGTTCCAATTTCTATTTCTCTCGAGAAAATACTTTTCCCAGCATAAAGATAAAACTACTCTAGAAATTTTTTTACTAACCAAAATCAATCTCATATTTCTAAACTATAAACCCTAAACTTTAAAATTCTCCTTATGCAGAATTTAAACAGAAATTATTCCTAAAAATCCGGTGAAATGTAAATATAAGTTGTGGACCGAATGACCTGCACAACTACCATTATATTTGTCCTATAATCACTTTGTATTACTCTATTTCTACATTTTCACCTTCTAAGCTTACAGAGCAGAAGAGGTAAACAGCTACGATATCAATCGACTCAGAAATATGTTCTAGAGACCCTTAATATATATTCCCTCAAAAATAGACAAATATTTTTGAAATTCTGATCACTAAATGCTTCCTAACTTACCTTCTTCAATATGCAATACGAACAAAACCACAGAATTTTAAAAATAAGGAAAAACATAAGAAAAGGGTGCTGCGAATTTACGAACTGGCAATAATTTCGAAGTTGAGACAATGACTGCTAGACAGTTTTGAACACACGCATGCCATGCAAATGGCCGCAGAACTCTTTCATTGTCTATGACACCCAAAACTGTTTCTAACAATAATAAGTAAATAACATACGAGAATATTTCGAGTTCATTTTGGTACATTTAACGTAATTTGTAATACATGATCAAAATTCAAGGATACATTGAAGGCTTAAAACCTGTAAGAAACAGAATCTTACAAAATAGTTGAATCCAAATTGTAAGAATACTAAGAAACCATAGAATGGTGGGTATTCCAGTGCTATGATGTGAATTTATTGGAAAGAGACGTGGTTACGACTATCTGACCATTGGATTGAAATGGTCAAGCAAAGCTAACTTGGTAGAAAACCCACTCTTCCATAAATGAAGGCACAAATGCTTTGGTTGTCGTAAACTTAACCGGAGGTTGAAGTAATTTTAGCTGTTGTTCGTACATCTTTAAGGCCTCTGGACAACTTGTTCCATTGCCATGGGTCAAATATTTTCCATCAGGCTTAAGTAGCGTGAAAGAATGCTCAAGAATAGTTCGGATGAAGTTCCACACTTCACCAGTAGGTGTATCAGAGATGGGAATATCTGTTAAGTCCCCGAAAATGTAGTCGAATTTCTTTCCTTCCAGATTGTACTTTTTCATGTACTCGAGGCAATCAGCGACAATGATCTCGTAGTTGTCGCTCTTCCGTTTCTCCAGGACGTCGCCGCAAATAGATCTCATGTACTTGTTGCATGCTTGCATAACGAGTTCATCAATTTCTAGCATGACAACATGCTTTGGGTTTTCCTTGAGCAGTTCGTAAAGAAGGGCTCCGTCTCCTCCGCCTAGAATGCAAATTTCCTTGCCCTCATAGTTTTCAATTCCGCGTTGCATTAAAGTTTCTGTATAAATCAGATCAGATTCAGCAAGATCTAAAAGAAAAAAGAAACTAAATAAGAAGAAATATATTTACAAAATTAAGCACATTACTTTGAAGCTCATCCAGAATTAGCATATTCCCCAATGATTTGGAATGGACAATTTGGATTTTCTGGAAGTCAGAACGCTCATCGAAGAGCACCTTATCAATATCATATTCGATAATTCGCTCATCTGTAATTTAAACTGGATTAGTTTTGAAATTATAAATTATTTCAAGGGATTGAAAAGCTGTACAAAAAGTAACAATAGCGAGAAGGAAATCGCTTGAATTACAGAAATAACGATAGTTAAGAATAAGATATAATACGTAAGCAAAAATTCTACAATGCTAGAAGGAAAAGTATAAAAATAAAATTTACCTGATGAAGGAAAATACCTAGCGAGCTTGCCTCGTTTTATTGGCGGTAATACATGTCCATTCAAAATATTTAATTTTCTTGCCAAGGTATTTTCGAGTCGTTTCGATGACTAATAAAATTGAAGATAATAAAAATGAATTAAAATGAATAGATAAATTAAAAATAAGCGATTTCTCGGGACTGCCACTTAATTGTATTTGTATGACTCGCCACAATTGAGGCAATTGTGCGTCATATAAGAAAAAAACTTTTCTAAGAATCAATTTTGTGATAACTTTAAAGTCTGCTTTGCTGCATTTTAAGAAATTCTCTAAATAATTATAAAGCTTGCAATTTATACAATTCTATGAAAAAAAATTGTTTATATGTTCTTTGACCATTTCAAAACATTAATAAGGATTATATTTAGCCGTAAAAAAGGTCGTACAATGTGATGAATATCTACCAGCAATTTTCAAAATGTGTAATAAATTTAAAATATGTTTTATATTAACAAAACTAACGATAATTTCATATAGTTGCAATTACTTGAATGTAATAAATAAATCTCGGAATTATTTACATTCACAAAGTGACAGTCCCAAAATTAGAAAGAACTAGTTTTGGATTTGAATATATTTACGCAAAATTCTCCGGAGGATGAGAAATGATTGAGGGGAACGCGTTTAGCGATACTGTATAATTTTCCAATTCAAATAGACATAAGCATGCTTCAAAGGAATATCGCAGACACTTCTCGATATGAAATAAAAACTGCTAAAAACCGTTACAAATCAAATGCTGACCTGAACTAGTTAAGTACACGTCTATTTGTCCACCCCGTTTGATCGGCGGCAAATGTTTCGAACGCTTTGAGTCGAGCTTTTTATGCAGAACACTTTCCAATGTTCTGATACTCTGCAAGTTATCAAGATTATTCCTTTTAAAAAACACATTACTCCTTCAAGACGTTAAAGAGTTATAGATCGAGTAGTAATGGACATAATACAACCATATAAAGCTTCGGATATGGATTCGGGGAATGACGGCCTTTTAATCGGTCAAGTAAATATAAAAAATGAGTATGAGAAATTTTCCCTACAACTTAAGATTCATGTATTAAACAAATTATTGTATTAGTTTATTCGTTCAAGCCTTGGCTATCCTATAATTTTAGCGTGGGATATATGCGGATTTTGAATGCTTTCACTTGCAAGAGATGAGCTAATAGTTGAAGTTCAAATGATCTATCCAATTTAGATTTTACCTGCTGTATGGTTTATTAAGCTAACTTTTATTTACTTGTACTGATTTCTATGATCTGTGGATTATTCCGGAATGAGAGCTACTTTCCTCAGACCAATAGGATTAATGAAGTAAAAATTAAAAATATAAATTTATATATATCACACGGATAGGCATGAAATAAGCACAATTTGGTCTTCAATTTGGAAGCAGTTCTATGAGATATACCTTCTATTTCAAATTAATAGCTTTTTGATATTTTCTTGACATTTTTCTTTTATTTTCAACCCTTTTGATTTTTTCTTTCTATTTGTATTTGTGTGTTGGCTCCGTTTGATTTATTCTAGATGTTATTCTTTTATTTCAACTATCGCATCTTGGGCGCTCCTGCTGAATTTTTTTAATGCTTTGTAATCCCAAATTAAACCTCCCTTAACCCAAATTAAACCGTATATAGCCTTGCTTTCACCTCTTGTATCTCGAACATAACATTAATTACCAAATTTAATTCAAATTTTCTATTGATTAACAAATTATATTTGTTTTTCTTTCTTTATAAGGTTACGTTAACTTCCCGGATTATCTCTGGGTAAATAGCCAAGAGCCTTACTCCATCGATACGAGTTCTTAAATAAAATGTGGTGGAAATCTAATCTAATTAAATTATATTATCTTTTAATCTGTTAGTGTTTATTTTACTAAAATGCTCTTTATTAAATAAATTAAAGACGAATTCAAATCTTTTTATAGTGTAGTACATTTATGAGAAACAAATTCCTTGCAAAATTTAGTACAATATCTAGAAAAAATATTTAAAATTAACGTTATTGCAAATTAAGGCTGGATCTGCAATAATTGAGCTGGTTTTATTGCATGTCAATGTACTTTATATAAATCCACTCGGGGTCGATATCTTATCCCAAAAGAAACGAAATTTTCATTTTAGTTTAAAGATAAGATTTAATTTCAAGGCAAAAAAAACACATGAAAATGTTTTTGAAGTAAACAAAAAGTAGTGTGCGTAGGTTCTTGACCTCTAGTGGACATTAGAAGTCCGCCGGTTTTCAGTGGAAGAATTAACTTTGTAGGGCTCCTTCAAAATTTAACACAACCTTTTCAAGAATAAACTAACTAAACTAAATCGTTCTAAGTTATACGCTTATAAAATCTATTAATACAAAATTAATTAAACTTCTGCTAGAACCAGGCGAGGCTCAGTCTAGTAGCTGTGGAAATTGCTTTTATTAATATTTATTGATAAGTTTGCTCCACGTGCCTTGTGCACATTGAACCGAATTTTTGAGTCTAGGAGAATTCATTTGCTCCGACTTGGAAGATTTACTTTAACCTTGACTCGACTTCTCTTTCCACCTCTGTTGCGTGAACGAAATTTTATTTCACTGCAATTTCTCAAAGGAAATCGCGGAAACACGTTAAACTGAGCCTAGTAACATAATCTGACAAAAAACGACTTCTGCTCCTTATCATAAGACTTATCTTTAATTGAGGCATTGAAGAGGTCTATGAAAAAGGCGCAGAGCAAATATTTACTCGAAATGTGATAGTGGAGTATCGAATTAATTTCTTCTTGGAGAACCTCACGTCTCCTATTCAGTTCCTTTCTACTGAATGATGTTTTTGAGTTAAAAGCCAGCTTATCACGTTTCTATTGCATGTTAGACACCTTCGGTTAGACAGAAAAAAATCAATGGACCTTCGGCCAGAAGCCAGGCTAACGAGAGGATTAAAATTAAAGGTAATAGAGCTACTGAATTAAGAATCGTACATCGAAGTCGAGTTTGGCAGGCTTCCCTTCCTCCTTATAGTATTCCACGTTGATGGTGATGTGCCCCTGGTTGAAGAATCTCATGTTCACCAGGATCAGTTTATTTTCCGCAAAGATACAGAGGTGTCCATCCTCTGTAGCCATCTCGAGGACAAGCTTCAGCTGTGGAAAGATGTTTTCGAGCTCGGCTTGTATGGTTTTGATGATATCGCTACGCTGAGTGAAATCCGAGATCTTGTCGGGGTCCACGACGAAATCGATCAGAACCGTATTCACAGCCATTTTAACGCACACTTATAGTACTTAAAAATATTTTAATCCAGGCGGGAAACTACAGTAAAATTATTCGCCGGCAAATCCACCTCTGAGTGTCGAGATCCAAGCCCGTTGCTGAAACTGGGATTTTCTAGGTTATGGACTCTCTCTGTAGGATTTTCTAGCTCTGTCAGTGTGACCAATATCACTTCCATGCGAAGAAATAGTGGAAATTTGGTTGAAGCATTTAACGGGCACAAACTGCATCGTAAATTTCCCACAGCAGGAAAAATGTTTATTTGGCAGCACTTCTTTATAAAACAAGTTTGCGATTTTGAAATAATGTGCGAATTTAGAGTTTTTCATAACAGCGCACTTCTGCTATAAAACCCTTAATTAAGAATTCATATACGTAATAATCTATTTAAAAAGCCGGCAATATAATTGTGCCTTAAATATCGTAAATTCCAAAAGAAATTTAAATGGCACACTAATCGCATGAATACGTACACAATCAGCTGTTTGAAGTTCATAGTGTGTGTAAAAAGTTGAAATGGAGTGGTAGCTGCAGTGACAGCTGTCAGGCAGTTTGTGATGGTTTTGTGTCTTATTAGAGAATTATTTTTGTTCCCTTTTATTACATAAAAACTCCAAATGTGATAACCTAAAAAAAACTAGTTGCACTCTTAATTTAAAATACTTGTCCAATGCTCAGCGCCATGTGCAAAGTACCAGCGTTTGATAGCGATAAAGTAAGCCATTAACTTACTGTCGCCCAGGCAATATATCCTCCCAGACAAGTGGCTGAATCTCTAGATTTCTGAATTATTGAGTGAAGAGTCCAGCAGAATAAAATGCCTACCGTTGCCCGAAAGAAACACCAATTACAGTATAGTGGTGCATTACCGAAGGAAGGCCTCTACGACTTGGGATAATCGAACTTCTAGTCAGTGCGATTCTCAAGAATCTCTATTATCAAGTATTAGTAAAATTCTCGACAAAATAGTGATATTTTTCCTAGTTAAAGAAGCTGTAAATAATGCCAAACCCGGGAAGTGATGACGACGAGCGGGGACAACAAGAGCATGGCTCTGGTAGACCGAAGGGATTTTTCTTTGGCCTGTGGCCAAAGCGCTCGACGAAGGTTGAGCCACATCCAATTACAGGGTCGTTGCCCAACGTTGGCAAGAGTATAGTAGCTGATCTATCGTTCGCAAAATGCTCCCCACTGAAGCGCGTTAAGCGAAAGCATAGCAATTCTTCTAGTCATATTTGTAGTGATAAGACCCGTCCGTCTAGCGTTAAGTCGAGCTCTAGCAATAATAATCGTTTTAGCCATCAGTTTAGCTTATGTTGCGCGGTGGACCGTAAGCCCCAGAGCCCGCCAGTCAGCGTGCGCTACAATTCCCTGCCAGAAAGCGTAAACATACGCGATAAGCTCCAACTTAGTTTCAATTCGAGCCATGCACCCCTCGCGGAAACCGAAACAAACAGCGCCCCCGAAACACCAATGAATGGGAAAACTTCGTTTAATTCAAACAGCTCACCGTCTACGAATTCCGTTCAGAGTGTCCACAGCGATGGCCAGCCAAAATCTATAGCGATCACAGCATGTCGGTCTAGACTACGCCTGAAACTCCTCCCGCCCGGAAAGTCGCTGTCCGGCTCTGATGACTGTGGTGACAGAGAAGCGATTCTGCAAAACCAGCATCAGTCATCTCCGAACATTTCCTCCCAAAATCTACCCGTGCAAATTGCCGAAAACGTAAAGGCCGCATCTCATGAAGGCATCCAGTCCATTCACCGAACTGCCCCCGACATAAGTGCTGATTCCCTCGCAAAACAGGCACTGGTCGCAGCCCATGTTCTTAGCCTGATCCCAACAGAAAAGGCCCGGGAAAGGTATGGTATACGAGGAGGTTGTTTTCAAACACACTTTTTATAGCTAAATTGCTTTCACAAACACTTTTTACATAATTTTTGTTTAAATTTGAATAAAAATTAAAGCAGTGAATAAAAACACACTATTGTTTACGTATTTAAGGAAGTAAAATAGCGAATCATACTCGTAATTTACTTTATATTTTCTTTATTTAGTTTTTAAGTATTTGTTTTTTTACTTCTGTTTGCAATTTTTTTAACAATACAAATTTTTAACTTTTTAAAGTTGTTTTAATATGCACGCATTTTTATTAATATTGTAAATTGAAAAGTTTGTGAGTTTGCTTGTTTACAATTAAATTACACATCGTAATAACTTGACTGATCCTACCTTCGTTTCCAGCATCTAATTCTAGCACCTGTTCCACAGCAGAAGTGGTTATTTTTATAAGCATCTACCTTTTGCCGAACACCAATAGTTTTCAAAATCTGTAATCTTTTGCCGCCCTTTTTTGCCTATTATCTGCTTCCTATTTCTTCAAAAGCCTTTGTAGAATTTTTTTAAAAGTTATTCGAACTCATTCGACAATATAAATTTGAATACCTCTCCCATTATCTTGCTTATTCGTTCGTTTCTCGGTTTAGTTGTTCAGGTTTTACATATTTTCTTGTTTCTCTGTTTATTATAGCCAAAGCGCAATCCATAATTGAATTGTTTAAAATGAATATTAATCTTGAATCGGATAGATTTAATGTATTTAAAATTAAATTTAAATATAATAGATGGTATATATATACGTAAGTATGTCTTTTAAAACGTATGTCCATCACGTTCGACATTTTCTTTAAAAAATATTTATAAGAATAATTTAACAAATTGCCTTTTACTTGTTTGCTGTACATCCTGCCGTAGTTTTTACAATTGTGTAAAATTTCAGCACTTCAATTTCATTGTTAAATTCCACTTTATTACATTTATAAAATAAATATTAGTATCAGATATAAAAACATCACCTTTTTTAAATCCGCGCATTTGCAAGTAAATTCCAAATGTGTAATTAATTCCACAAGGCATTTAAAAATAAGCTAATTCCTTAGAAATTACATGTCGGGACGATTGGCTGTTAATCCGCTCCTGGGGATTTCTGAACTTACCAGAATACTTCCGAACAAGCAAGTCACAATATTCGTGGGCACTTGGAATATGAACGGCCAGAGTCCCCCAAGGTACCACGTCAAGATATTCCTTAATCGAATAATTTTAGCCATCCTCAGTTACAGACAGCTAAATGACTTTGTTTTGCCCACCGGTATGGAGCATGTACCTGACCTCGTTGCCATTGGCACCCAAGAGTCTTGTCCAGAACGCTTCGAGTGGGAAGTCACAATACAGGAGACCTTGGGGCCATCGCATATCCTCTTCCATTCAGCATATCTTGGCACATTACACCTAGCAGTATTCCTTCGACGCGATCTGGTCTGGTTCTGTTCAGTGCCTGAAGATGCAAGCATGTCGGTGAGGCCAGGAACAGCATTTCGCACAAAGGGTGCTGTTGCGATATCATTCTGTCTCTTTGGGACTACGATCTTGTTTGTCACTTCACACCTCACGGCACATCAGCAGAAGGTTAAGGAGCGCGTCCAGGATGTCAAACGTATTACTCATGCTTTAGATCTCCCTAAGAACTTACATCTCCGCCATAAAAATAAAGATGTTACGCAAAATTTCGATTGCGTGTTTTGGTGCGGCGATCTAAACTTTCGTCTCAGCGAACCTCGGGAGAAATTGTTGGAATGGATAGAAAACACGAAGTTCCCACTTCCTTCGCACCTTCCTCATGGCTATATGCATACAGATCAATTGTCATCCGTCCTGGCGGATGGCGCAGCTTTCAAAGGCTTCATGGAGGCCAACATAACATTTCCTCCCACGTACAAGGTAAGGACGGTATGGAAGAGTATAGTGTACTATAGTATAGTATAGTATAAATGTATAGTTAGGAAGAAATTGCAAAGTTCATGAAGTTAGGAATTGCTTCCTTGGAAATTTTTTAATTCCTCTTATCGTTTTATTTTAACTTATTCCTTTCAGTATGATCCAGGAACCCAACGTTTCGATACATCCAGCAAACAACGTGCTCCAGCGTACACTGATCGAATACTGTACAAATATCGAACTCCATATCTTGCTTTGAGACGCGCCAGTGCGTCATTTTTGAATTCTCAACAAAATCCGCCCATGGAATGCCTTGCTTACGATTCAGTTCCTACAATTACTTCATCAGACCATAAGCCAGTCTGGGCTTTATTTCGTTTAAACATCCGACCAGGAATAGACTCGTACGATGCTGTCAACAAATTAAACATTGTTAGTACGCATTATTTTTAATTTCTTTCAGCATTCCCCTTGCTGCAGGCTTGTTCAACCGGGAAGTGTACCTGGAAGGCATGCGGCGGCGCTTGAACAACACATATTCCGGCTCGTCTGCAGTTTGTGCGATCCAGTAGATTGTAGTTGTTAGCTCTAGTTTTATACCTGTAAATCTTTTTTTACATTTCTCTAGTCATGTACTCCAAAGGCTTTTAACTTTGATACGATTCTAGTCGGTGGTTGGCTCCAAGACGAATTTAAAGACACGCGCACTTAGTATACAGTCTCCGTTTGGGGGGGACGCATTCGTTTTATTGTGGTTCTATTTTTTATAAGATTTTACAAAAATCGGATCCTGTTGTGAAAATTGTGGATATTATTCTTGCACGCGATCTAATTACACCGTGTCGTTACAGCTCTCGCTATAATTCCAGTCCGATACGCAGGTCTATGCGCTTAATTGCTCAGAAAATTGATTCAATACATTACAGTATCAAATGTTCATAGTTCCAATTACTGTTTCTTGATAAATGTTACTTAATAGATAATGAGAGCTAATAAATCAAAGATATATTTATTAATGAAGCAGAATCTGTTTTATTCGTCAAAACGCCTCAAATAAATATCTTGAGTCCCTTGTATATTTTTAAACAGAAGTCCTATTGTAATACTCCGCAATAAGATACAGATACAATTTGTTAGAGCTAGGTATTTTTTTAATATAAATTTGAGCCTAGGTTTGACGCTTTTTTTTAAATGGACTTCCAAATTTAAATTACGTTTTTGTAAAATTCCTTCATTTCTTTCATTTGCCTTAAAATATTTTAAATCCTTTTTATCTCCAAATCAAATACAAAATTGTTTGGAGTTTTTAGGAATCTCTTTAATAATTGAATTAGCAAATCCCAAATTATTTCACGTATAGTATTTAAAATCTTAAAATATACATAGTTTTTCAATAAAACATTATACGTAAGGAATTATTTTCCGGACTTTAAAAAAATGATTTCAATATTCTGACGTAAATTTTATTTAAGAAGTTATATTTAAAAATCCCTAAATCGATTCTTCTCTTTTTTTATACACAACCTATTAATATTAGTATTAATAGCTGTTTGTAGATTTCTTTTATATTTTTTTCATTTCTAAATGCATACAAAGCTATTTCTGAAATCGTAATTCACTTTTGGAGTCAAGGATGAACGCAAATTTTGCGTGACATTATTAGTAAATCAGAATGTGGTTTTGATGTGGTATTTTTAAAAGATTTAGAGATGTAAGTACGTTAAATAACGTTGCTTAATCCAAAAGATGTAATAAGCATTAGTCGAAGTGTTTTCCGTAAAATAAGTTAAAGGTTAAAGTTTTTTCCTTTGGATTAGTGACTAATAAATTTCTGATTTTACGTGCTTTAAATTAGTTTTAAAATAAAGGATGAAATCAACAGGTTTACTGTTACATCACATATCTCCTCATATGTGGCCTCGAGTAGGGTGGCAATGAACGTTCGCATTTACATTTTAAACTATGCGGAATGAAATACAAAGTCCCCGAGTTTTTCTAAGCCACGTTTAACCCTCGTAAACACCCTTGTTGAAAATCTAATAAACATTCGCATTTAAGTGCACATCCCCATTGAAATCCCTCTTAATCCGATTCCCAGATGCCAAAGTTTTCCTGTCACTGCTATCGACGTTTGTTCAGAAGTGGAACACCAGGAGCATTCATAAAACTAGGACATGAATCCTTAATGATGACAATTATGTATTTTCCCGGAACACTAGCGCGCCTTCTGCGAACTTCGGTAATTTCTCTGAAAGATCTGACTTCATTAAACGCGCCACCTTGAACTTCGTCCCCAAGGACCAGGGGTAGAAAGAGTTGCTCCTTCAAGATGTGATGTATTGTTATAGAAACGTTAACTGTCTTAATAAAATGCAGAGCGGCAGACAATAAAGTTGAACGAAGGGAACGTGTTGCGCTAAAAACTAATGTCGACACGTTTTGGGAAACTTTCCGGCGTCGTGCCAAATGAAAAATCGTCGAAAGGGAGCTAAGGCTAACCGACTGAAAACTTAATGAGGTGGCAACCAATAAATTAGCCGCGTAAGCGATTCGGCCAAGACGTCTTTGTGGATAATTCGAGACAAATTGGGGAACAACTATTTCGGTACATTAGGTGTTCGGTCTCTCGTCAACATCGATCAACAAGAAGTTTCGAAAGGAGACAGCACGTCAATTCTTTTGGAAAGAATTTGGATAGACCTTAATTTAACCCATAGATAGTGTCGTCAAATCAACGTGAGAGATTCTTTTATCTAAAGCACATACGTATACGTATTTCAGATATTCTGATTGGGTTAAACAATAATTTCTCAAAAACATGTATTTAAAAGAATTTTGTCTGCCTCATTTTGTAGAAAATATTCAGGCTTGGAGTAAGAAATCCGCTGTTGAAATCTGATTTTAAAAGCGTATTTTCAAAATTCTGTTTTGTTTTAATAATAAATGATGGGCTATCTCCGACAAATCATCGATTTTAATAAAATAAAACTCATTTTGTTTATTATTGCGACTTCTATAGCCTCTACCAAAGTCATGATTTATATATTTATATTACTTTTAAAAAAGAGTTAAAAATCAATTTTTTGCCATTTTGCAATTTATTGGATTTGAGTGGTTTTAAAAATTGTGTGTGGATTATAATGACGACTATTTTAATTTTGTTTAAATTGGATTTTTTAATTTCAGATGAACCAAATTTAAATTGTCATGTCCACCTTTAAAGGTCGTAACTCTGTATATTTCCAATATTTTTAATTAAATTTTCCCTAATAAAACGTTTAAATATCAATAAAGTTGCAAAAATTTCAAAGCTGATATTTTTTCTCAAAACAATCATAAAGACGTCCAAATTATATTTTGTAAAGAATAGAATTTCTAGAATTCAACATCTCAAAATCTGAACGCTGAATTAAACAAATAAAAATTATCACGTGTGATGTATTCTTTGTTTCAAAAGTTGACTCACATGACCAGACAAAATATGATTTTATTTTCCCATGTTTCGGCTGCGTGAGCGAAGCGAAAGTACACCCGCTGCTGGTGCTTCTGTTTGTTTAGGTCCTCAGGTCAACTGCCGGCAAGCGCAGTCACATGGTTTGTTGTTAAGGCGGGATAATCTGAGATTTATTATTTTTGGAAATGGCCTTGTTTACATTAAGTCACGTGCCTATCCAAAATATGCAGCCGCAAGAATTTGCTTTGACTCATAATTTCGTTGAGTTCCATGTGGTGACAATTAGTTACAGGCTAGAACTTTGAATCTTGCCAAAATCTCCGGTTTTTTTTTCGTTTTTAAAATAAAAAAAATTATCTATCGGCTAGCCATAAATAAAATTTTTGTCTTGGCGACTTCATCAAAATATGCTCATTGAATAGTTAGTTTTCCTAGATTTTATTTAACAATTGTATTTTGTTTATGTACCACACAATTAAAAGTCGTGCAATTTCAAATAATGATCATAAGAACGATTTTAGTAAAATATTAGACCATACGGTTATATTTAAAAAAGTGCCGAAAACATTCATTTATTTTCTAAAGATCATATGAAAAGGACTTTTCAGGATTTTATATAAACTGAGGCCTCTAAAAATTGATTTTAATTAAATTTAAATTCAAATTAAAAATTGGTTGCTTGCCCAATTTTAAAATTGTTTAGAAATAAAACAATACAGAAACAATGTATGAATTTTATGATACCAAAGAAATTGAACTCTGATTGCTTTATTTAATTTTTTAATCTTACAATCCAAAATGTCGTACGGAAAAAAATCGAAAAATTGTTTAACTCTCATCTAAAGTGGATAGCAGAAGGGTGTTTTAATTACACTCAATTTGCAGGTGTTGATCTTGTGGTCGTACAGCAGATTCCATTCATTTTGCGGGTCCTTCAAAAGGCTATGCTTATCTTTTGCTGCATCTCATTCCAAAAGTCATTACAGCACATACCGATACACCTGACTGTGTACAGAAGGCAGACTATTGAACAAATTCTATACAGAGTGATTGAAACGTTTTTAATTAAATTCTTGAAGGAAGATTGCCTGAAAGTATTGTGTAGCATCCATCCAAGATGAAAATTTCGGAACGTTATGTACAATTTTTTGATTGGTGGAGAATGAACGATCTACGAGGGAGCTGGTTGGGATAGAGTCGGTTTATTAGAAGAAAACTTTGAGGATACTTTCGCGATTGCCATTATCGAGGACTACAGCTACAGCAAGCCAGGATTATGTCAAATTTGTTCAAGTTTATCAAGAATGGAACCAAAGAGGGCAAAATTTCTGAAAACCACAAAAAACATGGAGAGTGGGATTTCCCAGGCCGTAAGTCTAGTCATCTTTATGATATATTTTTAATGAATGGAATACGGCTTTTTTAAATTCTATAAATTGTGAAATCTTTAACCGTATTTTTGTAAAGTTATATAATTTAATTAGATACTTTAAAGACCACATTAAGGTGTTTTTTTACGACCTTGGACAAATTTTGCTAACAATAGGAAGATTAAAAAACAATAGAAATAATAGCGAAGAGATTACTAATGAATTTTAGGTAACGTTACTGAAGGACAGACGTCAGTTTTGGAGATTTGTAAAATGTTATCAAACATTTTCATTACCTTCTAAGTACTGATTTACTGTGTTTTGGAAGAAAATTAGAATTTTTTTGTAAAATCCTCGGAATTCGGTTTATGTGAGACTTGTAAAATAAGTGAATTCAAGTGGTTTAATTCAATGAATGAGAAAATTGAAAGATAAAATAACAGGACGCTAGATGTTTGATTAGTTAGCTTTTGCTTGAAAAAGAAAATTAGGATATTACTCTTAAAGCAAAAACAAAGTATGGAAATTTTCTTCTATTTATTTTTGATTTTGAGTATATAAGTTTAAAACTGTCTTGAACTTGCAGAGTATTCTTGCAGATAAATATTCTTAACTGAGTAAATAGCAAGACACAATATTTAAGCATTAACACTTTGAAGCGGCTTTTTTTCGTCCAACATCTTGACACCATCACTGGCCTGATTGGACCCCAGTAGTTGCTTTGTAGAAGAACTAGACGAGTAGCTGTCTCCAGAACTCCTTGTAGATGGTGAATTTCCGCTTATTGGACTATCTAGGGGAGAAAAGTAAAGAATAATTTTCTCAATTTCAATATTTCAGGATACCTCACCTGGCAGAGAGTTGGTAACCTCTTGTAGAGCAGTCACCGGTTGAATTGTTGATGGGCTCTTCACCGGAATCTCGTTCTGGACGCCAGTTTCGATGGGCTCGTTATTCGACTTGAGTAGCAAGAGGATTTAAATAAATTATACGTCTGTTTTATAAATAAGCACGTTTTGTGTGCGGGCAAAGCATTAGTATGAGCGAGAGCACCCTCAGGAATAAAGTCGAACTTCACGATTCATTCATGTTCACAAATCACACACAATGAACTGGTGTGATTCACGAAGAGAATACTCGTGATGAATATGGCACGATCGAAATACTCTACCTAGCTATTTACATGAGAGGCTCTAGGACAAAAATAGGAACGGAAAGGAAACACTTTTTATAAAATGATTAATAGAAACCCATACGTTATCTGTACAAAGAGGGCTGAGAATGGTAGTATGCGGATCGTCGGGGGTGTAATAGTCGGAATCCTCAGCGCCAGCCAGTGTTATCCCATCACCTTCAGCTGAAAGCGCGGGGCGATTCCTTTTCTAGAAAGATTAATCCTGTTTGTTCGCAACTTCTTTCTATATACACAGTATGTACAGAATTGATTTATTCATAGTTAAAAAGAGCAAAAATAAAAGTAATAATACTATTCTAGGTACAAAATGCTTAATCAAATAATAGAAAATAAATCCCTCAACAGTAATTTGATGTTTTATTTACCCTCTGGATGCTCGACTGAACATCGTCGGCATCTGTGTCCGTGTCGTCGATTGATTCCTCTACGCCCTCGATATGCAGCGCCGAGGAGATGCTTTGCTTATTTTTAGGGCAAAGAAGTGGAGAAAGATTTTCTGCGTCGCTGTCGTCATCGTGATCTTTTGCCTGCAGCTTAGAACTGTGCCGCTCGTTAACTATTTGCAGACTATCACGACTGTGCTGGCGGTTATGGCTCTTTTCCTTGTGGGTTTTATCAGCTTTGAAAAGGGGAGACTGTTTTCCATTATCTACAGTTACAGCAACTCCGTTTTCCTTAGACAGCAGTACCGACATGCGAAACTGCTTCAGTTATTTGGAAATGTCTGAGGCTGTTTTAGTCTCTTACCTCAGCTTGGTTTGCATTATCCCCTTTCCGCTTCTCGCTTGAATCCTTAGGGCTCTGTTTCCCGTTTTTTTCGATATTCTTATTCAGCACCTCGACAGCCTTGGAGAGGTTTTAGTTTTCCAAAAAACTACTGGTTAACATAAAATACTTACTTGCACTGCATCTGTTTCAGTTACTTCGCCACTATCACCTGAAAATGTCCTTCCAACTGTTTGGGGAGGTCCATTGAGAGCTTCTATAAGAGATACAGGAATATAACCTGTTGGAATGTGTTCACAATTTGGCTGGAGGAGGGGGATATATATGTAATCTAAATATAAATCACACCATTAACAGCTTACATCTGGAGGATTCTGTTGTGTAATATTTGTTCCAGTGCTAACACCTTTTTGTACTGCTCTTATCTGCAGGAGAGCTCTGAAGGGAGCTCTGCAAATCGGGCAGTTGTTGGCTTGATATCTCAAGGAATCAGCACAGGAATTGCACAGGCACAAATGTCGGCAGGGAAGAATTAGTGTGTCTCTTGTGTCACTCATGCAGATGACGCACTCGCTGCTGTTGTCTTCAGTTTCATCGTCGATCACCGGCTTATTTATTGCCTTGTTTTCAATTCCATAAATTTCTTGGAGGAGGTAGCAGAGGCCGTCAACGAATATTTTCTGCTTCAGAGCTCGGAGTACGTAGGTCCCATCGGTGTGGTGGTCCACCACGCAGATTGTGGTATGCGATTGTCTGCACTCTGTGAGAATTGTATTCAGTGAACAAAACTCAGATCTGCCATTAAAGGCGTACCTTCAGCACCTTCTTCAATAACACAGTGGATAGCAACTGGAAAGACGTCCTTCTCGGGATTGTAAGACAAGTCGTCCTCCGAAAACAAGTGCGGGTTGAAGATGTGCAGGTTCTGCGAAAAGTACTGATTCACGCCTTTCTTGTAGTGGTAGGTCTCGGAAGTTAAGGAGCTGTCCCTTGGCATGTAGGTGACTCCGCTGGATGAAATTTCTTCAGTACAAAAGTAGTATATAGTTATTGCACATTTTGCGTCCGAGTCGAATATAAATTCGATATTGAAGGAGTTCCCCTTGCTGACGGGGCCATCGCCATGGGGCTTTGTACCGCTATCGGGGGCTTTCACGAATCGCACTGATTCTTTTCTTATGTTCACCAAGCTCTTAAGAGTTTTCGTTGGCTCGTTGGCTTGCGGCGGTGGATAAGGGAACTGTGCATAAAGCGATTAATAGGAAGGTCACTTCATGATTGATTAACTTACGGCTGCTGGTCGACTTCCGAGAAAGTTTAGATCTGCGTTTTCTCCAAACAGATACGCTTCGGGCTGCGGTGTGTCGAACCTTTCCCCGCCCATTATGAAGTGACTCCCGAAATAGCTACCTGCTTATTATTGGAGAAGAAACAGAAAAAAACATAAACAGTACACGGAAATGGGCGACTTGGTAACTGCGCACCTGATTTCGGTGGATATTTGTAGGCATGATTGGACCCAATGTCTGCTTCTTCGACCGTTTCATTTTGGCGACTCGTCAGAGCTCCCATTTAGTTATAATAAATCACGAAAACTTGTTTGCAAATATGAAAAATTCATAAAACAACCCGTGACACAAATTACAACTGTCAATTTTCACTTTGACGTATGGTATGTTTTTCGATGTGGTAACGTCGAAGAGCATGGAGATTTCGGACTGCCATATGAGCAGAATCAATTCACGAAAGTTGCCTGGAGAAAAAGATAGTTCTTTTTAAAAAAGATGGTTTTAATACCACACAGAAAATAAAAGTAATCCTTTAGATATTCATTTTATAGAATTCCATTTACACTTTATATGGTGAGTATATAACTTGAATTGAAAAACATGTTAAACTTTTTGTTTTACAGGAAAATTTAATAAATCTAAAAATGAATTCTTTCAATTAAGATAATTTATTCTATATGGAAAAAAACTGAAATTTTTTATTTTTTTGGAAGCAGTAGTCCATAGTAACTTTTATTGCACATTTAAGGTAAACTGCGCAAATATTTGACAAATTCATGGGTTCTAGACCATTTGTTTATATTTCAACGAAGTTCAGTAGTTTAATAAGGAAGTATAACACCTAAACTTAGTAGTTTAATTAAAATACTGTATAAATAATAAGTAGCCAATTAATAGAATATCTCTTTAAGGAAATAATTATCAACCAAGTTTTTATATATTTTTATATATTTTATACATTTTTATATATTATATACATCGTTTATATCGCAATATTAAAGTTTTGTGTTCTTAATAATAATTACTAAGAAAGTGCTTTTCAATTAGTAAATTAAGATAGTACAGGCCAAATTAGTGAAATGAACTTGTCTTCACAATTAGCCCTAACAATTAATAAAACTTCAATTTCCCTCTTTCAAACTAACTCTTTTATTTGGCTTGTTTTAGTAATGCTCATAACTTTTCTGTTAAACATAAATCAAGACTTCACTCAAAGCAGTGAATTGAAAAAGAAGACTTAGCCAAAATTGTACTTCATATTTTAATTATTGGCCAATAGACTACACACACAAAATTAAAGGGATTTTTCTTCACAAATGAATAAAAATATTGCTGGTAAAAAAATATCAACTACATCAATAATTCGAACCGAAATGAATTAGAATACATGTTTTAATTAAACTTACTTTATTTTAAAATATCCGCCAATAATGGTATTATTTGTTGAGGCAACCTCATCTCAAGATAATGGAATTAAAAAAAAATTATTTTAGCAGTTCTAGCACAAAGGGATATAAAAGTACAAATTCAAATATCTAAATGAAAAATAATACTAATTTGCAAAAATATCGCAGGAGATAAGTGATTGCACAACTCGTTCACCATTGCAGAGGTTTTTGGATCAATTCCCATCTTGACTCAGGTTCCATGCTCTTCACAAACTTAAGAAAAAGATTACTTTCGTTTTCTCTGTCTATAAAATAGAAAATTTAAATTTGCTTATTGTGTAAGTTGAAATTATTTGCATTTGCATAATTCAACTTCATGGCACGGTTTTTGCCCGCGGCAAGTGCGTTTATGCGCAATTCCCGCTGCACCCGCGGGTTACTAGTAGACTTTACAAGCGTAAATCGTTTAAGACGCAGGGGCTGGGCGGGTGCCGCTCGGACACTTGCAGATGCATTCGCCCGTCCGTTACTTTATTCTTGTTGTCATGCGATCATTGCCGTACAAACCTGCGGCCTCGTAAATCTCGTTATTAAAACGTTCACCCGCGATTTTAACGGATCGCTCCATGAGTTTTTAGCCTTACAGAACTTAACTTTGAATGATAACTCCATGGCTTTAATTTCATTGAAACTAAAGACATCTTGGCTGTTTTGGATATAGGAAGAAAGCCTATGCTTACGCTGAGTTTTAAATACTAGAACCATTAAAACTATGTTCAACTCATCAAAGCAACTTAAAAATTACATATACACTATTTTTTAGGATTTTAATTTCAAAGAGTCAAATACTGGAATAAATGTTTGAAGGGGTTAATACCAACAACAGTTAATTTCATTTTGCTCGTACTTCATAGTGTAAAATATAAGAAGAAAATATATTCGAAAATATTTGGAAACATAAATAAATAACACAGATTTATCATAAATCACAGATGAGACGTATACAATAGAGTAGATTCACAATTTTTATACAAAAGCTCATTATTTTAAATATTTCTTCTATATTTTGAAGCGTAAATTTGTAGAAAATGATGAAAAGGTGTCTTTACATCTTTTGAAAACTATTTTACAAGTAAATAGAATTTGTGCAAATAGCGGTATCGATTTTAAAGCAGCCCTCAACCAAAAAGCCCTGAAACTGAAACCCGGGACTGATGTTAATAACTTGTTTCAGGAACTATCCCAACATTTGCAGTCAAAGTATAAATTACAGTTTTCAAAGGATTTCCAAATCTTAAGCAAAGCATGTTCAGATACACCTGCCTTCCCCGCAGCCCGATATACTTTTCCAGAAGTGTGCCTTTTTTGCACAAAATCCTTACTAGGTACGCGCACAGTACACAGGAAACTATTCGAAAGGATGTCGGAGATATCGTCATCTGTTCTAGTTAATATTTACGAACAAACAAGCGCTTCTTAGATTGAGCTGGGTGCCATTTATTGAGGAGCACATTCAGATCCGGAACGGTGCGGATGCGGAGTCCTGGAGTCCCAGAGTCTTTGCCAGACTCCTAGTTCTGACGCAGAGATGTTTGATTTAACCCACAGCCGGGCTACGGCTAGAATGTTACATTTTCCTTTTCAAATGCAAATTTCCCGACTATTTAATAAACGTCGATGGATCCGATTCGAGCATGAATATAAATTCGAGAGCATGCACTGGAGCTGTGGTACGTCGGTCGAAATAGAACGCTCGTGCTCGTACATCCCTATGTCTTTTATCCGGTATTCTATATTCTATACAGTAATAGCATCTGCTGCGTTATGGCGGGATATTGCCTTGTTGAAGGAAATGGAAGGGCATTGCCAGTGGGAGGAGATTTCTTCCTGGATTAAGGATTCGCTTCTGCTCTGTTTGATTTCACAATTAGGAAGATACGCTAAATGGAGTAAGAAGGTGAAGTCGTGTTCCCTTTCGGTTAAATACGGCAATTCCAGGACATGCTACTGTTTCTGCGGTCTACAGAAGAAATGTTAAAATTCAAGAGTGTTGACCCTTCTGCTTCTTTGGTCGATACTTTAAATTAGATTTACAAACTGTTCCAAGAATTGATTTCGAATAAAACGCGATAAAAAAAGTAGGAGAGCAGGGGATGTGGAGGATAGATAAGCTAAGTTTAATTGAAGAAAATTTCGAATCGTTGTACAGATTCCTCCTTGCGGGAAATCGCGCGGCTTTCAACCGTGGTACATTTAACTTTTTCAAATTATTTGGAAATTAAAGACTCATTAGGCACATTTTCAGTGCAATGGAGAGGCAGTAGCAGGTGGCAAAAATAACAAATTGTTAAAGCTCTTTCAGAATACGTGATTGTTTTAAATTTGAATTAACCGAGATTTGAAAGAGTTTTGGATATCTTGTCAAAGACCTCAACAATTGGGGAGTTTAATAGATTCATAAATCCTTAGAACGATATTACATGGGGTACTAAATAAATAATTTTCTTTAACCCCTTCACTTTAAAAATGTAAATAAATAGGGCGGGGTTTAACCCTAGGATCTTAAATTGAAAGGGGATCGAGTAGCATTTCAAAGCTTATCAAATTCTCAAACTTGGCAACAAGAGTTTCTAGTTCTAGGATAAATAACAATAGTTTTGATTTGTTGATAGGTAAAATTTATTTTCGAAGGGGGAACATTTTGGTCATAGTCTTCACCTCTAAAATCTCAAATGGCATTTAATAAATATTTACCAGAAATAGCGCCTACGAAGTAAAACAAGTGATTTGAATGCGGATATCATTGGGCATCTATGGCCTACGTATAGGAGCAGTTATTTGAGTCCTTATTAAACTAATTAAGGCCTATCGAAAGCGAGCGAAGACCCGCCCTGGAATTGAAGAAACGAATTGCGGTGCTAGCATGCCACCCCCACTCACCCGCGGAAAACTTCATATGTCAGCACTTGGCGATTTTCATTTCAAAGTTGTGATATTTGAGTGGCTTTAAAAAATACCAAGCCATCATTTGAGCGGAAAATGTAAAATTTTGCACACACGGCTGGCACGGCCTGAGTGGTGGCGGAAGACGAGCTAGGGCGCTTAGAAGCTTTGTGCCGCAAAAGTTGGCTGTTTCAAAAAGTACTTGAGATGAATAACGAACCAGACCAGTCCCGGTTGAGCTGTATATGAACAATCTGCACTTGCACCAGAACCCGGAGCCCCACAGGGTTACCGGGAACGGGGAGGTGTAGGGCGTGCTGATAGCAGATTACTAGATTCATATGAAATGGTCAAATAGCCATCAAAATGTTGCCCACTCATCGCAAGTGCAGTTTCAGTTTCAGTTTTCATCTCTGCAGAAATTCACAAGGGCGCCATGGAGCTGGCAAATAAAATGTTTTTGTGTGGAAAAGTGGAATATTTCCTGTAATCAGGACGCTCGTCAGCATCTAGCGGAGCGGCTGTCGATTGTACCGTCCTCCGTCCTCGCATGGAATATGGACTGGATTTGTGCCGACAGCAAACCTATCGTCAAGGCTGCTACCTTGGCGAATAAAGAAGTCGGGGCTGGGAGAATTCGCCTGGCAATCAGTTTGCATTTTTTAAAAGAAATGTTTACTTGGCAGCCGGATGAAAATCATGCCGCCACAGCACCATCGTACGTTTTTTACTAATTATGTTAATAGATTTTCCTGAGGGTCAAATCAGACTTTCAGTTGATTACTACAATGTAGCTATAAAAATTACATGGATGAGTTCATAAATTAGTCCAAATCACTTTTATGCGTCTGTACCTTTAAGCACGATAGACAGATATAAAAAAATATCCAACCTAGTTGACCTATAACGGATCTAATGAAGGAAATTCCATGAACAAATTCCAAGAACCAAAAATTAAAATGCTATAGTTTAAGCTACCGTGAAAAGTGCGTCATGAAGAGCATTATATAAAAACATATAATAGTTTTGATGTGATAAAAAAGCAAGCATATAAACGGATAGATGGGAACTATTTGCCAAGTGACTAACAGACAAGGCCGCAAATAGGAAAATGGATAAAAATTTAAGCCCTTGATGAAGATAATTGATAATAGACATTCTACATATTTAGAAACTATACTTCCACAATTTTTTCTAGGTAGAATATACGTGTATGTAGTAACAAGAAGTAGTCTAGATATAATAGCACTTATAGTTTTATACGAGTAAAGATTTTATGAATGATGTTAATTTATAGTTTTAATAAAAACTTCTCGATAAATTTATTTGTTAAATTGCGCCCAACTCTTTTCTAATATCTTAAGTTAAGATTCTCTTGAACGAGGCTAAGGTAAAGTAAAAAAGTCGTAAAATCTTCCCAAAGCCGAAGTGTCGCAGGCATTCCAAATGAAAATCTAATGATACGTTCGTATTGCCTTAGAGCCATTCAAATGGAAATCTAACTGCAATGGTATAAAATAAAAGCAAACTACCTACGTATAGTTCTAGGTCCCGCGACCGCATCAGTTTCAAGCTCCTTTTTTAAGGAAATATGCGAAGAATTTTATTGCGATACTCAGAGTTCATATGAGGGCTGCAAGTGCGCTGTATTACTTTATTTCCTTATCGGAAGGCTTGCCGGAGGCGAGCGACTCGGGCGAACCTTCGCGGAGAACCCTGCAAAAAAGGATCTAAGAGGAGCGTTATTAAACGGCCTGCCATGCATAAATTGCACTTCTTTGCCGGGAGTCCTAGGAACGAGACTGTCTGACGGTTTCAGGATGCGGGACCCAGCAGTCAGGCTCAGATTCCTATTCCATGTGCGTACCGCGTTCCTCTTACTCCTTTTGCTCGAAACGTATGACCTCTGCGAGATACTAAAAGGCATAAAGTCACATTAACACGTATGACTAACTTTAATAATGTCGGGGCTCGCTTAAAGGAGTCATCCAGGAGTCCTGGCTTCAAGTCTCCCATCCGCCCCCAAGGCAATTACTGCCTTTGTTGTATTTTTTTCCTTTTTCGCTGGGAATTGGGAATACGAGGCTGGGGCTCTTTATTGCTCTTCCCGTGAATTATTCGTATTTCAGAAGTCGCTTCACGAGTTATGAAAGGAAGTAAATTTCGCCTCTTTGGAGCAATCATTTGCAATGTGACGAGGAAATTTCATGAACTCTGAACTCAATAATACTGTTAGCAAAGAAGGAGCAACATCTAAGCTAGCACTTGATCATCGTTTCTCACAATCATTGTTTAAGGCACATTAAATTTTCATCAGTTCTTCATATACTGAATTGAGTTTGAATAAAATAAAATGAAAAATTATTCGATCTCTCAAATACACCACATTCCGTATTTATACGACAGATTGGTTCCGTATATAAAAAATCCTGTACAAAATATACTGTATCTACGAAATAATATAAATTAATTTCACACGTAAGAATCACAAAAATAAAACAATAAACCACACAAAAATTCATGTTAGCATTCATTGGTTTGAATTTGCAAAGAAATTTTTTTCTATAATTTGGGTGATCTTAATAAATCAAACTAAGTCGTGCAAAAAAAAAGAAAAATAATTCGTGTTATTTCAAATTCGTGTTTCAGAACTACGATATGAAAAACAATTTTTTTATGAGATTGTTTTTTTTCACTTTAAAGCGACGAAACTAAAGTTAAAGTTAGGAAAAATTTTGTAATTTAAGAAAATTTTAAGAATAGAAATGCAGTCTCGTTTCAACTATGAAAATTCTAAATGTAATAACTACCCATAAATAAAATAAGAGCGGTTCATTTAGTTTGAATTTAGTTTTTAGACAATACAATAATATAGACAATTTAGTTAGCAGACAATACACTTAAAGCATTTTTTTTTTATCTTTATTTTCTAAATTGCTTATCTGCGTATTTAACGCGTTAAAAGAGATTTGGGTGCAAATAAAGCCAAGTTGCTTGCATTGATGAACAAAAATTTACAATAATTGAAGAAGGCGCGAAATTTCCTCCTTAACTGCGATTTGCACCATTCTAATAAAACTCAATGTAATAATTTAATTTACTTGGTATAAACCACTTTAGATTTTAATTCAACAAATGGAATTATACATTCTTTCCGAAATTTATATTAGTTCTATGAAATTTCGTATTTTATATGGAGTAGTAGCTTCGATGGATATAATTGGACAATATGGGGTGAATTTCTCTCTAGTACAAATGTTCTTGTTCTGAGCATTTTATCTTTTATTTATGCAAATGTTTAACCACTTTTAAGGAAGGGGTAGGCATAGAATAATAACATATTAGTATTTATATTAAAATCCGGCTAGATGGGTGAGCCAGTCAATAACTTAAGCGATAAAGCGGTGAGCCGATCAAGCATATGCCATAACTGTGTATATTTCGTTTAGAAATATGTTTTGCAAGTGCACTACCGAGCATAATTATATAAAACATTTAAGATTAATTTCTTCAATTACTACACTGCTTTTAAGAAAACTTCAGCGATGTGTTTTTTGCTATTAAAGAGCTTCCTTATAAGTTGTTACTTAGGAAGAGGTAAAAATAATGAACATGTGCTTTGTGAAATATTTACCAATATAATGATTAAGAGTATTTCTCCAATTCTTCTTTTATGTGGTAAAGATTAAATGATGGCTTTAACCATGGTGCAGTTCCGAGTGATGAGATATAATGCAAACGAATGGGCTAATAGGCACATGACTTGATCTTGTGGCATATGGGTTATTAATTTATCAATGGAAATTCTCGAAAAGCCCACTTAATAGTTTTAGCTTAATAAATTTAGAAACAAACAACACAGAGGTAAGGAAATATTTAGAAATTCAAAGCCCCTATTTTAGGTTAACCTATGAGCTATCCAGCAGTAAATGCTTAAATCCAAATTTCCCCCGTAAGCATTGAAGGCGAGGAAACCATTGATCTGAAAAATTAGACCACAATGAATAGCACCATCGGTCATATTCACAGTCCCATTCGGAGCATGCACTTGTGCGCGGACCGAGTTGTGACGATTAACGGTGCTAGCAACCACGTGCGCCAAGTTAGCATAGGCCTGGATGTGTGCTGTGCATTTCAATAAAGCGATAAAGAGGTAATTACGCCAAGGAAAGTTCCAAGAGAAAGGGGTTTCGGAGCAACTTGATACGTCATCCCACGTGGGGTGGTTGGTCCTTTACCATTGTCGCGTCGCCCTGATTAATCAAATCACTCCGCCAGCCTTGGCGCTCTATCCTTAATCACTTTGGTCACCCTTAATCCAGCAAACTTATAAAAATTCACCCTTGGCTGTAAGATCCCTAAACAATTGGTAATGTGACACATATTGTGACAAATTGCACAAAATGGGTCCTCGCCCTCCTCGAGGTTTCCTTGCACCCCTTGGCTAAGAGCCTCCTTCTAAACACAGATGCTGCTCTCTGACTATGCGTGCCTAAAGTGAATTTTCCGCCTATTTGAGATTAACGCCTGCGACTAATTGTGGAATTTTTGTCAAACGGATGTGACGAATGGACCGATGGTCTTCCTCGTCCAAGAGCACCAAGTGCCTAGAATACACCTGCAAAATACAACCAAAATCGGGGAGGGGTGGTAAATGAAAGACAAATGGTTCACGTCTCATGTTTATCAAACCTTTTCATTCTTTCGGAGCATGTCAATTTCTTATATGTATTATAAATAAACAATAAAATTCGCTTAGACAACAATCACTTGGCCTTAGTTCTCGCTGCCCTCCTTGCCGACCGGGTAGGCTAGCTCCTCTGGTCGAAAGTATGAGTTCTGCATGCTGTAGAGGCGATCGATTGGATTAAGCATTTGCTGCTGCCCAAAAGGCGCCATCAGGTGCTGAAACGTTGCATAGCTTAGACCTAAAATTGTATTCAGCAAGGGCTCGTTATTTTTGTTGAAGTTTTCTGTAAGGTAAAAGAGAAGATATCTATCATACGAGCTACTATGGATCAAGTGGCATAAAATAAATAGAAGGGAAGAAAATTATAAAACATGAGACAAAAATTAAAAATAAGAAAATATTGAGAAAGGAACATCTCAAAACAACAGACATTGTGATTAGATCGCATAGACTGCATTCCATTTTTATCAGAACAGGACATAATCGTATTTTAGCATAATTATCTGTACATTTCTAATGTTATTTATTTTAATAACAAAAGTTAATAAAGCATATTCAATTTTTTTCTTTTAATAGTTCACCTTGCAATATGCTGTTGTTTTTCTTATGAAGTACGATTAATTTTTATTGTAAATTTAATATTTCAACTATGAGTGATCGTTGCAGGCCTAAATGACAATAATAAATATTGTTAATTGCGAAGTATTTATCTGGTTCCCAAGTTGAATATGGCTTTTTTGGGATATTTATGTGATTTCGATATGTGTGTGGTTTGTAGTTTGCCATGATAACACGAAAAATGCGACCAAACAAAACAAAGAGTCCATCTACAAATCCATTAACACCCGATATGTTTGGATTCCTTCATATATTTATAAATGATAAGTTTTCCCATGTTTCACGCAAGTGTGTCACCCAGCACTGTCTTCTTCGTCCCACTTAATGACAGGCTTTGATCATGGATGGGGCTGGTACTTTCCTGAATAAATTTCAGAAAAGCTTTAAATAAAATGAACGTTTTGAAATTTTATTCCTGTAGAATGGTGTGGAGTATAAGAACAATCTCATATCCGGAAATTCGCCAAAATATGTGTTTTTTAAAATAAAACCTAAACATCAATTTGATTTCACAATAAGATACTGAATTAAAGGAATTTTATATTTTAAGTTTATAAGTTCTTTAAAAGCTAATTGTTGCAATATTAAGATAATATATATTTTTATTACAGGCTTTTCTGATTTTCATAAAATTCGTTACACATATCTTATTTAAATAAAATTAGCCCAGTTTCAAATTATTGTATCGTATTGTATTGTACTATTTGTACATTATTACTTGTTGTGATTTGGTTTGTTCTGAATTATAAATAAAATTTATTTGGTCTTTTTTGCTACATGTTTATAAATATTCATACCCGAAAAAATAGAAAACATATGTATTTAAAAGTAAATATACATATTTTCAGTATTTTAGCATACATAGGCAAGTATTATTATACTTTTGTTTTTATAAAGATCGAATCACAGTTTCCTTAGTCTTTTGCATATAAAAATTTAACAAATACAGGCGTCCCTCGTATAACACGGTTAATTCGTACCATTCTATATCGAAACCGTGTTATACGAAACCTTGAAATACTACAAATAAAGGCAATATGTACCGTGTTATATCAAAACCAAGTCTTAAGGTGTAAAATTTTATGATAGCTGAAATTTCGTTCCAAATACTACGTAAATGAAAAAGTAAGTTAATTTCAAGTTTTTATTAAAAAGAAAATATGAAATTTAAAATTATGATGACTGATGATCACTGTCATCAAAAATTACAGCTAATCTATTTTTTTTTCTCAAGGTTGATTGAAACTCCTCTGCACTAGTTATTTCTCCATCATTACAAAAGTTATCTGACGTAATTGCAATTACCTTCCTCTTTCGATCTTGCAATTCTCTCAGAATTTCTCTATAAGGAGCTAAAGAATTTCTCAATTCTCTTTTAAAAAATTTTCTAATTTTTTAGCTAAAGCTATTCCTTCTTGCAGATCAATTAAATTTAAATCAGGAACCGTTGTAATATTACAAATGTTTTCGGAATCACCGGTGTAATTAAAAGTGAAGGTATTTAGTAGTTCAATTAGTTCTTCCTCATTCAAAGTTTGTTCTTCAAATACTTCCTGAACACCATCAATGTTCATATCTGAAAATCCGTCCCCTTCTAAATTAGAATTAGATTTTTCGAAATCGTGTTATATCAAAATCGTGTTATATTAATCTCAAGTCTTGTACCGTGTAATATCAAAACCGTGTTTTACAAGTATCGTGTTATGCGGGGGACGCCTGTATATAAAATAAAAGTATTTACACTCAGTTATGGAAAAGACCCGGTGCAGGACATCAGTGACATTGACACTGCAGCAGCGATTTGACGCTATTTGAACGCTTACCTTTATTAACATCGTTACAGTTGAATTGTGTATTTTCGATATTTTCGTCTTTAACAAGAGGAACCTTATCACCACAAGGAAAAGGTGACTCTAAGGATTCACTATCGCTCTGATTCTCTTCTTTGACTTTAGCCAAGCTGCTATCTGATTCCTGTGAATCAGTTTCACTTGTGCCCTTGGTCTCTTGCTTGGCCTTCTTCTGGATCTTTTTAACTTTAGCTCTTTGGTTTTGAAACCAAACCTGTAAAATATATTTTACTCCTTGAAAGTTAAGTTAAACGGAAAAATCAGCAACCTGAACAATTCTCAAACTTAATCCAGTTTCCTTAGCTAGATTCTCCCTTACTTTACGGCACGGCTTCGGAGATATCTCGAAGGACGCCTTGAACGCCCGTCGCTGCTGAGTGTTTAATATCGTCCGCGGCCTCTTGGGCCCTCTCCTCCCGTCCAATTTGGGGGGGAACAAGTCATCGCCATAGAAATCTTCTGGAAGAGCATTAATAAATTTTATTAAATTGAATTTTGATATGAGTCTTTTCAGAAAAACGCTACCGTAGCCCTGCAGCATCTCCACCTCTTTCTCGTAATCCATTCGACAGAAGAGCTGGCCCTGCTTAACCACGTACTGCTCCCCCTTCTTCAGTTGCACCCCGCAGACGACGCAAGCAAAACATTTCAAGTGAAAGACGTTTTCGAGTGTCCTCATGACGAGTTCGTCGGAGCCAATCTTGTCGCCGCAGCCCAGGCAACGGTTGCGTATGAAGAGTCTGCTGGAGCGCAATTTAAAAACGATGCTCGGTAATCTTCCCGCCAACGACGCGAAAAAGTCCAATGCAAAACCCTCCAAAGGAAAGGCCTTATTGCAAATTCACAAGCATCTACTAATATTTCAAAAACTCCACCGCGCTTCCGCGAAGTTCTAACACTGATTTATAGCTCTTACCGTTTTTATGTATTATAAATAAATTTATTCTATTTTTAGCTTATAATTTGCTTTTATTTGTTTAAAATTTTTTTTCTTTCTACAATCCTACAGAACCTTTTACTTGAGATCAAGTGAAGCAGGCAAAACTGATCCTTCTTCGATCATTAGCAAATTCGGTATTTGATCACAGTGACAAATTTTCTTAATGGGTATTATTTGCAAATAAGTATTTTCTAACTAGACATTTACACAATCCTTCCTTTAATTGATCGGGTGAGGGTCTGGGTCTAGGTCAAAATAAAAAACGCAATTTAAAGCTTGCCTTTAAATTATCATCATATTGCTGTATTTTAACAAGATTGCTTATTTAAAGAAATGAAATTAAAAAAAACGTTTTTTTCATATTTCACTTTTTTTTTAATTACTTGAGCCTGGAACATTGAATCTTTATTTATTTCTAGACTAGGGGTAATACTAAGTCAACCTCCTTGGTTGCTACGAGTCAAAAGTTGTACGAAAACTTTCTTTCCAAAGAACGTAAGTAAAAAACAGTGGATCTTTTCGTTATAAAATATCTTATGTATGTTTTTTAATAAAATATTTTTAAAAAAAATATCTTACTTATATTTTTTAATAATGACCTTTGATCATGGCCTTCTTTCTGAAACTTTGATAAAAATATTGATTATGTCGTTAATTTTCGTTTTCATAAGTTTTCTGTTTCTAATTTTAAGAAATAAAGGAGAAATGTTTGGCAATAATCTTATAATCAACTTTGTAATATTAATATTTCATTTTCCTTATAATAATGTAATCGATTGCTCCCCACTGTTGAAAATATGTACGAACATAAAAGCCCCGGTCAAATAAAATAGTCCAATTTAAATTAGTACTTATTTAAAAAAAAATCAATGTCTAAGAATGTACGATTGTGTTGCATATTTTAACCCTTAACTTCCAACATGATAGTCTGGCCCTGGGACCAATTAATCACTAGTTGTGGATTAATCTTTGTAAGTTCTGATTTTATCTTTTCGAACTTTAAAAAGTTGCTTTATGTTCGCGTTACGTTCGCTGCGCATGTGAAAGGAGTGTAAAACTCTAGAAATCTAAATTTCCTTTCTTGGTCACTTTTGCATTGGGCCTTTTTTAGCATGTCATCCGTTCGCTTTCTTCGGGTACCTGTCCACTCACCTTTCATAGTCCAACCTGCAGTAGAGTTTGCCGTCGCGCATGAAGCATGAGTGCTCCAAGTGCATCGAGCAGGTCGTGCACTTGAGGCAGCTCTCGTGGTAGGACGTGTCGACCACCCGCATTATGTACCGGTCGCAGATGGGCTGGCAGCAGTAACCGCACCGAACCGCAAGTACTGCTGACAGCGGCTGATTGTCGTCCCGCCCGCAGCCTATGCCGCACGCCCCCCTCCGACCAATGAGACCTCCGACTTCCGATAAAGCTCCCGTTATTGCCGGCTGGAGCACCGAGCTTGTTAACATCCTTCCGCTTCCTGCAGGATGGCATTTTATATCCAGCGGAACTGTCGGATTGGAAAACAATTAGAACGCCGAATATTGTTTATTCCGCTTAATTAAGAGCCGGATTAGCCACTCGGACGCCTCATCCGGAGTGGCAGCCCCGCCTTTTCTGCGGAGCGAGGATGCCCTGCAAACCCGGGAACCCGGGGACCATGGGGATCTTATCGGGCCTTTGTGGCAATTGTGGGCCAAATGTCGTCATTACCTGCACAATTCCCACATGAACCTTCCCTACGCCTATTTCAATGGAATGGAGTCCGTGAGGTTTGAGGTTATGTTAAACAAGTTGGGGTTTTCTTGCCCACGTTACTAACTTTTAACTTTACAGCATTGTGGGCGCGCAAATGTGTGGGGTTTTGTAGTTTTCATTTAACATATATTCACATGCGTACTTGTGACCGTGCCTATTTTGACGACTGAGTACGGTTTTTCTAATACGTGCTAGAATCTCGCAACTAAATGCAGTTTTAAAAAGTATTTTTTCTAGTAGTAGTTAGAAATGCTGTTACAATAACACTAGCAGAAAATGTTGAAATAGTTGAATTAAGTAGTTTTTGTATTAAAATTTGCCCACTTATTTTTCGATCTCGGTTTCAAAAAACGTTCTTTCAAAGTACAAAAGCGATAAATTTGTATCAGCACTTAAGAAGAAAAAACCATACTTTCTTTTTTCATCATGTAAGAATTCCGTTGTTCAGTAAGTGATCATAAAGTTTCTTTTTAACATGCGGATTTCTAAAAAATAATGTTCTTTGCAGCACTTACAATAGCAAAGAATTAAAACTAAAGTGACTAACACGGAAACCTCTCATATGGATTAAGATTCTAAATTGGTGTCTTCTGTTGAAATTTGAATCATATGTTTTTAAAGGGTGGAAATTGAAGTTGAAATAAATAGGACTACGTCACAAAATTTTTAGTAGTAAATAATGAAGAATAGCACACTTTCCATTCCTTTTATTATTACCATAATTCTATTACTCTGTTTTCAAAAAAATTAAGGAAAGCTTAACTCATAATAATGGATTAACTTAATACGCGAATAAAGTGACTGTTCATATCTTTCAGTAGGATTTTACTAACAATTAAATGTTTTTTCAAAGAATTTTAATTGAACAACTATGGACAGAATTGAGACTTTAGAATTTGTTCGGTTTTTCGTACATTTACGCTATAACTTAAGACGATCATATTCAATTTCAGAATTTAAAATACAATAGTTTCTTTTTGTATGACTGTATGTATATTTAAATTTTTTAAAATCTATGGGTGATAAAACATGAAACAAAAATACATCCGAAAAGATTTCAATAAATTTATTATTAAGTTTGAATTTTTAGCTTCCATTTAGAGTGCAGATTAAAATTAGAATTTCTTTTCGAAGATTTCATTTAGTTTATATATTTCTCAAATTGGTAAAAACAAAATTAAATTATAGAATGTCAAGTAGGTACTCAAAACAAAACATGCTGACCAGATACAGTCCGATCGGCGAGCTCAAGAGAAACTAAATCTAACATATGCCAGATTCGGGCCTCTAGCCGCTTAAGGAGATTAGAGCTTGATTCCCTCGGAGGTGAGTTCTTCACTTAATAACAAAATAAGAGGTCTAATCACGTTGTTCAATATGTTGCTCGTTCGGGTGACATTGATATCTGAATTAGGGGAAGCCCGCGATGGCCGCAGATAGGGATCTTATCAGTTCTGCGATCATTTGGCTGGCCTTCCCGGCTCAAGCGATTATCTCGGGAGCGAACGTTAATATTTTGACATTTGGCGCCCCCGACGGGCGTTGGCGGGCTGAACAGGTGTTACCCACTGTGTCCGAGGACAATAGCGCACCCGAAAAGTGCGTTTGCGACAAAAGGTCGCTTCCAAATAATCCGATTACGCATGGAAATTATTTAACATAACATAGGCGGTAGGGGTGGTCGTCCGGGTCCGAACCCATGAGATACAAAGACTACGAGGTGTGCTCTTCCCTAGTTTCATTGTTTTGTATTGAAAAGTCCTTTTCATTTTATGCGCCAGTGCACGTACAGCTTTAATATTTAGAATATTGTTTACTTTTTTTAGTTATAGAGCCCTTAAGTGTTTTGCTACGCTACAATCGAAGAGGTGGAAAGAAAATGTAAAATCAAAATCAAATTAAGAATTTGAGGAGCAAAATTGAATGGGAATTTAATAATAAAAATAATACTACTTAATTAAGAAGACCATTTACAATATTCTATATTTGCTATGATCATGGCATATTCCAATTCCCGAAATACTCTCATTTTTAGCCCACCTTTTTTATCCATTATTCTACAGCTCACTGACTTGTATCAGCTAAGTCAAATTGTAATATTATTTTAAATACGTATTTTTACTCTTATTTTCAATTAGAGATTCTTAAAAACACGTTTTAAACATTTATTTAGCATTTTATCCTTTTACGTCTTCCATTGGTGGAGCTAAGATTTTCTGCTGGAAAAGGTCAGCCAGGTCGTAGAACCCTTGTCAGCTAAATTTCTGAACCCACCGGGGCCAGGCCCTACTGCTTTCCCTCTCCCCACCCTTGTTCTACTACGCATACTAAGATCCTCAATAGATGGGAAAATAACCAACACACTAAGTGTCTTCAGGCTAAAAATAGACCCTTATACTCCTTTAACCCTTTGCACTCGAATTGATTCGTAGCTTCTAGAGCTAACATACAAGGGCAAAGGGTTAGTGATACTTCTTTCTGAGCTAACCTTGTATTAAAAAGTGACAAGAAAACCAGTTTTCAATTTTGTAATACGCGATAAGAAAGAACTTGGGAAATGTTTTGTACTTCATCACCAATTTCTAAATTATCATCTGACACTTTTTAGTTTAAAAAGATCTCAGTTCAAAAATAATTTCATCAATTTTTAAGTTTTATAATTTCAAGAAAAAATGAGATCGTTGTTTATATATTCGATTTGAAAAGACCTTTAATTTTGAATATTGTCGCTAAAACTGGCCTTGTTTTCTCTAAAAATCTAGTATTGTACTTCATATTTTTCATTACAAGAATATTAAGTTTATTAGGCATTTTCACTAATCGATTTTTCTCACGAAAGGGTCTTTTCTCGAAAAATGTGTAGTATTAATTGCTTTTCACTGCTCGCGTTAATTTTTATTACACATGAATGACATTTCCAAATTGATCGTCAAAAAATCTTTTTCAGTATATTATTTCTATTTAAAAAATTATTGTAATAAAACTGTGAAGAAAATTATGCTGAACAGTTCTTTTTTCATAGATTTGATCATCTAATTTATGGTAAAATCTTTGAAGCCTTATCGATTCACGAAAATATTTGCATTAAACACAAAAACTCTGTTTACTTGTGTCCATCTGAGTAAAGAATTATTTTTAGTTTGTTATTGAAAGATTTTATTTGATTTTGATTATCTCAAGAATGTCGTTTTGTCATTTACTCGAAACAAAAGTAAATAAATTATCCTTTAATGTACTAAACAGTCTTAAAAACGTTTGAACATTTGATTAACACGTTTTAGGAGGCTCTTAATTACTTTTATTGGAATTAGAATTATCCTTAAAATTGTTATGTATTAAAAATTCGGTATCTTTACTTTTATTTGCTCAGAATAATTTTTATCATATTTGCAGTAATAAATTTTATTGAAAGGACTATTCAAAATAAATATTCGCAAATTCTCTAAAAAAATATGCTTGGAAAGAATAAGACTAGGGGTGTGTTTATTAAAATTTCATCCACCTTTCTTTTTTATATTTTGGGCGAAAAATTAAAGAACCTTTTCTACAATCTGAAAAGGAAATTGTGCTTTAAGTGAACAAGGGTGCACTGATTCAAAATATTTATAATAAAACTGCTGAAAACTTAGTCCTTTTCTCGCCCTTTAAAATCGGAAATTTAGCTACAACTTTTACCAAATTCTAAGATATAATTCAGTTCTATGGTAAATCTTAAAGCCGTAGGTGCACTGGTCCAAAGTCCCGCTCCAGACGACGCCACAGAATTGGGAAAGAACATACCTTGCAGGGTTTGTTAACATGGGCTCAATCAGAAACCTCCGACGGGAGTTCGGAAGGACAGTTAGGAAAACACACTCACACATCGAGATCGGAACCTGTTGTTCGCCAATCATTTCACGGCGGCCGTTATTTGCACGGCTAACGGTAACGCACTTTAATTGTTCACATGCGACAGTGGTCGCCGGAGGTCGCTAAGCACTAATCGAAAAACAACGGTACTTCCGCGTATGGAACTGTCGATGATGGCGCTTGTTATTACTCGCAGTGGGTACGGAGAAAATTCACATCACCGTCGGCCTACCGCGCGCGCGACATGTCGCCGGGACATAAACAATAATAATCGCGCGGTCAGGATCAGGGCCCACAGCCCGGACCGCGAGCGCGAGCTTCCCCAGCGGTGAGAGGCCGCTCCGCGCGCCATGTTGTCGCTGCCGCAGATTCGCACGGGGCGCCGGCAGAGTGCGCAGATCCCGCAGGCGGCGGGCGGCAAGATGGGGACCGCCCCTTTTCCACTTTCTTTGACCGTTTTCTCCCGGATTTTTCCCCAGTGTCCCGACGAGTCGACTTCTCCACGGCTACCGAATTGGTATTGGTGCAATTGGCCCCGGCCGTCGCGGGAGGGGAGTCGTCTTCGCTCGCCACGATACAACATATGTTTACACTGGTGCCCCCCGCCCTACCGTATCGATTTTGGCCGGACGGAAATCCGAAAATATTTCTATTATCGGATTTTCTAATGCCCGTGATAATGACTTATGAATGGGTCCGCGGTCCCGGCGGCGCTCCGGCCAGCCACGGGACAACCCTTTCGATTTCGTTCGCGCCGAATTCTGTCAGCTCGTCTGTCTGTCTGTTTGCTCGGCACCCAGCCGGGGGAAAGCCGTGGTGATAATGACATCTCGGTGAAAACTGAAAAGTCGTCGAATTGCTCTGATTACAAATTGCCTTGAGGAAATCGGAATTTAATGGATGCCCTCGGGCAGGTAAAGGATGAACGCGGTTCCGTGAGCCCGGGCGATGTATTAATAGAGCTCCCTAGAACCTTCGTGCAGTTGGTGAAGAAAACCCGAAACGGTCTCTAGAAAACTCGATAAAAACGCATTTTAATATTCAGACCGAATTTCCCATTCCTTCCAAAAAAAGAAAGTAGTAAAGTACGACTAGGATTACCGCAATAAATCTTTTGTAGGATATTCCTAAATCTGCGTATGAGTGGATTTTCCTGTAGCTTGCGAATACGGACTCAAAATAGTTGCAGTTCTGCAGCTTTTAATTCTGCTATTCCTTAAATATCCCTGCTAATTAATTACTAAATTGATAATTAATAAAAATAAAAATAAATTTTTTAGATGATTTTATTAATGATGTCATCATCCTCAGATTGCTCGAAATAAAATATAAAATATTATTACTTTATTTTGACTCGTTGATTCTTTATTCCTGATTTTTTAATCATATGGCTATTTCCCTATTAAATCATATCACTAAGAGTGCCTATAAGATTCCATGTAAATTATATTGTCTATTTTGTTTATATTTTTCATAATTTTTGCAATGCTGATATGTAGGAGTATAAAGGGGAGAGGTGATATGTAAAAAAAAAATTCTTTAACCTTCGTTCCTGTTGACAAAATCGCGGCCACGAAGAATAAATAACTAGAAATAGGAAGTACGTTTATAGAACTTCAGTAAAATTGCGGTGCAAACGTACAAGCATTTAAGGAAATTAACAAAATTTAAATTAGGACTAAATGGTCTTGAATGGAACATCCCACGTCATGAATGGGACACGCTAATATAGCCTTACTAACTGCAACTACTTAATTAAGTCTTACTAACTACAACCAAACAGAAATACTTGCACATCAAAATAAAAAATTAAATATTTGGACTTTCATATAAAAACGAGATCTTGACAATAAGACATTACAATAATATAAAAAAATGCGTTTTCCTATCTATTAAAAGAATTTTCGCAAATAAAATCAATATACAAAATTTGCTTAACACGAAAATTATCAGTTAATTTGAAAAGCTTCAGAATTAAAATTTCAATTAAAACTGAACTCGATACAAATATAGAAATTCATGCATAGTTTAGTGATTAGAAAGTCGATCCACCTCATTAAGCAACCTGAAAGCACCGAATATGATTCAATCAAACTTACACTTTAAACGCTCCTGTTTTACTAGAATAAATTGTTTACTTTATGTGTTAAACACTTAGCATTAATTTAATAACGTCAGCAGATATCCCCATTTGAAAAGCTCGCAAAAGCTTAGTCGTCGTGTCTGAAAAAACAATCCCGTCTTGTCATTGTACCCCAAATGAGAGCGGCACAAAGTTTGGATCAAGCGGCTCAATAAAAAAGAAAATACCACACTATACTAAAAAATGTTTTTGAAATTCCGCTTGTCTCATTCAAAACGTGTCCCTTTCATAACACCCCTGCCCTAAAAATGCACGCTGGCTTAATTTCTGAAAGGTTCAATATAAAAAAAAAATTGAGTTATATTTCCAATTAAATAATTAAATAACTGATATTTTCCAAAATCGTAAACACTTCATGCTCATTTGATCTGCGTTTGATTTGGATTATTTGTCTTAATTTATATTTTCGAAGTTCTCGTAAAGACTAAATTTAAAAGTAGTGAAAACGCTTGTGAAATTGCAGCCAGAGTTTAAGTTGCATATAAAACTTAAATAAAAATTAAAATCCAATGCTATTGTTAAGAAGCACAAAAGGAATACAAAAAATATTTAGAAAAACTTCTGAAAGAGGCTTTTTATAAACTTTTACAAAGTGAAGCCTAAGTCATATTTTTACCGTTGGAATGATCTAGAACTAAGGAACATAATTAATGTCGTTTTATTACAACATTTCAACGCTCAAAACTTGATTTTTATATAAAATTTATATTATAAATTGTATTTTGTTTTGCATGTTTACACAAATATTGCAAATTAGCCTTTTAATTCTGTTTTTTTTTTGTATAAGACGAGGCTGCGTATCGTTGTTTTCTTAGTCTTTAAAACTTAAATGTCGCAGAAATCCGGTTTTTAGCTCAAATGAAAAATTTAACCTTAGACTATAAAAGCTTATTTTTTGACAAACAAGAGGAGGAAAATAAAATTAGTTTATGTAAGTTTTCTACAAAATATCTTACAAGGGAGTATCAAACTTGGGAATCACAGATTCCTTTAATTTTCGTATATGTTGTAGGGTAGGTTCCCCCAAACGACAGTGTAAGACGCTTTTCGCTTTAGTTTTCGAGTAAAATAAATTTGAAAGGGTAAGTATTAACAGACCAAATGCAGCAAAACAACTCAAGCCGCAATCAGAAATTTTTATTTCCTACGACCATGAACACTCTAAACGCATCGCGACTCCTACGCTTCAGTCGCCGGGAAGACGCCGAGTAGGGGAGTTATTCGTATGCGCGTATTTTAGGCATGTAAACGAACTTTTTTGTAAACGAGATTTTTTGATTTTCGAACGAATTATTAGCTGAATGAAATTGGAAATTTCTCTTAAAGGAAGCTTAATTCCACTAGATAAGGCTGATAATATTTTCATATTACCTTATAACCTTAATTTTTAATTTATTTCTTACAGTTGTAAGTACTCTCGGGGCAAGTATTAACAAGTACGGGGTAAATATTATCAGGGAATAGGAAGAGAACACAAGACATTTCCAGCAGACCGGGTCAAGAAAAAACTTTGAGAAATGAAAGTAATTCAGGCGAAGAAGTTTAGCTTTTTTGTTTAGTGTGTGGCAGGTCGTATAACGACCTTGTCGATTGGATTGAATGCAGATTCCTTGCGTCAAGGGTAATATCGACACTTTTGTTTGTACAAATTCCAACTCCGATGATTATGAGGGGTAAAGTAAAAAAAAATATTCCCAAAGGTTCAAACATCTTCTGCATTAGATTTGTTATTGTATTTGCATGCTATTGATAATTTAAGTCAGGCGTGTAGCTGACCAAAGCTCCTAGTTATTATACAACAATAAACAATGCGACTTTTAAAGACTAACTACTAAGACAGAATTATAATACGGAAACTTTAAGTGTTATATTGTGTTTTCTGTTTATGTTCGTTTATGTCTTTTAAAAAGTATATAATAGTTGACTCTTAAGTTGACAAAATGTATAAGAATTCGTCAATATTTCACGTACAAGTCAAGATTAGTCTTTAAAATAAGAAAAATAATTTTTTTAAAATCTTTTCCCCATTTCTAATTTCTTGATTATGAATGTTTATTACTTTTTAGAAACAATAGACCGCTGTATTTCTTTCATATGGTTCATAACTATAATAAATTTTGGCTTACATACTTTGTCATGTTTCCTGACAAAAAGATCTTTGTTAATGTTTGCTCCATATGCCAAATCATGCCCCAGCGTTTTGAATACTAGCCCCGAACACGGGAGGACTTGTTTTTTTTTTTAAAAATCAGTTTCCAATAACAAATAGTGTTGTTTATACAAACTTTATTATTTTACTACCATAACTAATTAATCATCTCATATGACATGAAAATATTACTCAAATGTTATATGGTTTTTAAGTCAGACGCAAAAGTTTGAAAATTGTTAGAACTAGACCCGGTCTCCCCTACTGAGCGGCAGGTCGACCGATAGAATCCGCTCGGCCAACATTTTTGTGCTTTTTTTTTAAATATAAATAATTAAATATTTAAATTATTAATTAATTAATTCATTAATATATGCTAAACTTTTTTTGAATTTATTTATAGTGCGGCCCACCGCTCAGTACATTATAAACTTTGAACTGATTTTTATCGACAACGAAAACCAATTGCGTGTTACTATTTTACACTGTCATTTAAAGGAACCTACCCTACAACATATACGAAAATTAAAGGAATCTGTGATTCCCAAGTTTGATACTCCCTTGTTATTCGACTTTTACAGAATCAAAACATGCCGAACATTATCTATTATTTCTTTAAGAAAAAAGATAAAAGGAAAACAGGACAAAAGAGCAAATTAAGTTAATTTAGAGAGTTTTAAAAAGAAAAGAAAAAGAAAAACACTAAAAGTGTGAAATATGTTATGTAAGCTAATAGTTTTATCGCACAAAAATCAGCCAATTATAGCAAAACTTCATATAACTTCCTAGGGTCAAATTGTTAGAAACCTTATATTGAAATAACTAAAATAGCTATAAATGGTCACTGTCCAACGTGAATATATGAAGTGTGACACATGTAACTAGATTTCTTTTCCGTGTATCTTATAACATACAAACAGACTTTATTCGACTAGGTAATACGTTGCAGCCACTTTCGTCTAGTGATTTTAAATTCAAACGGAAAATAGTAAGGGAATCGGTTAGTTTGATCGAACGAAAATGAAACATTCTATTCTTAAATTACTTACGGAGCAGCTCAATTATCTGGTTAACGAGAAATCACTTAAAACTTAAAACTAAAATTTTTCAGTATTCGAATAAATAACATAACTTTGAATTTGTGTAGCGGGTAAATTGATACCAGGAATTTTATTAAGAACTTATCATCAACTTATAACATCTTTGGAATCTGGGGAAGGTTATATTTTCGGGAATTTATTTTCGTTGTTAACACCTATGATTTACTTTAGAATGTATAACGAACTTTTATTTTTTCTAATTAGTTGAAAATGAGTAAAATGTATATTAGATATGTCTTAGACATTGTTTTACCGAGGTTCCCACTAAATTTACGATAAAAAATATAAGGGGGAGGGGAACACGTTTCACTCTTGCTTAAGGTTTTATATTAAATATTGAAGAATTTTACCTTTGCAGTGTCTTTCTATATCATATCCATTTCGCTTAGTGTTGCTGAGTGTAAATGTCTACACGTAGAACATTGAAAAAACAGGTGCGTGTGCACCTCACCTCAAATAAGTAGGAGCGCTGAAACATAGCTGTACACTTGTTCAGTTCCCTAGGGATATCCGTGAGACCGAGCAGGTGTGCCTGACAATGCACAACCCTCCGGCATTTGGTGTGGCGTCTATTTAAACAAGTCGGCAATTTGTTTACAACGCTCGCTTGGCATAATTCATTCAGATGCAAAGGCGCAGGAAAGTCGAAGTGCCCAAAAATCGCGCACAAACAAATAAATTTATTTGTTCAAGGGGTTAATTCCGCAGATTACTCGCGCAAGCTAAACACGGAATCCGATTAACCTTTGCCAAGTAATGCTAATGAACTTGCCAGTGCGCCCTGTGTGATATGAATCTCATTAGATGCGGAGTTGGACCGCAATCACCAGATGGAGAAACTACTTAATTTTGAAAAAAAACGCCGACTTTGCAAATTAAAAATTGCTACACAATTCAATTTACCGTGTTACTCTTAAATATTTCCGCAATTTTGCAGGTGAGTCTATAAATGAATAAAAAATAGTCCTCTTCTCAAAGGTTCAAATAAGCCAAACGTTTTTCAAAATGTGAGTTATTAACATATTAACAGCATTTTATTACTTTTATAAGAGTTACAAAAGTTCTCAAGCATTTCTCCAGACCACATTTTTTGGTTTTATCGCGAGCAGAGTCTTTAAATTGTTGACTTACTTGACCTGAAATTTTAATAAACTATACCTAAAAATATCATTAATTGTGTAGCATAAAATTATAGGTATGTTCCCAAATTAACAAATTGGCAGTATTTTTGAAAATATTATTAAAACAAAATACATATATAGTTTCCAACAATATTAAGCTTAAGCTGGGCTAGTGATAAACTGGTCTTTGACTAATTTTAGGCACACACCCAACTTGAATTAATTACACTATTGTGGTTTTGCCATTTTAGTCCATCTTGGGCTTATTTTAAACAAACTACAGTCCACTTGCCCTACTAGACTCCAGTTTGTGTTCGTCTTGAATCTGCATTGCCCAATCTAAACCTGTTGTGAGCTTGTCAATCTTAGGCCGTCGTGGATATTGTCCAACTTTAACCAATATTGTGTTGTGAGTATTTTGAGCATTGTCTATACCCACAACATCCGAATACAAAAAAACAGGTAGACAGACTATGATTGAAGGAACGTCGTTGTTCGCAACTTTAGTAGCACGTACTTCTAACTTATGGAAGGCATTGAATCTACTTTTCTAAAATTATTAGAAGCACAGATTATTTGCGCTGTAGAGTTGTGATTCACCCTTATTTCTCTGTTCTTTATTTATTTATTAATTGGGCACAGAGTGTCCCGTAGAGTATAGAAGATATGAACCATTGTGTTCAAGCTGGAGCTTTTCCGGCGAAGAAATGGTGATGTTTATGGCATTTCATTGCTCGCTTTTATGATATTTCGGATAATGGCAGCAGGACGATATTGCCACACTATAACACATTTTTATTGCCATTGCGGGCCTGTACGTACAATAAATACCTATTCCGTCGGGGGCAGTTCGTGGTCGCCAAACTCTGACCGGAGCGTTTTATTTCTGAAGTTAGCCTTTATGCGGTGCTAAATGACTTTTTATGGCTGTTTACACAATCGACGAATCGCCTGGCCGTTGGGTCTTAGTTCTGTTTGCTTTAAATTTAATTGCCAATGATTTAGGGGTGTCTGCTGTCAGATTAATTCCATTGTCATCAAGCTCCATGCGACCATCCATCTATAAAATTTTATTCATAATCAACTCGTTAAGGGCGTCAACATAAACTTTAGAGCTGTTTATGGCTCGCTAGATTAGCAGGAGGTCGAGGTCTTAAGTGAAAATCATTTTCTTCATCCGTCTTATATTAGGTCAGTACAGAAGAGGATGGGCGGAGGATTCAAGGAGAATAAGCTCGATTTTATGATCTGCTTAATGGTAACCTGTGTGTGCACAAAGTTATTAAAAATTGTTGAAGAGATTGAACCTAAGAGCTCATGATATTCTATTCCAGTAATTATTTATCAAGAACTGAATGTCATAAGCAATCCCCGCAAACTTCTGGGTTTTATTTAAATGGACTTTAAAAAAGACTTTGTAATGAATCCCCCTTCTTTTTAATATGCATATAAAACAAAAATTTAGAACTTTAACTTGATCATTCAATTCGATAAAGCATTTATATTACAAATCAAGAATTGTAGATTTATGAAACCTCTAACATAAAACGTTGTTTTATAGATAAAATATTGCTATTAAGTTATCAAACGGAATTTATTATAAAAGCATTTAAAGTTATTTTATATTACTATAACACTCTAAAGATTTCTTGAGCTGAGATTAAAACAGACAAAATTCGATTCATGTACTTAAGCATTCTTGAGACTTATCTCACCTACATAAAATAACTTGTGCCTGTAAAAAAAGTAAAAGGAAATATTTAGAAAATAATTTATTGGAAAAGCTAGAGATCAAAAGGGTTTTCATCGTGAACGCAGAAAGTATTTTAGTTACTAAATTACGTACAACGTGTATTCCTTTATTTGAGTGATAATTGCTATTAAAAACTTTTTAATAATAGTTAGAAAAAAATTCAAGCTATGAATTAGGCTAAAGGTGCCATAATTTGGAGGCATTGTTCTTAAATTGTACCTTTCCTACATTAAAAAAAAATCATTGCCTGAGCAAGTTCAGCCTTAGATTTGTAGAAATAATAGGTATATTCTATTTAAGAAGAAAGTTGATCACTAGTTCCGCGTATATGACTACGAATAAAGCAATTTTACCCTATACTGTCAATTTGGGGATTACTCAGCCTACATCCTTTTAGCAGGGAAATTATAAATAATGCTATAGATGCAGTGAATTAAAGACTTTCACATTTAATTTGTTAAATGTAATTTTTCTTGTTCGATCTACGCATGGGTTTGTTCCACTGTAGTATAAATAATTCTCACAAATTGCAATTTTTTAAATTCCACTTAGTGACCACTACTGAAACGAACTTAAACGCACCCGGTGCTGGCAGCGAGCGGGGCTGGATGCATAGCTGGAGCACGCAAAATATTAATGCACTTAAAATGCGCCCATAACTCGGGTGGCTAGGATAATATCCGCAATTTGGCGAATTTCGTAAACATACCTGACTAAATTTCCGCAATTTGATGGAAAGTATCTGGGACTGTTTAAATCAATAATTTGCTCCGGTCGAATTGAATCGGCCGGAGGATGGCCGGGTAATTCACTACAGTGAGGCCGGGCCGCGGCCCGCGTGCCGCCGTAAATAAGCGCGCATTTAAAATATTCGGACAAATAGACCACAGCCGAATGCCTCGATGGACCGCCGAATGCATTTGCGCCGCCACTGCATGTCAATTGTACTGACGAAGGATCGCGGAGAGCGACGGCGGCGGGCGGGCGACCCGGTGATAATGCGACCAGAGTTATTCCCGGGATGTACATAACATTAACCAATAAACCGCGAATTTAAAATTGGACCGGAGCTGCGGAGCCAGGTCGGATGTTTGCTGCTCGATTGCAGCACCACAGCACCGCTGGAAATAATTGCGGGCACGGGGCTCCGGTCGACCTAAGGGTTTTTTAGGACCGCAATGGGCCGGGCCCAGTATTACGATGATCAGAACCGCCGCTGCAAATGGCCTGCAAATAATTTGCGCCAATTTCCCTCGGTAATGAATTTCAATGAAAGCGTGCGGCTGCCGAAGGATTGATTGGTAGCCGGGATGAATTCGACTAGAGCTGTGCTCGATCCGGCCGGAGCTAGGAATGTTATATTGCATCTGTCGCGGCCTCGGCACTCACACACTCGAGTGCGGCCCGCTTTGAGCTTGAAGGCCCATCCGGGTTTAGGGACTAATTAATTATTGCAACCTTTGCATTCATTGGCGTCCGTAATTGCAACCAGACCTCTGCGCTGCAGATTCCCATGCAGCCTTGAAAAACGTCTCTGGAGTTGTGAAAAAAATCGTTGTTTAAATTGACCACCATTAAAAATAGTAGAATTAACAAATTTAATAGTTGTTCCAAAGAATATCGAATATCTTATTAAAGCAATACAAAGTTAAAACTTAATAGACCAAGTAAATTATCAGTTTAGTAAAATTAATAAGTATATAAGTTAAAATAAAAAGACGGCTTAGCTCAGCTGGAATAGGTGAAGAACTGAAATCGACTATAGACTGGTAAAAATATGAAGGACTCTAGTATAAACCTGGATTGAGGATTTTCAAATGTTCATTTTAGCTATTGCCACTTCGTTTATATTACCATTTCCTTAGCTTTTTTGATTGTTTTCATCAACATTTTTCTTGCAATGTATAAACGTGGTAATAAACTACTCTTCTCTGGTTGTTCTACAAACATTTTTAAAAATGAGTTATTGAAGTCTCACTTAAGTAAATTTCGTACCAATATAATCAAGTGTTATTTATTTCAAGTGAATTGAAATAGTGAACAAAAAGTACAATGTCCAATCAAAAAAATGAAGATGCAGAAAAGATTAGTAAAAATAGTTATTTATTTTTAATATATCTAGCTGCTCACATAGCGGGGCTAACTCAAACCTTCGTTTGCCCACTTCTGCACAGAGGAACTACATGTGGGAAAGAACACTCCAGGCATATAACTTTATAAGAAAAAGAATAATTATTAAGAATCCTTTCTTAAATTCTGGAAATTTCTACAAGATCTAGCTTTCATAACAATGCACTCCATGACTATTTTCTTGCTTTCTTTTATTTTCGTCAAACGGTGTCAATTCCTTTTGATGAATTACATAATGTCTTCGTGAGCCACAAGGAATCCATTTTGATCCTCAATTTTTCTATTTTGTCTCATACAAGCAATGAATCATTGCAATATTTAAAATTCTTTTAGATTCACGAGAAAAACAGTTTTCAGTGACTCTGATATTTTAACTCTTTTCTTCTTTTACCAGACCAGTTATCAAACTGGTCAAAACGAATGCTTATATATCGTATATTATCCTATATATCGTATATTACTTTAAAGTACACAACAACAATTTTGTAGGTATCAATTTTAATAAAGATATTTTGGTAAAGAAGTAGATCTCCCTTCTAATTTCTGCGTTGCATGAAAATGAAACCCCAAATGTTAGCGACGCACCAATCGAAATAGAGAACCTTGTCGTTGGGGTTTCGAAATAGTCGAAATTAACCCCTCAATTACTTGCATTGCACGTATTGAGACATCCCGACCGGGTAGCAAATTTAACCAAAATTTACAGGGGCCGTCCCCAAGGAGCCAAAAAGTGCTGCTCGCCCGGTGCCCGGTGCGGGAAGCTTTTCTGACCGCAAACACAACTAGTGCCAAATGAAACACTCAAACAGAATGTTTTTGTAGCTTTTGTGGTTGTACGGGTGTGCGGGTCACCGGGCGGGACGGGCACTAGACCCTACTTATAGTCAAAGTGTCTCGTGGGCGGAAAAATATTTGGCCTTGTTAAATATCTTTCCAACTGGCACCGACCCCCGCCGGGGGGTCTTCACCAGTGGACCCGAAAATTCACTGCGGAATGAGATGTTGGTCTTTGTTTTGAGACATAATTGCCCTCCGAGTTTATTGCTTTGATAAAGGTTGCTAGGTGCGAAACGGATTGAAAGTAATTTGAAACTGTTTCAGAATAAGGTTCACTACTCCTTTTATTTGCCGGCGAAACTCATTTCCATCGGCGGGGAATAGCGGACGAAGCGAAAAATGATAACAATGCACAGTAGCCTATTCTTTGAAGAATTCTTGAGTAAAAAGTCGTCGGGACGGGCTGTCAATTATTCTTCTGAGTTATTTGCTAGCTATGGAGTCTCCTATGGCTATGCTAGTATTACCTGTATTACTTAGATATCATCGGGGGATTTATTTTCATCTAAAAGTAAAACTCAAATGCATATTGCTCGCTCTTAGTCCACAATGAAGATCTTCTTTTTTGATACTTTCGTGTTAATCTAAAAAATTCACTGGTTCCTAATTTTACATTGAAATGTTAAATTAAAATTACATTTCTATGAATAAGTTTATAATTTTACTAATGTACAAAGAAATTGAAAAATTTAAGTTTATGTTTAAAACCAAATTAAAAAAGGTGAATATTTTTTGAATATTCAAACATTCGTACGCACTTTGTCTTGTGATTCTTTTAAGTAAGCTATGTTTCAGTCTTAACCACTTCAAAGTGTTTTTGATCTCCAAAACAGAGGTCAATACCGCAATTTTAAGCATTATGTACTAAAAACCGAATATCTTTTATATCACATTAACATGCAGTGATTTAATTAAATTTAATAAGTTGATTGGTTTCCTTTTAAATTACATGTAATTTTGATCCAGACAGTTCTTTCACACTTAAAAAACTGACAGAACAAAGTATGGTACCTTCACGGTACGAAATGAATAGATTTACGTTTGAACAACTTTGAGAAGTATTGAAAACTTATTTTCAAAGTGAGTGCTGTGTTTCCGAAACTGCAAATTTTGAGAAGAAATTTCGGTCGAAATAATACATCAATCGCGCCTGCCGTTAATTTGGCGCCGTTGGACTTTTTTTGTAGGGTGCCGTTAAAGATCGATATTAGGCTGACAATCCGGAAACGATTCACGCACTTAAACACAATATTGATCGAGCTATTCGTGAAACCATCGAAAATGTACGGCATAATTGGATTGACAGGATGCGCCAAGCCAGTCGAATGAAATTATATGCCATAACTGATCGGAAGGTTTACTATTTTCAATAAATCAACAAAATTTGAAAGATATTGAACAGTGTTTATTTTATAGTATTTTTGAAAAGAAACCAGCGGATGGCCCACACTTAACTTTTATTTATTTGCTGGAACACAAATTTAGAAAATATTAATTTGTATATTCTTGGCGATACCCTGAACCCGATTTGTGTTACAAAATTGGAAAATGAAATAATGGCGATATTTCAAAATTTTTTAAATTGTTTAGTAATTTGTTGACTTTTCGAAAACCTTGTAATTTGAAGAAAAAGCGACATAAGTGCTGAAGATGTATATACAATTCTAACTCATTTAGTTCAATAGAATTTTGAATGCTGACACAAGACTGAAAAGTGTTTTTGAAAAATTGTGTCTAAAACTTGCGACAATCTTTCGAAACGGTTCTTTCAATTTAAAAATTTCAAAAAATGCTTTTGCAAGTATAAATTCCAAACTATAAAGTTTAAGTAGATATAAAATATCTCCTTCTTTGTAAACAACACTCAAGAATTATCCTTGAAATGAGAAGAATTCTCTTTAATCTATTTAAAAGTTAAATAAAAACATTTTTAATTATTAGTATGTAATTATGTTGAATGTTTTTTTTCTCAATTTTTAATTTAGCGGTTTTTTTCGAGTAATAAATACGTGATTGCGTTACTATTCTCATTCACGTGACGGTGACTATCTGAACAAGGCCGCCCTGACGCAAAATTAACCGCAAAATTAAAAATTGCCACTGCTCTCAAAGATTATAATGTTAATATTGATAAATGCAGCGAAATCGCGACAATTGCAGACGGTGCAGCCGCGAGCGCGTTGTTGGCAATCGACGGTCATATTTATGCTAATTGAGGCCAGTCTGCGAGGATTGCGAAATTTAATTACTTCGCGGAATAATGGGAGCGCGAATCAAACGTACTCGATACACCGGACCCGGAGGCGACTGGTTCGCGGCCGGTGGACAAATGCGCGGGACCCCAGCCCGCCAGGATCCCCGGTCCGGGCTCGACAACTGCGAGCCAATAAAGCAGCAGGCGAGTAAACATAAACAGTTGACACTGGTCGGCTAATTGAAGCATTTCGCTTGTTTATTGATTGTGGATCACTTCACAAAAGCCTTGTATATTCCACTTTAATTATTTTGATAAGCGGAGCTTCCCAGCACTCGGCGATTATGCAGACAGATAATCGGGCTGCGGTAGGGAACGCTTGTTGTGATTTTCCTCGATTGTTTGTTGGCCTGCAAGTCACACGTTGAACGCCAGCCGGACGTGAGAACCCGACCAACTGCGAGCCTACACCAGAAAAATTGTATCACTATGTAAAAATCCAAAAGTCAGAATCAAAATGTTTCGTGTTAGAATGAACACAAGCAATTTTTTGGAATTTCTTCCATAGTTAGACGCACACTGAACTCCAACATTTGTGGTTACAAGTCTAGTGGACAGAAATTTCTTAAGAATTGAATTCCACGTTTTTCTGTAAAACTAGTTAGAATTTCCGCAGAACAATCCAACTGATTTATAATGAGAGAAAGTAATTCTAGGATCAAATCTTACGTTTGCATTCAGGAAATTAAATTGTATATCTTGTACTAAAAACAAAGTTAGGTAATCACATGATACCTTCTAGTGAGAATTCACTGGAAACAAGCTGCTGTTTAAAACTATATAAAAAGTGACTTTACGTACTATTGCTTTTCAAAATTGTTTGATTCCAATACCACCACGATTACAAATACTAGTCCTGAATACGTTTTGTTATTTTAATCTTTTTTATTTCCTTGCTCATTTTTGGAAACAAATCAAACGCAAAAATGGAACAAGTTTGACCACATATTTGCTGCCGGCCTTTACTTAAAGCGTTATTAAGGGTTATTAAAAATAAACATACGGCAAACATAAAAGTGAAATTGAAAAATGGGTTGTGATTTTAAGAATGTTAACGTATGGACACATTTCTCCTAAACTTCCAAAACACAAAATCAAACATCAAAATCTAATTTAGAGTATTAAAAGATCAGTGATTTTAAAATTTATTGCTCTGAACAAGCAAGGAATCCAGGTTTGCTTAAATTCCTTAAGCAGGTATAAAAGCTAAGATATCCAGACAAATTCAACTACAGTTCCTAGTCAACTAGGTCTGGCTTAATCTTTCAGCCACGGATAAATGTAGAAAGTGGTCACTAAAAGTGCTTAGGCGTTGATCGAATTCAATTATTGCTTCAAAAACTTATATTACGTCTTTATTTAAGGCACCTAGGCTTAGTGTTAATTCATATAAAACTAAATATTAAATGTTGTAAAATTTAAAATAATGAGACGATACGAAATTTAGTTGGTTTCGAAAATATTGTTCTTAAATTCTTTGTAAGTTATTTGTGGACAAAATTTAAGGACAGAGAGGGAGACAAGTACAAATAAAGCCACTATTGATTAGTAACTTATACTAAATAAATTGAAATATTATAAATTATTTCAAGATATACGAAATCTGTCAGAGATGATTACATTACTGCGTGTATTTTCTAGGCACAAAGTTATTATTTATTCATTTAATTTACTTTATATATCAAATTAACTAAACAATTGGAAAATTTATTCAGAAACGCAAATAAAAATAATATTGTGCTAAGTATTGTTTGTACGTATAAAATTTTTCTCCTACTACATAAATTGGCTTGATCTCCCCGCCGGAATCCTGTCGGAGAGTTTATAATTAAATTATTAAAGGTGCACGAAATGCTCGCCGAGCAGGATGCCAGGACTCCCGGGTTCTGGGCAGATTACGGGGCAAAGCCCCCTACAGGGGGTAATCTTAGCAAGTGGCGGAGAAATGCCTTGCAAAGCTGGGAAGTCTACCGGCCGCACCGAACCCTGCCAGGAATATCAAGGCGCGCAGCGGGAATCTTTTAACCCCCATAATCCCCCAACTTTGGCAGGGCTTGTATTTTTATAGAAACGGAAAAACGGGAAAAATACTTGAGCCAACCCGGCATGTGAGCAAACACATAAACAAAAAGGATTACCGGGACGACGGAGCCGCCCTGGGACTAGCGGAGGAACGCAACAAAGATTATTCCCACTGATCCTGGACGAACCCCTGCCGCCAGGGCAGACTCCATTTGTCCATCGGCCAGTATCATCGCATTAAATTTTCATAATCATATGAAGGCGCCTGGTTCCACGGCGGGTGGGTGGGTTTTGTGCTCTGGGATAAACAGAACGATGGAGGTGGACATCCGGGAAATATTCCCCGATCCCCGGATGTGTAACAGTAAGAAATCCTGCGGGAACCTCCGGCAACAAATGGAGATTTTATTGCCGCCGGAAATCTGAAAGTGCGACTCCGCTGAATTTGTAAGCCATTTGAGGCCATACACAAGTGGGCGCCGGAAATTGTAATGTGAAAATCGCCCCTGCCCTCTCCCTTATGCTCAGGGAACTTGTCAACAGGTGCGTTATAGGACTCCGCATTTTTATGGGAATACGTTGTATGAAACATTGGCGGTGCCGAGGGAACTTAATAAAAATTCCATTTCAAGGAAAGGGTAAGGAACTTAAATTCGTAGAACTTGAACATGTTGCTTTAGTTAGGAGAGAGTCGTTCCCGTTCCCGATGTTTTGTTTTCATGGTTCTCTTATCACTTTACAGGAATCTCTGCAGCCATACAGATCTTTGAAATCATTGCAACAATTCCTTATCATCTGAAATACACTCCATTTGTCCAACAGTCCCATAACTTCGGGATAAACTATCACGAGTTTCATTCTAGAATTTCGGGTTCAGCCTCATTCCGGAAATTGGATTCTTACTCCCTCTCGCTCATTATTACTATTTTTTTTATAAATAAAATTAATGATGGCATTTTGTGTAGAAAAAAATAATGTCAACAACCTCTGCTTTAATTTTACAACATTCTTAGAACGCATTTAGGTACAATGTTTCAAAAATACTTTTGCTTTTTTCTTCTTAAAGTCTAAAAGGATTTAATAGAAGGAAAATAGTTGCAAGTACTACTATTAATTCGAAAAGAATTCCACGGGTCCAAAATACATCAATTTAGTAGGGCATAGTCTTGAAAAGTAGTCAATTAGGCTTTGTAAGAAATAATTAAGGAATCGTTGGTAAACCCAAAAGTGCACACCCTGCGACTTTTTTTTGGTAATATTATTTAAAACCAAAAAGCTAAAAAAGGAAAGTTCTGGGACCCGGGTGTGTACCCGGATCAACGAACGTGCAGACTAACGGATGATCATGATAAACATTCAAACAAATTGTATCAATTTTCAGAGGAAGATCTCCTCTTTCCAAATATTAAAAGTCGATTACTTGTAAAATTACCCGAGTTATAATTACTTCTATCGTCAAAACTCAGGTCTAGCCCGATAATAGAGCACGTACCCACCGGGTGCGCAGTAAAAATAAAACCGCTTTAAAACTTTACTTCAATTTATTTTATTTAAGCGATTTATTATTGTAAAGATAATGATTAAACACAGCCAAGCTGTTTTTAAACTTACCAAGGATTATTTATGACATTGATTTTCATAGAAGTAGGAATAGAATCAAGGAAGAGGTCTGAAAATTTTAGGTAAACTTATACAAATTCATACGCCTTTTGATGAGGATATCTCCAGTAAGAGGTAAGGTCCAGATCACTTTATATGGACCTTTACTGAAAACTGTATCTTTGAAGATTCAAAAATGTGTATACAGCCAAATATATCAGTAATATATTTTTAAAAAATCAAAATAAATTGAGGAAGATGAAGTTTCAAGTGTAGAATATTTCGCACTTCTTTCATGGAGCTCAAAAATACACACGTTGAACTAAAGGTCTATTCAAGGGCAAAGAGTAATACATAAAGTTCCAAATCATGCGCTTTTTTAAGGGCTATGGATTTTGGTTTTTCCATCTCTGTTAAATTTTGTAGTTACAAAAGCACAAGCATAGTTGATTGTACATAGTACCTCTGAATTCACCTGTAAAATGTTCCATTCGAATTTTAAATTGTGGAAGAAACCTTTAACCTTAACAAGTGCATGCATCTACTTCCAATAAGCTCCCTTAAGTTATGTTGAATACAGGAAACTTCTGCAAGAAAAATAAACCGTTTAAGATTACTTGTTTAAGCTATACCTGCAAGGTAGGAGTGCGGTAACTGCAGCAACTTGTCACTGCTGGAAAAATTAAGGGAAAACACAGACGAAAAATCGGACGGGATCGTCCCATTTGCGACCAGGGACTTCATGCACATCCCTGGTTTTTATTTCCCTCACGTTTTTATGTTGTGACCACGTGACGCCCGTGCCATGCCTGATTTAGCGATGAAAAAAATTGAGAACATAAAACAGGCCCAATATGTTTCCATTCAAGACGGTGGAGAGTCCCACCACTCCGCATCCAGCCCTTCAGCACAGGCAGCCACGGCCATATGGGAAGCATCATCCCTTCCTAGATGCCAGTACTATGCACAGCGTCTGTATAGTCACACTCCAGCACGGAGTGGGGGCGAACGATCCCTCTCGATCCCAGTCCTGGCCCCGAAACCCATTGTAAAGTTTGATGGGCCATGGAAGCGGTGTTGTGTTTTCCTCCTTATTTCCTTTTTGAATCCGCCGCAGAGAGGCGGGGGTTGATAGCAAACTCCGTCATTACACTTTGCATGAATTCGTCCTGCAACGGCGCACACCCCACACGTCGAATGCTGAATATGTCCCTGAGTTCGGAGTTCCCGAAGGAGCGTACAGAAATGGCGCGCCATACAAGGACGAGCAAGTGAGCTCTAAAAGAGCGTGACGAATTTTATTGGGGGCGAAAATGTTTAGCAAAGGATGAATACTGGCCCACGTGTCGACGGAGTGTGGGGGGACCGAGAATCCCAATTCCACGATGGCGGCATTCTTATTCAAAGGACATTATGGGGGCGAATGAAGAAATACAGGGACAGCCTTTACGGCGTGCGAAGTGAAAGACGACGCCGAGTCGAAGGCAAAGTGTCGCAAGTGATTAGCAATTTGATGGATCTGAATTTAACAATTTCCATCTTTGGGGGCGTTTGGTACACAAAACCGTAGCAATGGAAATGTATATTGACAAGTGAGTTGTAAGAACATCAATGGCTGTCTAGGTTTTCAAAGTAGGGTGCCCTCTTGAACTCTGCCCATTCCACATTCAACTTTGATATCGCTTTCATCATCAAATCATTTGCTAAAAGACCATGAAGGATATTAAAAAACCAGATGATCAAATATTTGCAATTTAGATAACTAAACTGAGCATAAGGATCTGAACGATCTTGACGTAGAATAATACTCATTTCGCATCTGAACATAGGAGCATAGGTATCACAGTTTCGCCACCATAAACACCATGGTGGAAAAACTGATTGTATGTAAATATGCAATGGATTTGTTTATTAAAATACTACAGTAATGAATTTATAAACAATATAACTTTCAAAATTTCAGCTAGTGATTGTGGGATTTTTTGATTACGTGTCTAAATATACAGCACTGTGTACGAATTCATTATTCAAAATTCAGAATTCTTTAAAGTGTATAAAAAGTAGCTACTGTAACCTAAATAAAAAAAATCATTATCTTAAGATATAGAATATCCTTTACCTACACCTTGGTGCCGAGCAATTAATGCGCAAAAAGTCATAATTAAAATGGATTCCTTAATTTAAAATATGAAGCTTCTACTAATTGTAAATGTTTCGGTTTGCTATACCAGTCTATACTTGATCTACTGCTTCCTTCATATTTTTTTTAGTATAGAAAACGTACACAAGTTGCATTAATATCACTCTAAGAGTTCTCAAGGTGTGTAAGAAATTTATTATATGGTTTTCAGGCCCATTTCTAGTAGTAAATGAATTTCTACAAGTTGCTGTAGAACCCAAAGAATACAAACAAATTTATAGCTTTTATATCTCCTTTCCAAATTTGCATACAAATTACAATATACATTTTCAAATGTACTCTATATTTTTTGCATCTTTTTATCTTCGTACAAACATAAGGTACAACTATATCATTTGGAACTCCTTAAGAATCTAGGTATTTTAAGTCTTTATGAGTTTTCTAATAGTAAAGTGAAACTAAAACGTAGATATTTGTGGACTTATATTTTTTATTCTATTACTTTCACTTTTCAGCTACTTTTGTTGTTAGTTTAGAAGAATTGACGTGTGATTTTAATGTAGCAACTAGTTAAAGTCATTTAAGTTCACTTAGAAATTACTTTTTTTCGCTATTTTAAACCAATATTTAAAACAATCATATGAGGTTTTAGAAAATTGTATAAAGTAATTGAAAGCAAGAGAAGAACTGCTCCCAATATCAGCTCCGTGATGTCAGGAATCGTTCAAATGGTATCGCTTTCTGCCTTCAAGTTAAGCATATTTGTTTTTCTCAGAACGATGAAATTCTATAAGATGACAATGCAGTAAGTCCACACTCTAGCCAGACCTCGTTGGAGAAGTAGAGGCTGAATTCAAAAATCGCAATTCATCACGGTTTTGGCAGTGATGAAAAGGGAGCAACGAATTCCACCCCGAGTACTGCACCTGCAGTCGCCGAAAACAGCATAGTCCTAGTTGGTACAAGCCGGATGCTGATCGTCAGCGCCACTAGACGAAATCACGAATTAATTTGTCGCGCTACTTTCAATCAATCATGCAATTTTCAGCTCCATAAAACTTCCTAGCCCGGAATCGGCTCGCATGGCATCCTCTGACACTGCGACCCACCGCAGCAACACATAAATTGCACAAAAAGGGACAAATCGGAAGGGACAGGACAAGTAGGGTTAGTTGCACGGTTGTACAGTCTGAGACCCCGGGGTCTGGGGTCTGGTCGTCCGCAGTCCGCAACCAGAACCACTGCATACGCATAATTTCAAAGAGATGCAGTGGCCACTCGCGTTCAGTTAACTCAAGTCGAGTCATTCAACGGAACACTCGGCAGGCGGCGGAGCACACATGTGAACACTCACACGTCGGACCAATGCAAATATTCGTTTGATATGCAGATTCATGCCACCGCCGCCGCTACAATCACATGTCAATGCACCCAGCCCCAGGTCCCGAATCCCGAATGCTTGTTGGCATGCCGGATATGGGCACGTGAGTCCGCATGATTGCCAGACCAGAAAATGTGCATCGAAGCAACCTGCAAATCGATCACTGATGTGGTTTGTCGGACAATGCAATTGCACCGGGCTCACTAGGATGGCCAGGACGACGAGGTCCAGGGACCGGGCTCCACAAGATCCGATCCAACCTCGGCGCCTTCTGTAGGTCCACTTGATGCGCTTTTGATGGCCGAACAAGTTGGAATGTTACGTCCCAGGTTCTGCGTCCCGACTCCTGTTTTGTTTTCCGGATCGCCTGAAGCATTCATAAAAGCGTTTTAGCTACCACAACTGTCCTTTGGTGTTGTTCGAATTTCGCGGAAAACACAATCAATCAATGCACTAAGCTAGGGTTGGAAAATAGCGTTCAAAAATTATAAGAACTATTAACTGATGGGTGTTTGACAATGATATAAACTTTTAAAATCGGACCACAAAAATTGTATTGCTGTTTTGATATTGATAACCAATCCATAGCGTAAAAATGTTGTAATTCAAAAAATTTCTAAAATTTTCCCTCTTAATACTGAAATTTGTAAAGTACTTTTAACTGATGCGGAAAAATAAAAATGCAGACCAATATTTTATTCGAAAATATAAAAAATACGTAAACTTCTTAAAAAAATTCCTTAAGTTTTTGTAAAAAAAATTTAAAGGTAAAATTTCAATTCTAATAATTTCGAAAACAGCAAACTGATATAGGGAAATATTTTACTACAAAATAACTAAAAGGTGGAGTAAAGTAAAAAGTGCTAAAGTTGAAAATATTAAATTTTGTTTATGATTTGCAAGAAGTTTTAGCAATAACACATCAAGCCAGGCAAAGAATATCAAAATGAAATGTTTGCTGTTTTTCGTCAAATATGAGAAAAATGGCTGATTTCATTTTGGATTTTTGTATGAAATGTTACTTGGTTTTTCCATATATGCACCTTAACGTAATTATCTTAAAGGTTCTTAAATGCCGATATTTACGTTTATAAAAGGTTATTGTAGTACTAGTACGTAGTAGTGCTTTGCATTGAGGTTTTACGTATGCCAGTTCTTACATATTATATAGTGTAAAGATTTTCCTCCCTCTCGTCCAACTCATTCAATAAGCAAATATTTAGAAGTAGGTGAAGCAATCGTTGACTTCTGGCTCAATTTCGATTCGATATTGTTTCCCTCTGTCATGTAAGGACAAAGAAAGTGAAGAAGTCCTTTCTTCCACTGTCGATGGCTCCGAGGCGTTCTTCCAATTAAAGCGAAAAAATGCCACTCCCATTCGCTAAAAAGATTTTCTTGTCATTAATTTTGTCTTGTTAAGTCGAAGGAAGAAAAGGGCCTGGAGCCACCAGTTGGAGACGAGGACGGCAGTAAAAAATTGCCTCGTTCGAAGGAATAATAAGAACCTGGAGAATTCCCGGAATGCGGAGTTTAGCTCGGGGTGATTTCCTTACATTTATACGTGCACGGCGCACGGCAACGTATAGGCAAATATCGCAACTAAAGTTGCTGGTGTGGCCGTGTGTGTGTGCCGGGCGCGCGGCAGAGGGTTTCGCATCCCCGCCGGTTCAAAATAAATTTTCCATGCACATAGTTGAGCGACTGCTAAGGGTGAAATTGAATAAAGGACCAACGGCTTCAAAGTTCACAGAATCCGGACTCAAAGCCGATTTAATCAAATTTATACCGATTCGCTGATTTTTTTGCTTCGTCCGAGCTCGCGGACCGATTGGGGATTCGGCCGGGGCTCCTGGCCTTTTCCCTTTTCAAATTTTTATACTCCCTTCCGATGCGCGCTCTCTATCTTAAAACTATAAACAATTTCTGATCAAAGAAACTTTTTCAACTCCCTGCTGACGAATCACCGCATGTATTGAGGTTTTGGCTTCAGCTTGGGTTTTCCATTAGTGGCCAGTGCAGAAATGCGACTTCCGTTGGTGCGGGGTTCCAAAGGAATTTCCATACGATATTCATTTATTCTCGACTAGCCAATGCCCGCGACTTCATCCGCGATCAAAGGCGATGGAATAATTACCTATTTCTACACTCGGTTGAACCTTTCGCCTGGTGCTATTACATGTCAGATCACATCATCATATTTTACGTACTATTGTTGTACACGCCTGCGTGTCACAGATTTAGAAATTTTGTAGTTTTTCTTTCCAAACCTTGACTTAGACTATTAATTTATTATAAATCTTCGAAAACTACCTAGGAACTTTTTCTGGCAAAATTTGATATTCTGCAATGGGAGGTCAAAAAGTCCAGAAAAAAATAATCGCACAGCCCGCAGGTGTGTGCTTTATTTTCGACTAACACACCAGCCTCGAGTTTTGACGGTAGGAGTATTTATAACTCGGATAATTTTACAAGTGCACCTAGACCTTTTTCTACGCGATAGATACGTTCCTAAAAACTTCGCGTAAAAAGAACTACTGATTCCATGCAATTTTATTTCTAAAGCTTTCTTAAACTACGCGTAGTTTCCTAACTTTGACTTTAATCTAGTCACGTTAAATAAAAACAAAAATCACGTAAAGACAAATTATTAAAAATATCTCAATTCGCGTTAAAAAAATTCTTATAAAAACTGTGCAATAAACTTTGTACATAGCTTTTTGGAAGGAGAACTTCCACTAAAAATTGATACGATTTTGTAAAAACAACAAACAACTTTCTTCGTGCTTGGCCTCCGTTTTTAGGGATGTTTTTGCACCTTTCCTCCGTTTCGTAGCAATGATGGCGTGGCGCAATTGGTAAAGGCCCCGACTCTCACGCTGTTGATTCGGGTTCACACCCGGGTCCCAGAACATTTTTTAATATTTTGTTTAATATTACTAAAAGAAAAAAACGCTGGGGTGTACTTTTGGCTTTTCCAACAATTTGTTACTTTGTTATTAAAATAACGCATTAAATATTAAATCAACACCCCTAGTATTTATGTTCTGTTAATGCTAGTTAAAAAATCTCTTATGGTTTATATTTAAATTAAAACCAAAGGTTGTTAAAGAAATACGTAACTTCTTTCTATGTGCTATTTTGCATTCTGGATTACTACTTAATTTAAATAAAGTTGTTTTTATAAAAGCTATAATTTTTGCATTTCTGTTTTGTATATTCAATATCAATTTGCCCTAAAGATTGCAACACATTTGTCTAACCCATTGTAATTCTATTCCAAGGAGTCTATGGTCTCAAGAATAAATCGGATTTAAGCAAAACCCTCAAGTTAAACGTGGCAAAATGTTCTAGGGTTTGGTTTGAAACTTCCGGAGCCGAGAAAGTCGTTCCTCTAAGAAATTTTTCTTTTGCGGTCCTCGAACATGTGGTTTCAAACAAAGGAAAGCTGTGCATTGAAAACGAGCCCCTAGTTCGAGGAGCTCTCAAGACAATGTATGCCCCCCTGGTGCTCCTCTGTTTACAGCCGCACCTCCCGACCGGGTTACCCAGAGCAGGAAATTAGGAAATTTTATTGCTGCGCTGTGTTGATGTTGCTTCTGCTACAACCTTTGTTGTTTATGATCTTTTGTTCTTGGCAATGATGATGTTTCTTATTCCCGGTTCATTCCAGACCCCCTTTTCCCGCAAACCTATCCTTTTTCGAGGTTTCCGTTTCCTTCGTATGCAAAAAACGGAGAGGGTTCCTTAAAGTTTGGTGTTTTCCAGGGCTTTTGTGGCTTCTCCAAGTTGAGAAAACTTCGTCAAGAAAATTTGTTAGAGGATGTTTGAACACTCGGCAGCACTTGATTGGATACCATACCAGGCTAGACGTTGGAAAGCTGGTGAACAATACAGGTCTTCTATTCTGCTTGAAAGGACCGAAAATTTTTAGAATATATTATGTATCAGAATCAAGTTGGCAATTTGTTGATACTCTTGTCACGTGTGGCAAATACCTTTGTAAACAGACATCAAAAGTGTTGCAGTAGTCATTGGCATCACCTCTTTCAATGACACGTGCCTACCGTTTACAGCACGTGCCACGGTGCCGTTTAATGTTTAATTTACCAGAAAATAGCCGCGAGACGGTCAATATTGTCGACATTCGTGGAAATCGAACTAAATGAAATTTAATGTCTTTCTGCAGTAAAGAAACTTGATATAACATCTTGGAATTTTGTTAAAGATAAAAATCGCCAACAAAAATTAATATAAAATCAAATTCAAATACTTGTGCAAAATCTTCGATGAACTAATTTTAGTAACTGATGCCACGTGACGTAGAACCTATTCCAACAAGCGATTGAGTTATTTCCCAAAGGGCATGAACAATATGCCAAGGGCTGAGCATGCATCCACCGATAAAATCTTCGTGTCCTCCCCTTCGTCCTGGCGCGCTTGTTACTTCGAACAAACGAGGGTTGCAATTTCAATTTTATGAACTATTTCACCGCACGGGCCCTCGGTCTCTTCCTTCCTCCGGGGTACCTTTTAATATTTATGCAGACAATTGACACGTGCAGAATGGGATACACAGGGATTAGCCTCTGGTAACCAGGAGATCATTTAGTGGTGGACGGGGATTAGCCATGAAATGATAGAGCCCCCTGCCAGAGCTTTGTTGACGATTAAAGTGTGAGAAATTTAACTTTCTGATTGAGTCTCCTCCCTTCATCAGTTGACATATTCTTTAGAGTAGGAAAATGGGAACGCAAGGACTTCATCAAAAAGGAGAAGTGATAGATGCAGGCCATCATATGTGCATCCAAGTATATAAATATTAAGGGTTTTACTTCTTACTTACTCGATTTAAACCAAAGCCTCATACTTTTTTCATATTTTTTTAAATGTTCACTTTGAAAACACATTCAAGATTTCCATATTCTTAACACAGAACATGAGATAGAATTGGTTTGTGGTAAGGTCTAGCTCCCGAAAAAGTCCTCAAATTTTTATAACAACAAAAGAGTATAATGTATTGAAATGTATGTATGTATTGGTTAATAGTAATTCCGTTTTTGTTTTCTTTTATGTAGTCAAGTTTTCTTAACAATTTTAGTAATCCAGTACAAATTTTCATGTCTCTTTCTTAACATAAACAATAAACACCAATATCAAAAATACAAAAATATTTATAAGAAGTAAAGGTAATTATGGTACTCATATTTACTTTGAGTTCAAACGTTTTTAAACACTACTTTCAATTATAAAGTAATTTTATGAATTTTTATAGTACAAACTAATAGATATTCTTGGAAAAATACTTCTTAATATAGTTAACTAATACTTCTTAATATAGTTAAGTTGGCATTGCATTCTTAGCTCACTTAACACCTAACTTTGGATTAGTCAATATAAATCTAATCTTTAATTATCTTGTGAAATGCTTAGTAATTAATTTTGATTTTGTCATGTATGCAAACTAAACTCATAAATAGTTGGTCATTCTTAACTACTGGAATTACACGAAATATTTTTTAATTAATTAATTTAATTAATCATATTTATATGTCTTAAACCGTCTTTTTAAATATATTTGGTCTTGATGATAACAAATGTAATCATTTACATAAAGTTAATTTATTTTATTGAATTAACCACACTCATGTTTAGTGATTACATTAAATTCAACCAAATTCCTCGATATTTTAATAATTCTAAACAGTTATTGAGGTGTAATTTTAATACTTTCCTTTATTTTGTTGTTGTCATAAATCATAAAACATACTGTTTCAAAACTTGGAGTATGAGATGATACTTTGGTGGCACCGTGCAAAATGGAAATATTAATCCTAAAACCTCAAATAAGACATTACTCCCAGGATACATAAAAATAAATACGAGATATGGAATGAATTCATTAGAGGGGTAAACCGCAGCTAAGCCACCTAATCCCGGACCGAGTCAAGGCGGCGTTGGTGCGTACGTTCTGTCACCTATGATTAATAAATTCATGAGCCCTGCGAGCCCGGAAGTGGTACCTTATTACCATTTAAAAGCATCTTCATGACGGTTACCTACACTCGTAGTTGTTAACGAGGCGGTGGGCGGGGGCGCATATAAATTCATGGACGACACGCGACTCTACTGACACCTCGTTTAACGCATACGATTATTACCTACGATGGAATCAGAAGTCCCATTCGACCCGGGTTCCCAGAACTTAATTGATGGAATGAAATAGAGCTGACGCCTTCGTTCTGTAGGCTCGTGATGGTCAATTCATTTTCGCTGTTTTTTAATTTAATACAAAGCGAAGTGTAACCCAAGATGTGGCACACATTTCCAATGTTAAATTGGATCAACTTTCTTTTGCGACACGGCCCTTTTGTGAATTGTCGGAAAACAAGCGGCACCCTCTCAGTTTAGCGTTTCACAGAAGTTAAAATTAAAAAAACCAGCAACAAATGCAATGGGATGGAGTCCGCTGCTATATTCAAATTACGACTCCTAAAGTCGCACTCAAGAAAATTTATTTCCTTTTTCTGACACAGGGACAATTTTAATTAAAAGAAAAATTTGAAGTCTGCCACTCAACGCTGTGTAAGGGTCAATTTCCGTAGTTTAGAGTTGGAATGTTCGGGGGATGTGAAGTAGGAGCCAAGGAAGGCGTCGTTTTATTGGACAAACAAATGCTCCTTGGTGGAGAAAAGCTTGCAGCTTCTTAGGAATCATTTTATCTTCTGAATATTCAAAAGTCCCGCAATATGTCTACCAAAAGGGACTTAATGAAAGATATTTCGCCGTAATGAAACTGTCTCATCTTCCACCGCAAAGGAAATGATTTTCTTTTCTAATAAAATGCAAAGGACACCTTAAGGGCCTGTGGAATAATTACCCGCCACCGTGGCCCAGTATCGCTGCTCTGACTAACAATATTTTCATTAAGAGATTTTTTCCCGAACGAACCATAAACCAAGGACCAGTAATTTATTTTTATTTACCCGCCATACTTTATAAAGTTTACCTATAAATATGCGTAACCAAACTTAGTTGTTAAATAAATTAAAATTGTAAAACAAAGCCGGAAGGTAACCAGTCTTATTTCTTACCGAGAATATATTAATTATAGGTAGACATTCTTGGCAACAGTACCAGAAATAAATATAGCTTTTTAATTTTACTGCCTTAAAGCAAGGAATCAATAGAATGCATGGTAACTTTTACGATAAATTGTGATTAGAAATTTAAAAATTAGAAGCTTATAATGAACGTTTTTTATTAAAATGGTTGTTCATACACAATTTTAATTTTTAATTCACAAAAGCTAACCGTAACCAAATGTAAAAAAAGGAAAATTTTGGATTGTAATTTAAATAGTTAATTTTTTCTCTATTAAAGAATTTCTACAGATATAAGAAAATAAACTTTAGAATAATTTGCTTTTTTGTAATTTATTATTTATATCTAGACGCGAATAAAGTTAAAAAACTTTTATTCAACAGTGTTAATTGATTTTGTCAATATTATAGAACTAATATTCGAATATCGGTCTTTAGAAATTGCTGTGAATACTTTAGCTAGATGAAAATAGTGTTCAAGCATTTAATTATGCTATCTAAGAATTTTACGATAGCCCTCGTACCAAACCCAACATACTACTGCCAATCCCCAATATTTCGGGAAGTTTACGAAAAACTTGACTTTATCCTGTGGCTTGAAAATGATAATTACAAATATTCGTCTATGCATGATCTTTAGAAGGTATCCATACAATACGTGGAGTACATATTCTTGTAAATTAATACCCTGACTTAAGATACATAATGCGTATTCAGAGCTATGCAGTTTCTTATCGAATGGAATGAAGCCATTATTTATCATTTCGAAAGATCTAAATTATATACAAAATTATAATTAGCATCATGTTTTTATAAATAATAAGAGGTTAATTAACCAAAAGTATTATGAAAATTTTCACCACAAGTTACACGAAATCCGACCTGTACAATCACTGACCCATCAATCGCGTAACTTTATGGTATCGCTGTGCAACAAGACACGACTTCCAGAGCTGAAGCGTATTTGTGTGATGAGGATTCATTTCTTAAGTTGCAGAGTTAAATTGTTTAGTGCAATATTGAAACTTGTAACTAATTTTATGCTCCTCGAGGTTGCTTAGCTCGTTCCTGTACAAAAAGTGGGCTCTCAAAATTTAATTTATTCGCTTAGTGACCGATCACGGCACATTCAGAGGAGAAATGAAAACACAGGGGCATTACGGAACCTGTGCAGGTACAAAGGTCCAGATAAAAAATGAATTTGTTCACAACGCCCGTACAAAGTCTGGCTGGGGCGTATAATTCAACAAAGGGAAAACTGGAGCTCATTTATCCTTGCTGCGGACCGAAAGTAAAAAGGAGCCGGCGAAAGGCGAAAGGAAAAACAAGTGCTGCTCGAAGTGTGCACATAACGAACAAAAGGATGGCATTTGTGAGTCCTCATCCGACAGAACGAAAAAAGAAATGCGAAAAATAAAAGAAAATAAAAAAAAAATTCTCCTCTGCTCATCTATCAGGCAGACAGACAGGGCTTTTAATAAAAAGCTCCTGGTGAAATGTTTCTTTTGTTGCTTTCTTGTCCTCACGTTTTCCTTCTGCCATCGTCCAGATTGATGTATGCGCACGTAAAGTCTTTCGTAAATTCTCGACGGAAAGTCGCTGGTTTCCCGGGGGAGGGGAATAAAATAAAATGTTGGCAAAAGTCATGGAATCCTTGGGAAAAGGAGGACTGTCCCGAGCTGTCTTCCTGTCCTATCCCAGGATTTTTATTCTCTCACCACAGCAGCTTGACGGCTGACTTTATTCCTTTTTATCTGTGTTATCCCCAAATATTTTTATCAAACTGGATAAATTGACTCCATATGAATTTTTTGTTCTCTACACGGTTAAAAATGCCGGAATAAATTTCTAATTCCCTTGAACAATACAAATAAGTTTAATAGAACTGAATAAGGTGGTCCAAGGTGGCGGTGAACTCGCTCAAAGAGTATTCCGTACCATAATTTAAAATTGTGCATTTATGTTTGTGTAGTACTGATTGAAATACTTTAATTTAAAGATAATTAAAAATAGTTTTAAAACCGTTTTTCATCGAATGAACTTCACAATTGAGTGTATAACGAATGTAATTAAAAAAATAAAAATGCTCAATCTAAAACTGACATCATACAGGGCCGGTGGAACTAGCATTTTAAGGTATAGAAACAAGAAAACTCTACTTTGAACTCTTATATCTTAATATCTTATAGCTAAAGGAAAAACTAAACCAGTACTAAATTAGAAGGTCCAGAAATATATTAATAATTTTTTATTGTGCTTTACAAGCCAGTTGTAAATTTACTAGTCAAAACTAACTAACTCAGTTTAGTTAGTAAAATTGAGGGATTGAAATCAATTAGGAAATACCAATACAATAAAAGGACTCTGTTTTGAGTCCTGATTATTAATTAATTCAATGTTTTTCTCCTTTAATTTCTAAATATTAAATTGTAAATATTACCACTCGATTCGCACCATTTGAAACTATTTGTTTTTTTTTTTTTTGGCGATGTTGCAAACGGCAATAGTTTGATCATCTGCCTGGACCTACAAATTCCACATCTGAATTTTCATTCACGTGTGGCTTAGGTCTATTGCTAGTATTGCTAACTATGTGGGAAGAAAAATAAATAGGATGGTATTATAAATAACAAAAAATGTTAAAATTAATTAAAATTTAGTGATCATGAGTTTTTTATGTTGTATATAATTCTTAGTGGTCAGAGCACAGTAGAGAAAATCGCAAAGTAAGAATTTGTAAAGAGGTCAGTTCTTGACACTCCTTTTTACAATTTTTTTCGAAAATATTGGAAAACAGCGATTTTCACACGAGCAGGCTTTTTAAAAGCGTTATTAAAAGGAAAATAAGAACAAACTGCAAAAAGCAATTCAAGCAAACAATTTATTTTTGCTATTATTAAAAGAACCTTTACGTTTGATCAGAGATCTTTTGACAACGTATGCAATGTTAAATCAAAGGGTCTTGAGGGATAATTCAGATTTTCGAATAGGTGGTTCATTTGCTAAAGACTTGATGGTTTGAAAATTCGTCCCATGGGAAAGTGATGAAACACCACCCTCTAAGCATCCCTTACTAGATGGTATCTACCTCCTTTGTTCGAGCTGTTCCCGGAGCGAAAAGGCAACTTACTTGCTGATAGCAATTATCCGATTTCGGAATTGTTTGGAACTGTTTGACTGTTCCCATGTAAATAAAGGGTCCGTTCCAACCTGACTGACAAAGGTGAGTGCAGAGATATATTATCGATCCTTGGCTAAATCGCCAAATGGACAGAGGTCATGTTTAAACCCAAACGGCATTCGAAGATTGTCGGGGCCGCCCCCTTCGCTTGGCTGGTCCAGAGCAGCCTGCTCTGTTTGTTTTACTTCCTCCTGCAATGGCCAGTCTAGCAAATATTTACTCGATTTGTTCTGTTTGTTGTATGCAAGATCTTCAATTTTTCTAAAAATCAATTTAAATTGTATGACATTTTTTAAGAAACTTGACCCTACGGTTACAGCCCACTACCACCTGTGGATTTTAGTGATTGATATCGCCAATAATCTCGCTCTCCAAATGAGTCGTCAACTGACGTCGCAGGTTTTTTTGTAAGTGAAGCACTTGATGCCCTGAGCACTGGGATAAATCCCGACCGTTTTTTATTCCCAGAATCCCCCGAAAATACAAAACGGCCGTGTGTCAATCGGGAGTCGGCCACTTGCACTTGCTGGCCCGTGCGATTTAAATCTGGACGATTCTCAGCGCTAAGTAGATGCACGCGGCACTTGAAAGCGATCACCTTAGTTCACGTGCAGGAGGGCGATGATACTTAAAATGTAACTCCATAGGAAATTAAATCAATGACAATTTTTTACCCCGGGAGATTTTATATAATTTTCCTAGGGCTGGGAAATCAAATCGATTTCTATTTACTTAAATGAACCCAATTCTTATTCCTAGTAAACGGAAAGTAGAAATGGAAAAACAACTACGATAAAATATCAATTTAAATAATTTTCCTCTGAATCATGATGAAAAGTTTTGTCATTAACATGAAATTGCTTAATTGAATTTTAGAACTAATTTTCAGAATCAGGTAATTAATGATGATGTACTATTAGCAGAATTCATACATTTTTTGTCGTTGATAATTACCTGTTACCTGTTTGGAAACGTGAAGGGTTTATCTTTTTCCAAGAAGTACTCAACTCATAACCACTCTGCGACAATATGGAAGAATTAAAAGCTAAGGAGACATGATTGTTATTATATGAGCTAAAATCATAATTTATTATTAAAATATAATATAAAGGAGTACTGGAAAACTGACTAAAGAAATTACAATATGGTCATTCTCCAGGAGGTCCTTAAAAAGAACTTTTCTAATGATGCTACTACTCTAATTTTGATTATTTGAGGCCAACGGTATTCGGCCTGTAAATCTCTAAATACAACGAATAAAGCTTGGTCTAAATTGATAGTAGTTGAGAGATATATTTATACAAATATAGTTTTGAAAAAACTGTATACACATCCTAATTGCAAATTTTACCAATTCCAATGGACTTGCGGTTTTTTTTAGATCTTTCGAAATTCCTTTTCTAAAACAAGAGGAGAGAGGTGTTTTTCATGTTTGTAGGAATTGGTGTTCTTTAGTTCCACTCTATAGCCTAAACGACTGGATCAATTTCGCCAAATGAATTATCACTGGATTCGTTGTGATACAAAATGTATCCTATGTTACGGACGCAATGTCACGAAAAATTTAATATGATGGATAGCCGGTGTAGGATCGCGCTCGTAAAATATCTTATCATATTCACACCCTAACAATGGATGCAACTCTTCATAAGGTGAAAACAAACTTACAACAGTTTGGGTTCTAAATAATCACCCGGTACTTCTACATTCCTCATTATGGAACATTTCACTTTTTATTTACGTCACGGTGGAAATGGAGCGATTTTAAAAGGCAATTTCGAAAATATGTATTAAAACGCATTATTATATATTTATATATATTTTTGAAATTGTCAGAAAAATTATTCAGTAGTCGGTTTTTATCTTTAACGACTGAGTTCATTTTTGATACCTGTAATCTTGAATTGCCATCCTGTTCGAAATCGGCTTTCGTAGATCTTAAATTCACAGCACAGTGGGTTATTCTCTCAAGACGAAGAAGAACCACCTAAATCAGGCAGCACATGAGGTACATGATGGAGAATGACTCTTATACAAAACCGCAGACACCATGCAGAGAAGCATAATTTCTTGGAATTTCTTTTATTAAGCAGTTAGCAAGCTTTCTCAAGGGATATATTTGGAGGCCCACGCATTACTGCGTTATAATTAACCTTGGCATGGTGTGATCGAACGCTTGAGACTTGCACAGGACCGGGGAAAATACCCATGCAATCACAGCAGGTGGTCGAGCCATTCAGCTATTCAGCATCTATCAGAGTTTTATAAACGGCTTTATCGGGAATAAGGGGATAAGGGGGAGAAGAGAGCCTGGTTCGGATACGAAGGCAAGTAGAAAAGTCACTGAGCCGGATGGGGCTTAATCATTCTCGGCCCGTCCCCAGCCGCCCGTCTGCAACCGAGAGCTCTGCTGAGCGAACGAATGCCAAAGAAGGATTATTTCCTGCTTACCTAAAGGATTCCGACGAAACGAGGGATTTGCTGTGTTCAAACTCCTTCTTATCATTCGCAGATGAAAAGGGACTAATCCCTACTAAGAAAGTTGATCCATGAAAATTTCCTCCGCAATTTTTCTATGCATATTGATGGGTCCTGGATCCCGGGTCCTGATCCGATGCGAAGGTTAAAGCCACCCGACGAGCGCTGCGACGACGACGTTACACAAGCTCAACGATATTTAATTAAAACTTTTCCAGCGCAGAAAAAAAATTGCTCCAGTGTTACATTTCTCACGTCTGGAGCTTATTTTTCCTCCATTTCAAATTTTCTTTCGTAAAACCCCGAATTGCCGCCAACCCCCGCCCCAATTGAGTTTTTCTCTTATTGACAAATGACTTTGCGAACGCTTCCTTCTGTTTTTTCATTTCGCTCCCCGGTCCCGATTTGTTTTACTGCCTTCTTCGGTGATATGATTAATTTTTACAAATGCGGACCAAATTTATTTAGAGCACCTCGAAGTTTCGTCCAAGGCCGGGATCCACGCCCTATGGAACCTAAAACACCAACAGGGTTTAGTATTGAAACATTGAAAGTAAAAAATAAAGTTTCTTCTCATTTTCTTTCTTATTTTTAATTACAGGCATATCAATTAGCAGTTTTATTTTTTTATAAATGTTTTTCCATCTACTCTTACTCAAACTACAAAAAGTAGCCGACATCATTCTTTAATTCTTGATTATATACGTAATATATTCTTATAGTGTCACGTTTTCTGAGGATCCTAACGATTGCCCTTGTTATACACTTCTATTGTTATGATCTCGAGAAACCTACCTTGAGAAAACTAAACAAGTTTGGAATAAAAATTTCTTCCACGAAAAGTCTTTAGAGGAGTCTGAAAGTGTTATAGCACTCTCTTCCCGTGTTACCGAAAAAAAAAATTACTAGTAATTAAAAATTGATATTAGTCACATAAAGAATTAGCTAAATAAATGCAAAATTCTTATGTAAAAAATATCATAGAGCTCTATTTTTATGATTGACTAGTTAATGAGAGTATAGATATCAACAAAAGGCTAGAAGGTAATGTAATGAAAAACGGAACATAGCCTGTGTGTTCAAAGGAATCAGTCTAGTTCTAGCTTAACGCTATATTGTTAAAATGACTACGTCTTTTATAAAACCCTTGGTATTAGGAATATTACATTACAGAATTTTATTTCCTGGAAGGAAGGGCTGGTATATTTCCTTCTTTTTGAGGAAAGAATAAAACAAAGGATAATATTTCTAGAATTTAAATCGAATTTTAAAATGTTATTAAATTGTTTGAGTTGGCTTTCAATAATTTATTTATATTTTGGTGTTTATATTAGAACCTTGCCTTACACACTACAAATACTACTATATTATATATAAAAAAAATAATAAATTAAATTTGCAAAAGGGTGGGTACATTTCAAAGTGGAAAGAACTTTATAAAACCCTCTCCAAGCAGAGCTCGAGCCAAAACATCATCAGCTGCCGCAGGCTGTCCCATTAACTTCGTAAAAGATAATTTAAAATTGTCAATTCGTAAAGGGTTCGTCGAAAATATTGGAATTAGAATGTCGTCTAAGACCTCTTAAACCATGGAGCACACAAACATGCAATTGTATTTTCGGCAACCTCAAACAGCTCCTTGAATATTTTGTAAGAATGCCTCAGCTGCACTCAAGGAGCCCTTTTTTATTAGCCAAGCAATCCTAAGGTTTATACTTTCGGTATGGGTCTTTTCAACCTTAGGCCCAAGCCCGTCTATGTGATTATTACGTTTAGTCGACCATTCCTCATTCTTTGCCTTTCTATTTTTTGTAAGAGTTTTGATAGTATAAAAACATAAATTTTCTTATAATTCTGAAATTCCGAGATGTTATGCAACCAAAGAGCACTTGAACCCGAAAAGATGAGAGGACCTTTTCTTTGTGCAAAAACTAAATTGATTATCTGTCGTTCTTTAGACGAAGGCAATACTTGCCAGGACTTCTAGTGCTAGTGCTGCTTCTGCTTCAGGTCTCCTCATAGCCATTTTTACAATTTGACGACATTTGTCTCAGTTAACAAAAGTCGAAACAATTTGCTCCCACTTGAGGAGCAGTTACTGGGAAGTCCCCCGAATGAGGCGATCCATTCCCCGGGTCAGAAATTTATTTGCCCCGCTGGATGCTAGCGACAATATTCCCGGAATAAAAGGTCGCCCATAGTGTGGGTTTCGGGACAATAGGGAGCCAGCGGAGGCCCATAAATTTGAGAAGAAATGAAGGTCGAAGGAATATCAGAGCCGTCATTCAGGACCGGGAGTCCTTTCTTATTGAACTCGAGCAAGTTCATTTGAATGCAAAAGTGTTAGTTGTTATCCCGGCTGGAATATGGAGGCTCTGGGAGCCGGGAGTTTATGCCTGCAATTGGATCAAATGAGGGATGCCAAATGGTCAATTAGATGCCTTAATTGAAATCCTGCCGGCACAGCTCCAGTTCGACACAGATTTCAGTTTGTTCTTGCTTTAATTAAAACAAAAGGATGAAGGCGTCAGAACCTCTCTGCTATCTTTGGGATAAGGAAAGAAAAATGTTGTGATACAAAACATGAGCTCTCTTTCAGCCAGGGCTCTTTGCGTCGTCTTCGTCTTTTCTTTAATTAAATCTGAAAATTTTAATATTTTCCATTCTTTTGTTCTCAACTGGTGCAGAAACAGGCGTTCACGTCGCTGCGCTAAATTTCGTTTGCAGTGCGCGGCCTTCCCACAGTCCCGAATATCGTCCCTGGCTTCATCCTCGACGAGACCACGTCGATTTTTAGGCTGCTGGATGCGATGGCAAAATAAATTCTATGCTCCGGGGAAATTGGAAAGCAGCAGAAACCAATATTCGTCGGATTTGCCTAAAAAGTGAATTGAAAAAGGCCGTGCTCCTCGCCTGCGCCACCAGTGAAAGTCAATAGCCCGGAGCCGGTCTGTGCAAAGGAGGTCGTCAAAGCATCGATCCGAAAGGCCTCGTCTTCAAACGCCCTTCGCTTTGAAGTTCAAAACAGCAGCAAACGAATGAAATAAATTAAACTGGAGCTGCGGTGCACGATCGTCGCCGTCTTGTCTGCAGAGTTTCAATAAATTCATCCTCTGCTTCTTTGGGTTCCTTCATCTAGGATTAAGACGAGGAAAATGTTTGTACAATTATGGCGCTTTTACAGCTACTCTCAATCAAAATTTACTCCTTCCAGCATTTCGCATCCAAACTCTTCTAATTTGGTTTCTTCAGGTTAAACCATCTTCATTCGAATTTTCAAAATTATATACTTTATTCGCTTAATTGATTCATACAGAAGTAAAATATAAAAAAAATAAATATATAACTCAAAATTTCAGATTTGATGACTCATCATCATAAGAGTGAATGAGAGGTCAAATGATTGGTCAAAAACAACAGAAAATTAATTAAATTATTTTATTTAAGAATGCAAAAATGTAATAATTTATTTTGAAATTAAAATTCGTTAAGTCATATTTCTTAAAAGATTATATATATTAATTCATCAACCATTCGAAATTAAGAATATAGTGGACATCACCTTTCTTCAGAAATTTTTTTGACTTTTTTGGCATAGGACCAATATTACGATTGTAATTAAAATCAATTAAATCAACATTTTAGTTTTGTACTATCTTTTTTTATGTGGTTTTGGAGGTCTATAACATATAAGAGCTAATGAAAATAATTTCAAAATGAATCATAAATTAGCTTTGAAAGCTTAGTCCCAATTGCAGGTCATGTATGTAATGATACTTTTTAAAACTATTCCAAAAATTGGAAAAATTGGTATACATTTTATTTTGTGAACAACAATTTCTTTGACAAAAATGATTATTGCAATGAATTTACTTCGATAAAAGGAGTTTGTTTACATATTTCAAATTATAATTTATTTACATATTTCAAATTATACTTTAAATATACTTATTAAGATAGTGTTTTGAGCCCATTATGTACTTTATTCAATAATTTTAAAATAAAATTTTTTTATTAATTCGCAATTAAAATATTGCGACCTGTAGAGTGTCATCATACGTACAGACCAACGGCCGGAGACGCATGCCATTTTTCAAAGGCAATTTTAGATCATGATATATATTTTGAAAAATTAAAAAAATATGGTATCATTTTTTAGTGGGAAATCTCCTCTTTCCAAAAAACCATATTGAAAGTCTATTACATGTCAAATTGCCCGAGTTATAATTACTTCTATCGTCAAAACTCGAGGCTGGCGCGCTAGTCGATAATAAAGCACGCACCCACGGGATGTGCAAGATATTTCCACCATCCGGTTTCTTGAAAATTGAAAAATGTGATTTCGAATAACACATCACATTATCATCATCGTGTCTACTGTACCTTAGTATTTAGGAAAATTAAACTGAACAATATACTCACATACTGTGATGGGTGTACAGCTCCTTAGAAGTGTTAACTTATCCTTGATAGTTCATAAAAAAAATCAAGACCTATTTCTGGGGCATGTCAGGAGTTCGTTTGATTCACTCGTGCAGTTTGTCAGAAGTCTGAAGAGACATCGAGTATACCACTGGAAAGATATCGAAACCTCCAGGAATCCAACTCGGCAGCACCCGCTGCGAGCCTTTTCTAGCACTCTTATAGCACAGCTGGACGAACAGGAGCACTCCTGGATCCGAGGAGCCTTGGCTGACCCGCGCCAAAAATCCAATCCCTGCACCTTTAATATTTCGTCCCTTGTTGGGCGATGTCTTTTTGACTCTCGAGTGGATAAACAAGAACGCACTGAAAGGGCTAATTTTAGATTACCCCTGTGCGGTGATAAAGGATTTACGCTGCCGTAAACTAATTTTGCAGATGTTTAAAAAAGCCCCTTTCTCGGTACTGCTGCTTCCCTATTTGTTTATTTTTGGTGGATGGGTCATTAGTCGTTTTACATTCACATTTATTAGGACCACCTTACTTAGGGTTTACCGATGATGACACTTTTGCTATTTAAAAATATAATTTATTTTTATCCTATCTCTCTAACTATTCTTTAATTAACTTAATTGATTTTGAATGAAATGATTTGGAATGAATTTTAAATTTATAGTTAATTTCAAAAAATATGTTTTTTTATACAGACACGGATAAAACTCTTATCATAAATTTGCTTCGAGTTTTAAATTTTAATTTTCGAGCTCTAAAAACTATAAGGTAATTTCCATATATTTCAAAAAATCGAAAGAATTTAGCTTTAGTTGATGGGTTTTTGTGCCTCGATGTAAAAACTTATATAAAAAAAGGGAACAAAATATCGCGTTTGTTTAAAAAGTGAAGTCCGCGTAGAAAGAGGCAGAATTCAAATGAGGGACATGGTGATTGACAGAGAACATAATAATTCAAGTTTAACTTATCCGAAATTCAAAACTAAAAATTTATAATTAAAAAGTTGGTCCTTACTTACTTTTAAAGGCTAGAAAAAGCAATAAATAATTGATAAATCATTGTGATTATGATAGAGGATATAAAAGATACAATTACAAACGATATAAGCATTCGTTCATTAAAATCCGTACGTTCCTTCATTTTCATCAGTTTAGAAGGCAAACAGTCTCGATTAAAAGGCTCGATCGCCCATTTCTTTGACTCCCTAAAATTTTCAACTTTTCGGGAAAACTCTTTAAAGACATTTTCTTCCGTAATAGAGAAATATATAAAAACAAAAAAAAATAAATAACAACAACTTGCCCACCCCAAATAAACCAAAATTACACCAACTTAAATTACCTAACAATCTGTCCAATACTATCGATGTGACCTAGCAACAAATAAAAGAACAAAAGGACATACAGGTAGAAAGAATATAAAACCCATATTCTATATCTTATAAGGCTGCACTAAAACCCGTGCAGTAATTTTGGTGTAGTAAATATTTAAGAATCATTCAAAATTTGTTCAGTACAAAAATAGTTCTGGATATTCTGGTTTCTACACTCTACGTATAGATCACAGACAAGATTAATTAGAAATTTTATAATAGAATTTTATAATATACTCCATGGAATGTTTTATTTATTTATTTATTTTTTTGACACTAATAAAACGGATTGTCCATAAGTTGCCATTCCAAACTCTTGCCTCTGTCCTGCTGGTATGCGGTACACCGGTCATTATTTCGCGAAATTTTATTCCTTTTCCAAACAGGTCAATTAATAGTCAAGATTGAAGCTCTGGTGCTATGTGAAGAAGTACCACCACCCATAAAGGTTGGCGCGCATTGAGTTCTTACTTTTTAGACACTTACGGATCTTCAGCTCACAGTCGCAATTGTATCTAAGAAAATTTCAACCTTACTTATTCTATTCAAATCAGAAATGATTTATAAAACTCATTCACTTAGGATACTTTACAGAATTCTTCAAAATTATATTATCCTTTTTCGAATTGTGGCCTGCTGCAACGATATCATTACAACGATCGAGTTCTTTATAACAATCGATTCATTCACGACGGCTAGCGAGCACAAAATCACGAACGTAGACACATTCATTTTTTCAAGCTTATGCCTCAGAGCTGATATCCAGTCTGTATTTGACTGATTAACTAACACCACGATCAAATTTTATACTCTAGTGGAGTTTGCATTCCTCCTTTAACAAGAGCACAAGAGACCACGTAATGCTTAAATCAAAACTGTTTCATTGATAACACTCAATTGAAGTAATAGAAGTATCTATCAATGGTAAACGATTAAAAAACTGTTAAGTATAGTTTTAAAATATTTTCAAATTAGTAATAGTAGTGTACAGTTTGAACTTTTTTGTATGCATATAAAAACAAACAAAAAATGAAAATGTTATCATCTCTTTATCAAATTACAGCATTTTAGGAGATTTGTTGTTATTGGTTCATTTAATGGATGAAAGTGGACTGAACTTTTCTGTTATTATTTCCCTTAGGATCAGATACAAGGTAATATTATAATTAGTTATGGGAAAAGAATAGAGAAAAAAAATCTATTAAATCATTATTGATTTGATAGGAGTTCTAAAGGTGTTTCGAAAAAAATATCGAATTTCAAATTTTTTCGATTTCACGCGTTTGTAATTCTCAAATAAAGATACCTGGAAATGGTATTGATATTCGTCTGACGTAGTTTCACGAATAAAGTCCACCTTTCCACAGATGTCCAAAACCTAGAGTTCATCGCGATGTTTCTAAGAGTTTGATTCCAGTCATCCATCCATTCCAGCGACCAATTGAATCTATAAAACATAAAACAACTGCTTCTGCTAAACAAAATTATTAATTGCTTTATAAGAATACAGAATATGTGTATATTGTTTCCGAGGTGAAGAAAAGACTGTGCTTACTCACACAAAACTATTTATTAATTGAGGAGATCTTTAACGAGTTTAATTTATATGCATGCTAACAAAAAGCCTTTCACCTTACCCCTTGTCTTTATAAAGTCTTAATGTCAATAAAAACATAGTCATTTTTAAAGAATTCTCTGCAATAATATCTTTATTATAATTGTTATCATTACTATATAAAATCTCTACGTTACAAAAGATATTAAAAATACAGACTTTAAATTAAAAATTAAAAACTGGAGTCAAAGAAAAATGCCAGTCAGTTAAAGTTTTCTAAACAAAGTTGTGAAGTGGAAAGTTAAAACGTTGTTTTACAAGAATTTTAAATTACGTGAATTTTGAAACATTGCTGGAAACGCGTTTAATTCTGAACAGTATTTCGCCTCTGAATTAGAGGAATTAATGAAAATCAATGATGAAACATTTATAAATACAAAGAACAAAATTCCGGAGTGAAAAGGGATGATTTTTTAGTAAGATTATAGAACCAATAATTAGTCACACTACCTTGCAGCTGAAATCGGAGAGACGAACAGTTCTGAATAAGTTTCCTGCAAGAATGCGTATTTTTATAACTAGAAGACAAGTGACAAGTGTTATTTTTAGTTTTTTTTTTATTGTAAAACACACATCCTGTTGCATAGAGAAAATAATACGTTTTTGAATGAGCGAACTATTTTCACGGCACGTAGTGTAACGTTCAGTTATTTGATTGCAACATCTCCCAAGTGAGTTTTTTGGCTTTTCAACCGCATATTTCTCAACCAAAAATTTTTATTTCGCAACTCATAATTCACCTAAGAAAACTGTTCAAATTTTCTAGTTGTTGTTATTGCCTTATTCTACATAATCTGATTTTTCGAGCAGATTTAGGTTTTATGTTGAGGATATAAAAATATTTTCAGAGAATATGGGTACCCCCTAATTCTGTTGAATAGGTACTATCATTTCAGAGCAGTCTTGTTCAACATATTTCATACTAGAAGTCCTTCAAAATGATTCGTGTTTATGCGCAACAAAACTTCTATCCCGAAAGAAAATCAATTTTTCGTTCACATGAATCACAATGACCGTAATATTCCATTTAGGTAAATAAAGATGGCCTTAAAGCAGTCGCCAGGCCGAGGTGGTTTAAATTTTAACGGAAAGGATCCAATAAGAGCAGGCAGCAATACCGAATGCTTTGTGTGTGTCCCATCGGTCCCGCAAAACGAAAAAGCGGCGAAAAGAGTTCCAAGGGAAATATAGAAAATACTGGGAACTAACGGGACCGGGAGCGCAGCGACATGTCCGACATGCATCGAGGAGTGGCAGAAAGTTGACAAAAACAGAGACTTCGAATCCCGGCGACGCAGAAAGGATGAAAATGCGACTTCAAAGGATGCGGCGCCTTGAGGGATAAGCCCACTACCATTAGTCGAACTGCAATAACGGTCTCCATAACTGGCGCGCGCAAGCACCGTTAAGAAGATGAGTACTTTCCGCTCTAAGGTGCGGGGCGAAAATGGAGCGGATCCCTCCTCATGAGTTCGCGCACCGTTATTCCGGGGGACGATCGCCCTTGGCGCAGGGTTCGCTCATACGACGCGCTCTCTTGAAAAATGGAGACCTGCCACGAAAGGGGAAGGCCAGCCAATCACGCACCGGGGGCGTGGCTTTGTTGAATGCGTTTGTCTCGCTTCAGTAGTTTCGAGGGGTGTAATCGATATGTTCATGCGCACTGGAGGCGGCGGCCGTCGCCGAGCGAGATCCAAGCTGCCATTCGGCGAGTCGTCCACCTCTTCACGCACCGATGGCTCCCGGTTCACGTACACCAGCGCGGCTTAAGCACTTTTATCGACAATTCGGTTGGATAAGAGCTAAGGGCTGAGGGCCGAGTGTCGGCGGCGCGGCACTCATCTGCCGCTCGGCGCTCGCGAATCTGACGAAAGGTTACAGTCGCCGTTTATTTTCAATTCTACCGGACACATGCGATCTGACGTTAGCGGCAGTCGGACGGCCGACAGCATAACGGTTTTTGTTTCTTCTCCTCAACCTCGTCGCTACGACTGTCTGCCCTTTATTTACCAATATTCGATTCTCGAATACCCAAAATAGAAAGTGCGTCCACGTACAATTGGCGATATGTGAGATGTCGCCACCAACGTGCGTCGCGTGAGTGTTTCGGTTCAATTTAGGTGACACACGTTTTCTAGCTAGTGAGTGACACAAACAACGAATTCTGTGAACGTTTGTAAGCACGTGCTGCGAATTTTGTGGATTTGTTTTAAAATTAAAGGCGGTCCATTAGCCGCGCGTAAGCCTCACCATGCTGGAATTCTACCCAGTGCCAACGAATATGAGCAACGGACTAATGCAGGCCAGCCAACTTGAGGGTTCCCTGGCGAAGTCGATGGATTGCAACGGTCGCACGGGTACGACATTTTTCTAAATCGAGAAAATTACTTCCGTTTGAATGCTGGGCATAGTTCACAGTCCCAAGCGCTATTCGCAAACAACCTTCGAACCCTTTCGCTTTACTATTCGTACAAACACACTCCTGTCGAGGTGTAAATAGATTCCGGGCTCGATCGATATCCCGAGTTAAAGGAGAACTCGCCTTCTTCACCTGGCTCACCCTGTGATTCCTACATTCACCTGAGCTGCAGTGAAAATGAGGTTAGCGTCTTCATAAGCCCAGTTCTAGCTCCTCTTGAGTTGCCGCGCTGGACCCACTTCCTTTGCGACTGACTTGGGTCGTGGGTGGTGCCAGAGGTGAGGTGAGTCCTGAGTGTGTGAATTATAGAGCCCCGCACTACGCATCCCTCGAAGATTCTATGTACTGATTTGGTACGACTGAAACTATGCCATGAATCCAACTAGGAATGTCCTTCCGAACTCAGAACAGCCAAGTTTCAACTATTAGGGAAGTTTCAGACTTTACCGTCTTTCTAGTTCCCCATCGTTTTTCTATACCGCTTTCAGTCTTCGGCGCTCATTTTGGGGGCCCTTGGCACGGGGGGAAGTAATCAATTTTTCCTTTTTTTGTCTGGGAGAAGGTTGTTGACTTCGCAGCAATGTTTTTGATTGAGAAATTTCCAAGGAATATATTACTATTAAGTATAAAGGTAGTTCTGCTTTGAAATAGAGAGTTATAATAAATCGAATATGTATTTTGAAAATGTCAACAAATGGACTGTTACGTCCCTATCCGTTATACATTAACTTTTTCTTTTAAACATCTCAGCAGCAATATCAACTTTTAAGGAAAATAATTCAAAATAGCTATTCTTTCTATGCTAAAACAACCTAAAATGATACTCTCAGAAATGCTTTTCTGCATTGTAGTTAACCTTTTCTAAGATTCCCTTTTATTGTAAGGTATTACAAAAAGATAATCCATTCCTACTTTTACGTTTATAATCATGTACCTAATTCTTCTCTTCCTCTTTTTTGACCAAAGGCTTAAACTTTTCATTAGGGTTGAATTTTATAGAAAACTTACATGCATATGAGCATACAATGCGTAGATTACGACGAATTATGTATTCATAAAAATTTCTTCGAAAACACAAATAATTTATATTGAGAATGAGATTTTTCTTTACTGGATTTTAATTAAGCTGATGTTTTTTAAAATTGTGGCCAAAAAGTGTATTGGACTAATTCTAACTTTGTTTTAGGCTCTGAGAAATTTGTTTATATTTAAAGAACTAATAGAATAGGTTCTCTAAATTAAATCCGTAGATGTAAATTCTCTAAAACGAATCTTTAGTTAATGTGTACATTTTTACTACGGCACTGAGAGAAAATTCATTGTAAAATGGAAAATAAACAACAAAGAAATTCTTAATTATGATTTCGAGCAATTATTGATATATAAATTCATTTGTTAATATTATTGTGTTATTTCTCTTCTTTTAATCATTTTTATTTTTTTTATATAGCAATCACACTCAAAAACTTGATAAACTTTTCTCTATTTTTGCACTATGATAAAGGATTTTTATTTTTCTTCCTACAATAAGTTGCTATAAATCTTTTAAACTTAAGCTAGTTTTCCTAGATTATTTTAAATTTGAGTAATGCCCAGAACATTTTAGTCCAGGTCTTCTAGTCTCTAGTCTTAATTAAATTAGCGCTATTAAAAACTGCTGTTAAGAAAGAGTAATTTTTCTTATTAATTTTGCTGTGTACCTTAAACAAATATATATATCACACATATCCTTAGCACAGCTGCTAAGCCTGTATTTGTTTTTCTTCAGTAATTAGTCTTCTTGATTTCTAAGTACTTTACTACACTAAAAATGTACACGAACAAACCGAATATTTATTTGCAATCAGTTTAGTATTATAATAAATCACAGAGGTCTTAATTTTCACTCTTAATGCAATAAGACTTGGGATTGTGTTAATTTAATAAAAAACGATGTCTGTTTTAAAGAAGTATTCAATATTAAAATCATATTCGTTCACTAAAAATTAATTTTAGGTTAATATTTTGATTTTCATATAATTTAAATTCCACAAAACATTTTGTAAACTAAATTATTGTATAAAGACATTTTTTTCCTAATTTTAGTGATGAGTTGATACAAAATATAGACGTGCCTAACTGCACGTGATTTATTGCTCCTAAAAATACAGCACCAGTGGAGAGTAAAATCTTTAAAAGCATTGCGCACAGTTCAAGGATTCATTCTAATAGAAATTCTAAGGGTGATAATCATAGGCTATGGAAAATTCCTTGAATTTCCCCCTATTAAATTCATGTCTCTTAAAGACAAAATGCAAATGAAATTTTTAAAGTGAGGAAGTAATCCTGCGTCTGCCTTTTCGGGTGTTATTCGTCTTTATTCCAGAAAGCAAACCGCCAAGCCCTATATTTATTATAATATTCATGCAGTAATAAATCGCGCAACAGAATAGTGAAAAGAGCAACCTGTTAAAAATTAAAATTGTAAAATGTGTCGAACTTACTCAGACTGTAAAGAAAGGCAGGGAGGAGATTCGATATGATGATATAAAAAATTGAAATACTATGGAAGGATAAAGGAACATCCATCCGGGAACGTATTTGTGTATATTAACCGGCAATGCTGTGGCGGATATTTTATTATCCGAAAAATCGATGAGGACTGCCCTCCCCCGTTGGATAGACCAAAAATCGCACAACTTTTGTGCTTTCCCTCTTGATTTGGTGCTAAACTTGTGCTCCCCTTGCTGCCGTCGCGAACGGGCTCGAACTTAGCCCTTCAACCGGAGGCCGAAGAATGAAAGATGGGTCCGTTGTTATCTGTGGATTGTTTAACTTTCCCGCATTGATATGGTACCATATAAGCCAACGGAATGTGTAGATATGCATGGCATATAGATATGCACCCTTGGCACTTCAATTTCACTTTGCGTGAATTGAACAGGTTTCCGGCAATTTCCGGCGATTTTCACTACCTACATACTATAAAAAAATAGAGCCAGGCTGCATATAAATTTTTTATTTTAGCTTTCTACGTGTATGCAATAGACGGCTTTTGTAGAAACAAACATTATAAGTAAAATTTAAATTTAAAAACCTTGAAAAGTAAGTTAAAGGCAAGCAAGTTTCGATTTCAGGATATTTCGGTAAAAATTTTGGAAATTTTCAAATTGATGAAATATCAGTTTTTTCTCGAAAAAGTAGTGTTTTCCAACAGTTGTTATTTATAATATATGAGAAATTTCAAAACAGTGTTAATAAACTTATCATAAGTAGCTTATAATTAAGTTTATTTTTCAAAAATAAAAATTTTCCAGTTTTTTTTTAGTATGTATGCATATAACTATAATGGGGTCTTTCTAAAATAACAATTTCTTGAAGCCATTTTGCCACAATGTTTACATTACTTTAATTTTAAAAGCCTTCACCAATATTTTTTTAGTTTTTTAAAATAACAAACATATTCAATAACATTCTCCAAAAAGGTACTTTCAAACTTATTATTTGTAGATTCAATTCTTTAAAAGAAAGGGACTCAAGTTGTCTACGAATTTCGAAAATTGTATATGAAATAAATTTTTAAAATTGAAGGCAAATTTTTTTATGATCTGTGTGGAAAGATCCCAATTTTTAAAAATGGGTAGCTAGCTTTAAAATAAGTGTAAAATTTGTGGACAAATTACTTTATTGCACTTTTTACAAAATAGGGAAAGATATAGGGATGCAAATAGGAATAATATGCCCCAAAAGGTCCTGTTTCTTACAATGTTCCACGTCTGATAGTTTGCCTCTAAATTAAAAAAAAAAATATTGTGTATTTTAAACCAAAATTATTTTCAGAAAAAAAGGTATTTTGTTCTTTTTAATACATTTAGGTCGATGAATATTTTTTGAATATCGTATAATAGTTTGTAATCTATTTGATATAGTTGAAGTAGTAGTAGCTCAATCATAGACGTTGTAACTAATCTTTTTACAAATAAAAAGCATAATAAATAAATTTTGTAAATCAAATTATGGTATGGAAGAGATCGACATTGAATAGCTAATAGAAATAGTTTTATGTTTTATAGGATTGTTATTAAATCAATTTCAACTCGTATGCTTATCGGGCTATCGGTGAATAATAATTATTTTTGCTACGGGTTTCTGCGACGTAAAAGCGACGCAATGGCGGTATAGGGTAAATAACTTATAAATCAATTATTTTATCACTCGTCGACAATCAGGGAGGATATATTGCCGCCACTTTTGGCTTATCTAGGATCACACATTGTTCGGATGCGATAAAACCTCCCCGGCCCCAAAAGTGTCTTCTGTTATCTGAAGATGGACTCGGCAAAAAAGCGCTATCTCATCCGCAAAACGCCATAAATTACACTCGCCGCGTTTTATGGGTCGCTACATTTCCGCTGTCGACAATACTGGACCATCTGTGGGCAAAAGCTTTGACCTCGGCACACACGCCGAGCGGCAAGACTGCGAGGGGCGGCTCGGCAAAGGGTGTAGTGTCAGTCACATTTCTTGCACATTTATTGGGTGGTCCGGCGACTCCGGACCCTGGGACCTCCCGTCCAATACCGGGCGGTGGTTTTTAGTTGGATCCGACTGAATTGCAACTTTTTCTTCTTCCTTTACTTGCAGAGGTCGGGACCATCAAGTGCGAGAAGAACTACGAAATTTGCGAGGGATGCGGACAGAAAATTCAGGATCGATATCTAATGAAAGTTGCCGACGCTAGCTGGCACGAGCAGTGTCTCTCCTGCTGCTACTGCGGCGTTCAACTTAGTCACACTTGCTACGTTCGAAACACAAAGCTTTACTGTAAAATGGATTACGATAGGTGAGTTTTTCTACAGTTCCCGATACCCCCGGGTGGTGAGAATATTCGAGCAACACTTGCCAGATTTAAATCTCTTAATTAAACACATCTTCGGTATAAATCTCCTCTTCTAAAGTATTTAGGAAAGCTACTACCTTTGATTGGTTATCTTAATCAGTATGTCTTTTTTGAGGATTATTCAATTTAGTAGACTTTAGATAAAATCTCAACCGATACAGGTGTAATCAAGATTAATAAGTTTGAATGAACCTTAGAAGGTAATCTGGGCTGTAAGTTGTAAGACGTGTTTTACAACAGTTTCAAACTTCGCTGTCCTGCTCCTGATTTATCTTTTTCCTATTGATTTGTTTGAAACCTAAAAAAAGACAATTAGACTATGGTATTGTTTGAAACTGCTTTTTCAAATTTTCTTATACTATCTTCGTTATAATGCCTTGCTGTATTGTAAAGATCGTAGTAGTTTTAAAACATCAATTTCTTGAATGTAGTAGGAAAAAAAGTAAAGAGAATAATGGTTTCTAATTAATCAGATGTAGGGTATAGAGGTTCGATTGGCTTTCTTTATCATTTATATTCATTTAACCCACTACTTATGAGACACCCTGTATAAACAATATCATCTTTATGCTGCCACAAACATATTACTTACGTAGTTATTTTGGATTGGCAACCGTAATATTACTAAATGCGTTGTTTTTTTTTTCTTTGAATATAATAATTTGATTTCATTAGTTTTTAGATTCATTGCCACATGTTTAAAATGGGAAGATCTTAACATCAAAAGAAAATTAAAATCCAGCTGAAAGAAACCATGCGGTTTCTACACCAATTGTAGTACTTCTGCAAGTTAACCAAGCACTACTTGTTAATTAAACGAAAAATGAAGTACTATACTCTATCTACCTTCAGCTGACTACTGCTAACGTCGTTCTCTGTATTATAGGGAAGCGGTGGACTATATCTATTTAAAACAATGCGTAAGAATAAGGCAGTCCTCTAAAGAAATTCGTGCTATGATAGCCAGATCAGCTTAGTTGAAGTTCTCATATAGTCAGAGGTGGCTTAGCTTCCCGATTCGCAGGCAATACAGAGAATACCGTTAGCGTTCCCAGTTTGTCGGGCATCGTGCTTTAAATTTTGGCCTTTTATTAAATTTTTTCCTGTAGGACTTTCACTTTAACTGATCTTAATTAAATTCTACTTCTTCCGCCATTACCTTTTCCCCCCAGTTTTCCTTCTAGCACATTCCACTTCCAAATTATTTACTATATTTATAATGTCAGATTGCGCCACACCCGTCTGGTGTATGTTTTACGAACATCAAATTTAAAAGTCGTTTTGCATATAACTTATATTACACATATAATATAAATTTTTCTCCGAATCTTTATATTGCATACCACATAACGGAAAGAAATAATTTAAGTGTCGAAAATATTTTTAAAAAACATGATACTGTAAATGGAAATGTAAATATTCAACTGTATCTAAAACAAAAATTGTAAGCTCCCTCTAATTGGAGTTTGTGCCATTTGCAACCACTGGGAAGTTATTGGCCTAGTTCTTAACATCTCCGAATGTACTCGTACTATTTAGATCTAAAGTATTAATCACATGGATAATAAGAGAGTCCAAGAACAAATGATTTTGAAACACCATTCAAAAGTGCAAAAATTAGTTCCAATATTGTAGTTAACCTTGTGACGTATTTTAAAAAAGCTATTCATGAGTTTGAAAAATTACTTCAAGTATCTACTTCAAAATGATAAGTAAAATGAGGATACGATGACAATCTAGTGAATAGAAAGACCATTCCGAAACTTCTAAAGATCTTCCCAATCCAAGTGATATATTAATGAAGATCCAGAAGTTCATAGCAATATAAGTGCTTGCTTGCTTATACACCTCAAATTGTATTAAAGCTTGCATAAGAGTTCTCGTCAATAAAACCGTGATTTGGCATTTAAATTAAAATAAGGTTTGCTTTCTGCACGTTTAAATTCGCACTTGAGAACTCCTTGTTTTAAAAATTCCACCTCCAAAAGAGGCACATATTGAAGCTCGAGTTGGAAATTTTTTGCGACTATTGTTGTACGCGTGCATTCGAAAGGCATCCAAAAAATCGTAGTCCTTCTTTGGTCGTCTTTATTCATGTTTTTTTCCTGCCTGAAGGGCTGGCGAAAGAAGAGATGCTATGGAATGATACATCGTCAAGGGCTCCTGAAAGATGAAAATTCCAAGAAATGTACGAACACAAAAGTTGATGAGAAGAAAGCGCCGAAAAAATTTTCTCCCCAGGAGGATAAAGTCAATTCAGAGCAAGCATCAAACCATATAATGCCAGGGATATACGTACGGATGAGCAAGCTTAGCATATGCCGATACCCTGGCGCACATAGCTACGCCAACCAATATATGTATTCTTATAGTAGCTCGGGAAGACAGTTTTGTGTGTCCTTAATATACAGGATTTTTCTGGGGGTGCTTTTTTATTTTGATAGGGAAAAAAGAAATAAAAATTAGAGATACCGACGCAGATCCTCGGGGAGTTTTAATATTTTGCCAGAGAGTGTTGATGCCTGGAAGATTCTTCCAGCTGAGAGGAGGAGCTTTTGTATGAAGATTGAGATTTTTCCTTTCCTTGGAATGATGGTTTAAAGCCGATAGTCATGGAGTCAAATAATTTTTAGGTAAAAATTAATCTTTACAATTAAAATAAAGTGTTTTATTCATTGATTTCAGTAACATGAAAATGAAAAAGCAAAATATTAAATAAAAAATATTACCCATAAATACTAAACAAATTTCCGTTAAAGTTTCATTATACATATTATTATCCCAAGGGAAAAAATGTAAAGATCCCTTTTTCTCCATTCACGCTTACCCAATATCAATAAATGAGGTACCAATGACGAATTATACTTTAACAACATAATAACGTACTATTTGTTTAAAAATTGAAATACGTCGATATTGAAAGTCATATTATAAATGAATCAATTGATTTAGTGCACGGTTTTTTATGCTGCTTTGGCTTAAGCAGTGCCATTAAAACTAAATCTTCGTAGAGTGAGTTCACAATTTTAATTGTGGGATTGTTTAATTTAAATGGGAATTAAATTACGATTGCGGTAATTGTAGCATACGGCTTCAAGAAATTTTGTCTTATTGAAGTGATCCTTAAAAATGTTAAATGCTAGATACAATATCTTTTCACCCCTCTTGAAAAATCGAGCATTCTACAAACAAGGGATTTCTTCATTTCAATTACACTTATCCAAGCTTAAATAATATTCTTAGTTATTTCAACAATTTACCATACTGATTGCCTTTAAGTACGAATGGGCCGACTAATATTCAATTAAAATCTCCATTAGTTTCTTTTCAATGATTTTGAAATACACAGAACATCCCGAAAACTTCTTCTGTGAATTCTGAAATTAACGGAGTTACAGACAGCTTTATGGTTTATTGTGTAGTTGTTTTATTTTATGAGGTCAATCTTCAACAAATAAAAAATTAATATTTCAAAAATTGTACATAATTTTTTGGTTAAACTTCTTGTTTAAGAGCAGACCTACTTCTGTTTTACTCTATATCCATTAGCAAATTTTTCACAGTTACAATTTAATAATATATATATAATAAAAATATTACGTTGGATTGCGAGAGATGTGGTCTTTATACAGAAAAGATGAATATAATATTTTTAATAATACACGCGCAACATTGGTCTGTATTATAGGTTAGCTCAAGATATTGTAATATTACACGTTGTATTTAAACTCGTTGACTAGCTTCAACGAACATACAAACTGATAAATGAACATTAAAACCACATCTAAAAACTATCTAAAAAAGAATAGTCGATTTAAAACATACATCAACCTTTTTCGATTTTCATCATATAATCCTTAGACTCACGTTTTTATCCAGTTCTTAAGTTTTGGCTTTTTACGTCCTATATTTTATTTGAAATCAGCATTTTGGAAAAACTTTGGAAATTATAGTAATAATATCTGAAATTTATTACATTCGCCAACTTTAGTATACATTAGAGTTTCCGATACTTCCCTATCTAATTAAGGCACCAAAGAGCTCGTTATACTTAACCATTACAATTTTCAATTTCAGAATTTTCGGCGTAAAATGTACACGATGTTGTAACCGTATCCAGCCTCATGACATGGTCATGCGACCGCAACATTACATTTTTCACCTGTCGTGCTTTGTCTGCTGCGTTTGTTGCCAACCTCTGCAAAAGGGCGAACAGTTTTTGATGAGAGGAGGCCAACTTTTCTGTCGACATGATTTTGAAAAGGAGCTTTATTTGTCCCAACATTGTGACGACGACCTGCTGCTGGACGATACAGTGCGGCCAAGGGACGGTAGGCGTGGTCCTAAGAGACCACGTACAATTCTAACTTCAGCACAGCGAAAACAGTTCAAAGCGTCCTTCGAACTCTCTCCAAAACCATGTCGAAAAGTCCGAGAAGCTTTGGCCAAGGACACCGGACTTTCAGTCCGAGTTGTTCAAGTATGGTTTCAAAACCAGCGGGCGAAAATGAAGAAAATGCAACGGAAGGCGAAGCAGGATGGGGACAAAAACTCGGATAAGGACAAGGATGAGAAAAGTATTAAACAAGAGTCTCCGAGCAGTGAGCACGGATACTTGGGATTGGATAATTCGTTTCACTCCAGTCAGCCTCTAAATCCAAATCTGCCCTACTCCCCGGACGGTAAGACGAATGACATGATGGAGTTGTCGCTCAAATGTATAGCTCGCTCAATTTCAGATTACCCGGCTAACTCGAACGATAGCTTCTGCAGCTCGGATATATCGCTGGATGGCAGCAACTTTGACCACCTTGACGAAGCTACCTCCGACACAATGTCGTTGCAAAATCTAGACCTCCAGTCAACGCATGGTCCGAACAATTCGCATGATGCTTTAAATCTCAACTCAGGTGTCATCAACCCTATCGACAAGCTCTATCTGATGCAAAACTCCTACTTCAACAATTCGGAACAATGAAACTAACTTCTTTGCGAGATTTATCGTTTTCGTCTTTTTATTGTGCTTCTTGAGTCAATCCTGCCACGAGGATCTGCTTTTAATTAAAGTCTTTGGGAGTACTTGCGAAAACAATGATTTCGAAAGAACAAATGCCACAAAAGAACAGGAGATCGCCGAAACGGGCTCTAGGGTAAATGATTTTTACATGACAAAATGCGGAGTTCAAAGCAAACAAAGAAACGTACAACAGTCGAGCAGCAGTTGCACCACAACCCGAATTTACTAGGTTTACATTCTGGGACTTCTGTTTCTGGTTAAATGGCCCGACGAGATCCAAAACTAAATCCCTCGATTAAAAGCATTGCAAATTAATTTGGCGTAGTTCGAAGTTCGCAAAGATGAGGAAGTAAAATGCATATGCGTATGTATTTGTAATTGTGATGACCCTAGTCTCTTAAGTGTACGATTACTTTAGTCTAACCGAAAGGGCGGTCTAGCGCCTGATTGAATAAAGGTAGTTCTAAGTGATTAGCCGCCGGATTGAGTTGTCGTGTATATAGAATGGCACGGAGCGGGTCAGTTCCAGTGGACCTGACCGACACCGGAAGGAAAATACTTAAAAGCAATTTTATTGTAAATAGCATTTATTTATTTCTCAGTATTATTAAATGTATTACACATATTTTAAAATTGTGATTTTTATTCCCTCGACGAATCTTTGGTCTTTAAACTTTAACAAAATCACATGTGCAAAGTTGCTACATTTGGAAATAATTCGTAAAGTTTCTGTACTTTTAACTGTTGTTCTTTAATATTCGGATTCAATGCCATTAATTCCTGCATAGCAAAACGATTTATTCGGGATAAAGTTTAAAGATAATGTTCTGGAACCGAACAAGATCTCACAGTATTAACTTTCTTTTCGCTCATTTTAATCTTCGTCAAATTTCTTATATAAAATATTCTTGGTGTTAATAATTGTATAAAATTAGAGTTCGGTCTATGAAGAGGTTTAGTGCTAAGTAACGCACTTATAAAATTTTGGAAAGGATTCAAATGACCCATTATTGGTGAAGTTTTAGTTTTACATTATTACATTTACATTGCCAGCCAGCATTTTAAAAAAAGCTGAATGTCTTGCACAGAAAGGGACCTTTTTTATTGTTACTAAGCGTGTTTCGATAACCTAGTGTAAATTGAAATTAAAAATTCTGAATCTGTTTAGGTTTTTCTATTTAAATTTAAAATTCAACTTGCACAATTTACAGATTCAGTTTAGTCAATGCATAAACCAGTTTCTTTCAATTCCTCGAATCACTTCTGCGAGACGTGCCTTGACAACTCCAAGCAGCTCTAACTTCATGTTATTTTCGTAGCGATATTTCTGGTTAATTTTGTGTTCAATAAATTTACGAAATGGTGAGAATTTAATTCTATTCTACTACAATTCCAATTCTAATTAAAAAACTGATTAATTGCAGCTGTTTTATTCATTCTTTAAGTCTTTAGTGGGCAAAGACGTTATAGTCGAACTGAAAAACGACTTAAGGTTTGACTAACCTCAACAGGCGGCATCAATCGTTTATTAAGATTTGCTTAAATTTCAGTATTTGCGGGACATTACATTCAGTAGACCAGTATTTGAATATTAAGTTAACTGACATCAGTGTGACCGACCCAGAGAAGTATCCGCATATGCTTTCAGTGAAGAACTGCTTCATCCGCGGCTCGGTTGTTCGGTACGTTCAGTTGCCCAGCGAGGAGGTCGATACCCAGCTGCTGCAGGACGCCGCCAGGAAGGAAGCAGTTGTCAGCACAAGATAAGACGAGTGTGTTCCCTCTTATTTTTGTAATATACTTTGTAAGCCCTATAATTAAAATACCTTGAATTATATGCTTTTGTTTTTTTTATGCCATTTCCCAGAAGAAGAAACAAGAAAAGAAACAAGAAAACCTCACGAAGACTGATCAAATTTCACAGACGGGTGCTATCCGTTGCGTTCTTATTTCATTTTTAAATAATTTTCATATAACCGAATATTAATAGCGATATAGTTGTGATCTGCGATCCTTTGTACCTTCCCGAAGTATAGAATTTTTGATTGATATTGAGTAGGAACCACACCAAATCTATAGGGCAGGGTAAACCAATTTTTGCATCATTTTGTTCGGCATTTTATGGACAAATGTACATTGTTAAAATTAACAAGTCCATTTACTTTGAAAAATCTAGACTCACAAGCATAATAAAACTGTAATCAAACACTATTACTGTACGAGGAAAATAATATATATATCCCAACAATGTTTACATTATGCTTAGAAGTAAATTAGGGCATGTACCATCTTGATGCAGCATATGGAAATAGAGAAATGATTTCAATAAGTAATTTTTATGCCGAAAATAATGTGATAAAAGTAAAAAAATACACCGCAATTTAAAAAAATGTAGGTAGCAACTGTGCCATTATAAAAAATATACTTATCGTAGTCGCGTTTGAGGTAGCATTAAAAGATTAATATAAGTATACAAAAGCAAAGTGATAGTAATCACGGTTTTAGGATGCAATAAAAATATGAACATTCAAATTTGATAAAGTTTATAAAACCCTAAAATATTTCATCGCTTTCATTAATAATAATAATAAGATATCCATCTTTACGGAGTAGACACATGAATGAGTGTAATTTTATCAAGACCTATGCCAATGTTCAATGGATTTTTCAGAAAAAAAGTAAATGAATTCCATTTCATTAATATTTAAGAGAAAATAAAAAATGAATTACGATAAAATCCCGCCCCTAAAGAAACCATCGTAAGGTCTTATTCGACATTCAATCCATCAGTTCTAGTTTAGAGTCTGTTGCTGTTAGTCGAGAACGTTGTCGTGTGGATTGTTAAACTAATTTCGGGGCGTTTCTGAAGAAGATGACATAAATCTTAGATAGACAAAATTCTTGAAAATGGCAATTGGAATCCTTAAGACAATTTTGGTGCTTCACTCTTTATACTTTTCAATAGTGAATGGGATATATCCTAATCGGTGAGACCTCTAAACACTTTAGTTCATTGGGCGTACATAATAACGAGACCTTTTGTAGACCAAAAATTTATGATGATGGTACGCAGCTTGTAATTGAATCAGCCGAGGATCGCAACATTTCTTTTATTTTGCCTGGGCAGGGGCGTCTGGTTGTAAATAATTTCGATCTAATGTCCTACTTCACGGCCTGGCATCCTCCAATAGAAATGTACCCTTCTAAGCATGATAACTCTTTCACTGATCAGATTAACGATATAAAGGAAGCTTTGAATGGTTCCAATGGTGTTCTCCAGAGACTTCAACGAGCTGAAAATTAGTTCGGACATACATTAATAGATAAAATTTAGGACTTTAATTATATTTAACTTACAGTATATTTTCGCGGGTTATTTCGCCGCTCCGGGAGCAAAGACATCGTGCAAGAGTACTCAGCACAAAGATCAGACGCATAGAATTAAAACTGCAGAAGGACAACTGTATTAATAATCCTTGTAAAAATGGTGGCACCTGTTTGAATTTGTACGACGACTTTCACTGCGAATGCCCACAAAATTGGAAGGTTCATCTTCATCTAAACCGTTTTAATATTTTATTATTTTACTGGCGTGTTTTAGGGCAAAACCTGTAACATTGATGCAGACGAGTGCTACAAATTCAAGGGAACAGATTTGGGTTGCCAAAATAATGCGACTTGTGTAAATACTCCCGGAAGTTACAGGTGATCAACACGGTTAACTTTATATGCTTTCTATGTTATTTAATTGGTCGAATTTAAGATGTGAATGCATTAATGGTTGGAAAGGTTTACATTGCACAAAACGCGAGGTAGACTGTTCCACATCATCTAGAGAGTTATGTGGCAAAGGTGTCTGTGTTCCCAAGAACAACGACTTGGGATACACTTGTCTTTGCAGTCCTGGCTGGAAGACCGGCAATAAAACACCTGCGTGTACAGAAGATGTTGACGAGTGTTTGGGACTAAAACATCGTTGCATGTCCAAATGTATTAACCTTCCAGGAGAATACATCTGTGGTCCATGTCCCGCGGGATTTACCGGAGACGGGATTATCTGCACGGACATAAACGAATGTGAAACCAACAATGGCGGGTGCAGCACATCTCCACATGTTCGTTGTATAAACTCCCAGGTTTGTATTGAACTGATTTCAAACCTTAACTCAAGCTTTTTAGGGTCATTTTATTTATATGAATGTTTTCAGGGATCTTTTAATTGCGGAAACTGTCCGATGGGATACTCAGGTGATGGAAAAATGTGTACTAGGGACGAAAATTCCTGTCAAGATTACGATATCTGCCATCCCCGAGCTACCTGTAGGTACGTGGCTAACTCCATAATATGCACATGCCCTGCAGGCATGACAGGAACTGGATATGGGATAAATGGTTGCGCTTTTATAGGCGTTGACCCCTGCAATCCCAATCATTGCAAGGTGACGAAGTAGTTTTCGCACTCAATAGGCCTAAAATAATTGTTTCATTTAGAATGGCGGCACTTGTCGACCACATGGTGCCTCTTATACATGCATATGTCCTCCTGGCTTTGAAGAAGCTAACTGTGAAGTTCGAGATCCATGCAGGAGCAATCCCTGCAAAAATGGTGGAACATGCTTACCACATATGGACGACAATTCCCGATGCCTATGCCCAGGCGAGTTTCAGGGAACGTTCTGTGAAGATGACCGCGTGATATGCGGATCCACACTTAGGCTCTCTTCAGGATTTATTACTTACCCTCGGTCTGGGAATTACAGACCCAATGAGAGATGTGCTTGGGTTATAAAAACAGAGGAGAATAAGATCTTAAATGTGACTTTTTCTAAGTTTGATTTAGCCAATAGTTCATCTTGCACCGGAGATTTTCTGCAGATCCATGACGGCCGATCTGCTGCTGCACACCTAATTGGACGTTTCTGCGGAACAAATTTGCCTAAGGGGGGCAATTTCACGTCGACACATAGCATGCTCTATTTCTGGTTTAGGTCGGATTCACGCACAGAGAAAAGTGGATTTGCTCTATCGTGGAACTCAACTGATCCCGTTTGCGGTGGAAAGATCAAAGTCAATTCTCATGGTGTCATACAATCACCAGGATACCCGGCCAAGAGTCCTCCAAACAGGGACTGTGAATGGATTCTACAAGCACCATCAACAAAAGTTCTGGAACTCACTTTCTATGAAGTCAATCTGGGCCTGATAGCAACATGTGATGGGGACTTTCTAGAGGTTAATACAAAAATCTCTAACGGACCGTCTCACATGGTTTTGTTCATTCACAGATTTTAGAAGATGAAAATGAGAAGAGGCTACTAAAGAAATTTTGCAATCAAACGGAAGCAGCTCCTATAAAATCGACTTCTAATGTAGTGATTGTCAGTTTCCATTCGGACACGACGAACTTCGATAGTTCATTCATGTTACACTACTCAATAGCTGAGAGTTTGCACTTTTGCGGAGGAGTTTTTACCGCACCTGAGGGTAGTTTCCAAAGTCCTAAAGTAGGACATGTTGACACAGAGAGAATTGAGTGCAATTACCTAATACAAACAAGTCGGGATACTGTAATACATTTAGACTTTCCTTCAATAGACTTCAAAAAACCCCGATCTTGTAACGTTTTACAAATGTCGGTGAGCTAGTCTTCAGATCTGTAATGGAAAATTTTCATTCAAAGAGTTACTGCAATTAGATATATGATGGAAAGACAGACCAAGACCCCTTAATAGACAGATGGTGTGGACCAGCAGCACCTGGAGACGGACCTCAGGTACCTCAGAACTATACCTCTTCAAAAAATACTATGCTAGTAAAATACATCTTCTACGTTTTGGATCATGCTGAATTTCAAGCCCACTACAAAATTGGTGAAATTTTTGAATTATAAAATTTTTTATGTCCTAGGGTGTGTCTTTTTTCTTCAGGTTGCGGGGGTGTTTATAAAGGGCTATCCGGATCCTTCGTGTCGCCTCTCTCGCCTGAAAAATACTTGTCAGACATGCATTGCTTTTACACGATTGAGGCTCCCCCGGGATACGTAGTCTCTCTCAAAATGGAGTATTTCGACCTAGAAAATAAATACCTTATGCTTACAGTGCCCTGCGATTTCAGCGATTATATTGTCGTAATGCCATACATGTTCTTAAGGGTTTGTAGTTATCGACACCTTATATCCATTCTAGTTATACGCTCCCGTCGTGAACAAAGCATTCAATTTGGGTACGTATTGCGTCGATTTTCCTGATGTCGTTGTTAGCAAGTACAATCGTTTGATCATCGAATTCGTCTCGGATAGTAGTTTCGGATTTAAAGGATTCAAGGCTCTGTATACAGCAGAGGAAATGGGATGTGGCAATGTTCTAACGGAATTAAATGGAACCATAACTTTTGTAAATACTCAGCAATTGCAATACTGTGAATGGATTCTTGAAGCACCCGAAAATTATCACATTTTGGTTGGTGTTCAAAAATTTAATATTCTAGAGAATAGAAATTGTGAACAAAATTCCTTGCAAATTAAAGACTTCATTGAGAACGCAAATGATAAACATCTAGGAACGTAAGCGTTTTTTGTGTATCTTTTATTTGAACTGGTAAAACTTTCAGTTAATATTTCAGTTTTTGTGGATTGAATCGACCTTATTCGGGAGTGTATCCAACCAGGATACTAGCGTTTATTTTTTCCGCTGTAACCCTGAATTCTATGGACGAATTTACACTTGCTTATGAGTTTATTAATATGAAATCAGGTAGTGTCATAAACCAATATTTCAATTCTTTCTACTTTAACGTTTGATATTTCAGATTGCAGCACAAAAGCACTAGAGTTCGTCACTGCTACAGGTAATTTGTATTCCCCTGGCTGGCCAGGAAAATACTTCTCCAATCTCAACTGCACATGGATTATCCGCGCACCTATGGGGTACCGGATTGGTCTAGATGTAATAAGCTTTTCGGTGGAAGATTTTAACCTGCGTGTGAGAGATTATCTGGAGATCCGGTAAATTGCTGGGAATCGCATTGTGTTGTTCTTTTAATATTTTTATTCTTTATACCAGAGATGGAGGTTATTCTGATTCTCCACTGATTGGACAATACTACGGCATCGAAATACCTCGAAGAATTGTGTCCTTTTCAAATTCCCTGTACATCAAATTTAAGACCGACAGCTTTACTAACTCCGAAGGTTTTCATTTCAAGTGGGAAACCACTGCAAGCTGTGGTGGAATTTTAAATTCATATGAGGGTTTTATTCTTCCGCCCCACTATCCCGAGCTCATAAGTCCCGGGGTACAATGCGATTGGCACATTGTTGCAAACCTAGGATCTAAAATAACTGCAGCGGTCACGTCTCAAAAGCTAATTCAATTTGGAAGATGCAATTCTCTCGCCGAGCTGACAATTTTTGATGGATCCAGTCCGTTAGCGAATAAGCTAGAGGCTAATTGTTCTAACCAAGCTTTACAATATACGTCCAGCAATAATCACATGTTCGTCCGATACAAAACAGAAGCCAATGAAGAAAGCTCGTTTATGTTGACCTACAAGTTCCAATGTGGAGGGACATTGAAGAGCATTGTAGGTGCCCTGGAGTCTCCGAATTTCCCAAATACATATCCAGGCAACTTAGATTGCAATTGGGAAATTGTGAGCATGAAGGGGCACAAGATAGTTCTTGCCATTGCTCACATAAGCCTTGAACTTAATAGCTGTGCTTTTGACAAATTACGAGTTTTCGATACAAAGAACGGAATTATCCTTAATGACTACGACCTGTGCTATGCGAACGATGTAACTCGAGTAATCACTGCTTTGGGCGACACCTTAAAGGTACGTTTCACGAGTGATCCTGATTATGGCGGAACAGGATTTCGTTTAGAGTATGAGATACAGGGATGCTCGCAGCATCTAACTACATCTAGCAATATATTAAGATCCCCAGATTATCCGTATGCTGTCGACGTTAATTGCGAATGGGTGATTGAAGCTCCCTATGGAAAGCGTGTACAGTTACGCATAACCGAGTGTTACCTTGAAGGTAGCGAAAATGATTGTTCGAAAAATGCGTTAATAGTAAGAAATCTGAAATTTTGCAACTGTGGATAAACTAATAATGCCTCTTTTACATACATTTAAGGTTTACACTGACGAAACTCGCAATCACACACTTTTAAAAGTATGCACGACTCACCCTGAGATGATTATCATACAATCTTCAGGATCAAAAATGATTGTAGTATTCTACACGGATGAAGTGAGAAACAGGAAATATTTTAATGCCTATTTCAACTTTAAGCCCGGAGGTAAATCAATTCAAGAAGTTATTGGATATATACATATAATAATGTAATGGGTTTGATGCAGAGTGTGGCGGCGTCTACACTGCAGCAAGTGGAAACATCATCTCCCCTAACTTTCCTGAAAAATACCCGAAGGGCGCCTACTGTGAGTGGTTTATCAACAGTGGGTCGCACCACACCGTGGACTTGTCCTTTGAACAATTTGATGTGCCGAATACCACAAACTGTGAAGACAGCTTTCTTGAAATCTACGATGGAAACGAAAAAAAGCCTGACCGCCTGGTCCTTCGACACTGTGGCTCCATATTGCCTCTGAAAAATCTTATACAGTCAGTCCAGCAGAAGATGCTTGTTGTGTTCAAAGCCAGCAATAACACCGAGCCGGGATTTGGGTTTAAGATATTCTACAAACGGGTAAGTGGGTTGCGCTGCATTTTCCAACGTTAAGATGAAAGGATTTGTTTATGCTTTAGAACTGTGGCAGAGAAATCACCGGCAACAGCGGATACTTTGTTAAGGGCTACAACGACGACAACTGTGTCTGGACTATAAAATCAACGAACTCGAGTAAAATAAGCATAAAAGCGATTTTTACAGGGACTAAGATTTTGTTTCATAGGTGCCCACGTCACGCTTCATTTTTCACATGTTGAATGCCACTGCGGGACGAACTTACCCGACTACTGCGAGCAGAACCTGGGAGTTCAAGTAAGTGAATTCGCGTGGTTTGTAATAAATTCGACTGAGTTCTTAAGTTCCAATAAGCATTTAGTTTGTTACTAACATCACCCTTTTTGGTTCTATATAAATTCTTATTCCTTTTTATTTCCGATTCAGGTTTATGACGGTGACTCTGTTGACTCTCCTCGCAAAACAAGTTTCTGCACCAAACATCCGCTAACTATCTACAGCAATGGTCAAGCCCTAACTATAAGGGCCATCGGTGGTTACTTCCAAGCCTACTACAACGTCTTCGAGA